>WAAE01000298.1:155966-225302 GCA_013400495.1 Nicator chloris
ATCGTCACAATATAAATATAATATAAATATTATAAATAATATTATTTACAATAATAAAATAGAAAATATAAAAATCAAGATATAAAATAATATAAAAAATAAATAATAATAAATAATATAAAAATCAATTTATAAATAATTATAAAAATCGACTTTGTATATATTATGTATATATGATTCAATCATAAATCAATACATGAAGATATCAATCAATAATAACAAATTAAACAAACCAGAAGTTATTCAATAACTAAAATGCTCCTTGTTTCCAAGATGTAATTCACACAGTGATTTCCTGCCTGGCTCTCACTGCTATTCAAAGGGCAAAATGGAGATTTTAATGGGATCTTGGTCTGGAGAAAGGGGTAGGGCAGTGCTGAGGAATCACCTGGTGCAGGTGCAGCTCCTGCAGCTTTCCTGGGGCTGCTCCACCATGCAAGGCCTGGAAGGAGCCAGAGCCTGGGGCTGAGCTGGGAGGGAACTGGTCTGACTGGGAGCAGCTGGGAGTGTGGGGGGTCCAGCAGGGCCCCATTGGGTCACTGTGAAGGGACCTCAGTCCCAGCAGTGACAATCTGGGGTGACACTGGGACCCCAGAGCGTGTCCAGAGGGTCAGATTGGGCATTTCCCTCCCTGTGATGACAATCTGGGCTGACACTGGGACCCCAGAGCGTGTCCAGAGGGTCAGATTGGGCATTTCCCTCCCTGTGATGACAATTTGGGCTGACACTGGGACCCCAGAGCGTGTCCAGAGGGTCAGATTGGGCATTTCCCTGCCTGTGATGACCATCTGGGCTGACACTGGGACCCCAGAGCGTGTCCAGAGGGTCAGACTGGGCATTTCCCTCCCTGTGATGATGCCTTTGTTGCTGGGGTGCATCCAGCACAACTCTTTTCCTAGAGATGATCAGCTGATGAGAAATAATCTATTGCTAACCTGTTCAGACAATCCTCCACACAGCCCTTGCCACTGTCATCCTCTGGTTTCTTACAATTGCAGGTGGTGGCCTCGTAGCCAGAGAGAGGTTTGACATCCACATAGACATCTGGAGGGAAAAAACAAAACAAAACAAAACACCCAAATAGGGAAAAGAATTCTTTTCAGGTGAAAAAACAGAACTGTTTATCTACAGTATTTTCATTCCAATCAGTAAAGTAAAAAAAGCAGGTGGAAGTGTCTTTGGTAGGACAAAGAGCAGGACAGAAAGGAGGGTGTCACATGAAAATTCCACAGTTATCACAGTTTAGTAATAAGATTTTACTTACTGGAACGGATTTTTTTATAAAGTGGGACATCTGGCTTTTTATACAACTAAAAGGAAGAGAAAGAGAATTTTAATACATTGCATAAGTGCATGTGTTATTCAAAAGGATCAGGGAAATTCTGTTCTGTACATAGGGAACTGTTCTGTAATCATTACTAGAAATCTGTGTTCTCTTTTCTAGGCTCAGACTGCATTAACAAATAGGTCACAAAAAGGACCTGAATAAGTAGAATTTGGGCTCGGTGAGATAGTGGAGCATTTTGTTCACCACATTATTTATTCTGTCTGCCCAGAGAAATGTGGGAAACAGCTGTCCCAAGGACAGGCTCCTCTGAACAGGGCTTAGAAGAAGAGGAATTATTTATACCTACTTTGGAGAAACCATCTTTGGTGGAATCACCATGTGCCAATGCTTAAAAAAGTGAAAACAAAAAATCAAGGTGCTGATTTATCAAAGTAACTCGATGATCTTAAGGGTTTTTTCCAATCTAAAGGATTCTGGGATTCTATAAGAACTGTGAGTACAGGTGGGAGCCACGAGAAATGCAGCTGCATCTTCTCTACAGAGGAGCTTCCTCTGCAGATGGAGATGATGGGAAGGGAAAGGGGAGCTTACATCACAATTCATACTTTCATATATATTCCAGCTTTTCAAACACACTTTAAGGAATAATTTCCAATTATTTACTATTTCACACACATTTTCTTCACTAAGAGCCTTCCCTCAGTGACCCCTGTGGCCCACAGGAACAACCCAGACACCTCCACACCCCTGTACAGAGAAACTCCTCTGCAGGGGCCTCCAATATTCCAGGGAGAGCTGGAAAATGTCAAGGAAACAGATTCAGTGTATTTATTACTTATAAAACACGGAACAGATGAGACAGGCCATGGTCAATACACGGCAAGGAAGTGTCCTCAGCTGAAATGTCCCCAATGTTCCTGACCTGAGGATCAGATTCCAGGGGTGTTGGAGTGCAGCTGGAGCCACAGCACCTGGGAATGTGTCCTGCTCATTTACATGCTCAAGTTACACGTCTGAGAGCACTTTCTCACCACAGAGCTGAGGGCAGATTCTCCCATCAGCCTTAAATCCTGTGGTAAATCACTTGATGGAAACATCTCAGGGGAAAAAAAAAATCCTATTTTTAAGCTTGCACATATTTAAAGCTCTTTAAAAAGAACGAGACTGTTAAACAGTTTCTCTTCTTTCCTCAGTACGAAAATTTCAGCTTGCTAGTGAAAAATAAATTCCACTCTGCTGGGACTGATCCAAGAAAAATAAGGCCTGAAATTTCTTAGTGCTGCTGGCAGTACATCCGAATTCTCCCGAGGCGTGTCTGAAACCAGCTCCCCACACAGAGCAGCCCTGCCAAAATAAAAGTCTGCAGCCAAATCAATGACTTCTGTCAGAGCAGAAACTCGCAGGGTTGTTATTTTGCAGGAGATGGAATAATGGGAATTTTCAACATTAACTACATATGCAAATCCCTTCTCCCCTCACACAGAGGGATGTGTGAACACGGCTCTCTCTGAATGCTGCTGTTTCCTTCTGATCCCAATCTTGGCAACCTCGTGACTTCTTATCTCACCTGGTTGTGTTTCCACTGCCAGAGGATGTCGTAAGGCAGCTGGAAGTCGATTCTCTTTTGTCTGAGGTACTTCCCTGAAACAAAAAGGTTTGTAAGTGGCCCACACTCACAGCCACGTGTCCTGAGAGAATGGGGGCTGCTCCCAGGCACCTGGCCAGGCTCTGACAGGGCCTCTCTGGGCTGGAGAGCAGAAAAGAGAGGGGCAGAACCCTCTGAGAATATTTCGGATGTCAGGGCAGGTCCTGGGAAGAGCCCCCAGGACACAGCCCCGGGTCCTGCTCTCCTGTCCCACTCAAGAGAGGCCTGTGAGGGTACCACAGCCAACACCTGACAGCACTGACCCCAAAACCTGAAAGAACTGACCACAACACCTGACAGAAGTGACCATGACACCTGACAGAACTGACCCCAACACCTGAAAGAACTGACCACAACACCTGACAGAACTGACCATGACACCTGACAGAAGTCACCACAGCCCTCGAAGCTGACGTGTTCTCCTGAGTTTTGCTGTGCACAATCCAACACTTTAACACCCAGGACAAGACCTGCACTGCCCACACAGGCTGGTAAATCACATAAATCACAATATTGTACTCAAAGAAATCATATCAGTTTTGAAAATAGTCTCCCAGCCTGTTCCCGTGACCTTTACCAGAAGAGATTTAAGAATGAATTCAGACTTGGCAAACACATTCCTAGATTTTTTGGAAAGGCTTCAAGGGGATCTGTATTTTCAGCAATAACTGGAACTCGTTTTAGACAGGAGTTCCTGCTTTCACTGCAGATTTTGGCTCTGTTCTGTCGTTCCCTGTCACCCCTAAAGGACACAGACCCATTACATCATTCACACCAGACCCGAGGGCTGACAATGGTTAGTTCTAGCCAACATTCAACATTCTCTGCTCATTTTGCTGGAATCCTGTGTCACAAAACTGCAGGGAACACAGTGCCTAGGATGAGGTGTCAGGCCCAGGCCTGATTTCTTTTTTCCCAGCTTTTCTAACTGTTAACAAGAGTCTTTATATTCCTCCAGCAATGCTCTGCAGGTTCATATAAATTCACAGGCATACCCTCACCACTGGAAAATAAAAATGCTAATGTTTCCCTTACAATTTACCCCTAAATTACTTTCCATTCTCAATGCCTTATTCACCCCTAGCAGGTTCCAGGAAAGAGCTAAATCTGCTGGGAATTTGCTTTCACTTCTATGACCTCAGCAGGCCAAACAAAAGGCTCTTTCAGGTGCCCTGGCACGGGGCCTCCAGCACAGGGAAGGTCCCTCCAGCCCTCCTCGAGTGGGCACCAGTGCAGTCCCCTGGCAGAACCCCAGTCCTGGTCACTGCTCTGGGGTTAAACCATCCCCAGGCACCCCTGGGGCCACGAGAGCAGCTGCAGGGCAGGACCAACAGTGTGGGTTGGGAACCTGCTGAACCTGGTTTTATGACCCAGTTCAAAAAGGAGATGAGCAAGGGCACATTTTAAAGAATTTAAATTTTCACCTTCAGCTCTGAAATCTGTTTTGTGGCTCCTGATTGCCACAGATCTGTCCAACTGTTCTGCCTTGCTGTGCAGCTGTGCAGGGAGCCAAACAGTTCAGTTACAGAAGACAAAGCAGTGACAGCACGTGTCTGATGGGACAAAGATTGCTGCTGAACAACCCGGGATTCCCCAAACCCGCTGGGCCTGACAGGACTTGCAGCAAGGAATCACAGCACTTCCAAAGCTGAAACAATTCCCTGAGAATCAGGAAATTGCTCAGTCTTGGTTTAACCTGGGAAATGGTATGAGCTGCAAACAGTGGGAGCTCTGCACCATTGCCCCAGCCCAGGCCCTGGGAGCAGCATCCTGAGCTCCATCCCCTCTGAGGGCCTGGGACAGACTTGGGTTAGGGCTTCTTTCCACAGGCACTTCCCTGGAAGTGTTCAAGGCCAGGAATAGGGTTTGGAGCAACCTGGGCTATGGAAGGCCATGGAACAGGGTGGAACAAGAGGCTCTATAAGGTCCCTTCTCACCCAAACCATTCCATGATTCTGTGATTCTGTGAAATCCTAAATCCCATTTTTTTCCCTACCTGAGTTCTGAAAACAGGGATAAAGTAAAAACAAAGATAACAGCAAAGCTTTTAATTCTTCCACCCTTTTATCCCTGTGTAAAGACAGACACCATTAAGTGCGTGGGGACATGGGGGAATTTATAATTCCATGCTCAGCTTTTGAGATTTAACAAATGGTCATAATTGCCTGTGGCTATTCTGCTGTAATTTTACTTTGAGGTGGAGACTATTGCCCTGCATTTCATCCAAGGACTATCACAGTTAAAGCAGATTTTCAACTAGAATGGTATTTTCTGACACACAAAAAAAATCAAGGACTATGTTTTAAGCTAAAAAAAGCCTCTGGAGTCAAACTGGGGAACACAGAGGGATGAGTTGGCAAAGTTCACGTGCCAAAAGCCACAAGTGACCTGGCAAGGGATGAAAACCAGAGAAAGGCAGAAGCTGTGCAGACCCCCCAGTGCCACATTTGTCTCCCAATGATGAAAACACAGGTGAAGTACCCACCAACGTGGATAGGGGCTGGGAACAGCCCGTGCTCGTGCTCCCCTGGGGTGTATTCCAGCTTCTCCTTCTTCAGCTGGATCAGGCGGCTCTTGGGGCTGTGGAGGACAGGGACAGAACCAAAACATCACAATGGGGGACACCTGTCACTTGCAAGAAATGCATTTTCTGTCTCAGTTACGGCACAAACGTCTGGAGCATCAGGCAAGAGAGTAATAAGAGAAATGGCCAAAGAACTGCTTTCCTGTCCAACACACTGATCCCAGCCCTCCCACAAGGGATTATTTCTCCATAAATGCTGTTAAGGCAACACCCAGTGCGACACCATCGACTTTAAATGCCCAGCATGTGACATAAAAGTAATAACTAAAACTACACAAATAAAAGATGGCCGGCAGATCGTATCTGGTGGTTTTGCTGAGGAATTGGACACGTGACGCATGTACAGCCCTGCTCTCCCACTTCCCTGAGAGCAAACATTCATGTGCTGCCCTTTAGAAGGTTGTTCATCAGGAAGGGTAGAAAAAGAACAGAAATCAGAGTTAAAAAAGCAATGAGACACCCCTTTGCAGAAAGAAAAAGAGGAGTATGAAATCAGAATGGATGTACGGGTCAGGCAGGTGACAGCTCTGTTATCTGGTGTTTATAAACATCTCCTCCTGGCCCACAACAAACCTTGGAAAACACAATTTGATGTGGTTATATTTAGAACTGCAGTCCTGCAACATTCAAAGGAGACTTCTAAATGTTAAATATACCAAAGATTAAATTATATTGAAGCCTATTGAAGTTTACTGAAGTTTTTTAAGGGATCTATTTTAATAACTGGACAAATAACAGAAACATGGCTCAGTAAAAAATATGATATTATTGTTTAACTAGTGATGGGAAAATGCAAGTTAAAACAAATTTTGAGATACAGATATCAACAACTGGAAATACTTAGGAAGAAATTCTTCTCTGTGAGGATGGTAAGGCCCTGGCACAGGGCACCCAGAGAAGCTGTGGCTGGATCCTGGATGTGTTTAAAGCCACGTTGGATGGGGCTTGGAGCAACCTGGGATAGTGGAAGTTGTCCCTGCCCATGGTAGAAGGTGGAACAAGATGAGTTTGAAGGTCCCTTCCAACCCAAACCATTCCATGATTCTGTGATTCCAAGCAAGGCACTTAGACCTGGGCGAGACCTCGCCAATAATCGGGGAAACAACAACTTCCACCAGCCCAGGTGGGCACCTACAACAGGGAGCTGCAGAGAAATGAGGTACTTTTAAAATATCTTTTTAAAATCAACTCTTGAAATCTCTTTTAGCAGTCCACCAACACTGGCCAGGCCAGGCCAGGCCAGGCCTTTTCTGTGCTGTGGTGACCTGGATGTGACCAATGCAGGGACAGGCTGTGATTTGTACAAATCTCAGTGCAACACTCACTGCTTCAAAAGTCCTCGTGACATTTAGGAATTATTTAGGAAGGATGAAATAGAGCAGGAAAATGATGTTTAAGGCAAAGTGTCTGCAGTGAACACTGCAAACAATTACAGAAAACCAGTGAGTACAACCCATTAATGGAACACAGTGAGAATGGGGACAGGGACCAGCACTGTGACAGCACTAGAGGGTGCCCCACAGTCATAGAGCTGCCTTTTCCTTCTCCTCTCAGATCAGGTTTTCAAACTCCTACAGCAGGAAGTTGTATAAGTAATGGGATAATAACATGAACTTCTCCTCTCCTCTTAGTCTGCTTCCAAATATCCAACCACGTGTCTGACCATGCAGTAGAATGGGAACAGCACATCAAACCAGATAAAAATCTAATTACCAAAAAGAGACTCTTGTTCTGTGGATTTAGCCTGCTGAACCAACTTGGTAAAGAACTGACCCAGTGCCAGCAGGATGGAATGGTGGGATCAGCCCTTCAGGCTGCAAAGGAGTCCTCAGTGGAGATGGCCACAGTTCTGTCCTTGCCCAGCTATGCAGGTCCATGCCCTGCTTCAGTATCAGTGTGCAAACAGTGCAGAGGCAGCTCACATGGTGGAGGCAGCATTTGCTTCCTTGGAAGGGTGAAGTTCTCAGTGTCCATAAGCAGCTTATCCCAAACCCCACTATCAGAGCAGGGAAGAACTCAGCACGTGGAACAACAGGCAAAGGGAAGACAAACCAGCCCTCTCTAAGTGATTTTCAACTTCCCCCTGAGGAGCAGTGGAGGAGCAGCTCCAATCTCTGCTCTGTGTGAGTACAGACAGCACCTGAGGGAATGGCTGGAGCTGTGTCAGGGAGGTTTAGGTTGGATATCAGGGAAAGGTTCTTCCCCCTGGGCACTGCCCAGGCTCCCCAGGGAATGGGCACAGCCCCAAGGCTGCCAGAGCTCCAGGAGCCTTTGGACAACGCTCTCAGGCACAGGGTAGGATTGCTGGGGCTGTGCATGGCCAGGAGTAGGATTCCATGATCTTTGTGGGTTCCTTCCAACTTAGGAACACTCAAAGTTCCAAATATTTACACTAAAGAAAAGGAGAAGACTCTCTCAGCTCCTCTCCTAAGGCAACAGATGGAACAGTGAGATTTGAATGTCTCATGCTGTGTGCAGCAGTGACAGACCATCCAAGTGGGAAAGTTTCAGCACATCTCTTTAAAACAGATAAAACTCAAGTGGCCTCACTTTGGTCAGACTGAGATCTTTGTTTCTTGACCCTCTCACTGATTCCTTCACTCTACTACGGAGAGAGATTACACCAGGAGCAGCTGATATACTGTACTGGCAGTTTCCCAGTGGTCTCTGCAACATTTTAAAGTGGTCTATGATGTAGTGAGAAGGTGCCAAATTTTCTCTCCTTTCAATCTGTCAGATCATATTGGAACAGAAGCAAATTCCTTACTTCAACTCATGTGTTCAGATGGCATTAGAAAACATTTGTGACTACAAGGGGGAGGGAAAGAGGGAAGTGTCCACATTCTAGTGAACACCAGGTTGCAAACCAACCAGTGGGAAAAAATAAAGAAACGCTGGATTTTCTTACCCTAAACATCTCAGAGAAAATAGAGATGAACTCCACTGAACTGTGAAACAGACTGGGTGCATATCTGAAATTCTTTCACACAGAAGATGACCAGTTGTCACCATTCAGCCAATGAAAACAGGAACCCAATGACCCCTTCTCTGCAGACGCTGCTCAGCTCCTGCTCAGAACCTGCACACATCCAGCTCTCCCAGCATCCAGACTGCCAGGAACATTAAGCCTCTTGAATAAATCTCTTACCTTCTTCAAAGCTGATAATCAGAAACACTTTCAGACTGCTTGAGGCTGCTTTCTGACTGGGGTTACATTTTACATCCTCACTGGATCAGGTTCTGACAATTATCATGCACGTAATTTTCCACAGGCTTCAATTAAGTTGATGGTTTTATTTCACCTACTCATGAGTGGCAGCTCTTTATGTTTCTAGGTGAAAGGCAAGTTTCTCCTGGATTATCAGAGAGCAGTTTTGCTCTGTTTTACTTACTCTGTTGTTTTGTACACATCAGAGTAGAGCCCAGCCTTCTGGTACTTCTTCTTTGGGGGTCGAGGGGCTTTCTTCTCACGCTGGGTTAGAGGAGGCAAAGGCTGCTCAGGGGTTTCAGGTTCAGGTGGTTTCCCAAGGGCCTCATGTGGACTGGGAGGTTCAGCTACTGTCTCAGAGAAACTGGAAGGAAAAGTAGAGATAAAAAGTCACCTTCCCATTAAGATCATCTCACAGTATTTCACTAGTCCTCTCTTGAATCTGGTCAGCAGAAAAAGTCCATGTTTCTGAATTTCTGGGTGTCTCAACTACTTAAAAAAATGCATCTCAACCATAATGATCAAGTGGGGGTTAAGCATAATCATAAGAAAAGGGTTTTTTTTGTGATATTATTATTACAAAAAGAATGTTGTTTGTACTGCTAATGTTTATCCCTTAGAGCCTCAGCTGAGTAATTCAGAAGGCAGCTCTTGCTCTCTGTTTTTGCACTCTAAAACCAGCACATAGTAACCCTTTCCTCAGCCTTCAGGAGAGCCACAGAGCAGCCCCTGAACATGTGGTGCCTCACAGCACCCATTTCTGGAAAGGAGAACTCCTGACACAGTTTGATCTGTTTATTGATGACTTTGGGGACAAGTGTGAGAAGATGAGATCAGAGAGAGATTTTTGGTGTGTGCCTTTACCAGTGACTGCATAGGTGCACTCCTTAACTCCTCCTTGCTGCTTTACCTTTACTCTTTATCTGCTGTACATCACCTGACCTCACTTCACATCCTGTGTTAGCTGTAAGTATTTGTTTGTGATCTACATGAGTAGATCCCATGGCACACGCAACTCTTCAGGGCTCCTTATTCCACAAAGAATGAAGGAACAATCTGTGGCACCTCATCAGCAACTCTGTTACCAACTCCTTAAATGTATCCTTCACCAACACAAGTACAGAACCAACAGTTTTAGATCACCTGAGATTCCCATTTCTGGGCTGTGTTCAGTACCTGAGGAAGGCCCTGAACACACTCAAGGCTGACAGGTTGGTTCCCTCTACACTGAACTCCTTAATAAAACCAAGCAGAAGATTCCCTCAATGACTGAAACGTTCTAAAACCAATCGAGGCACAAACTTGCAAGGGAAATCACCTCTTATTGCTCTCCTGCTCATCCTCAGGCAAAGACTTGTGTCTCTTCCTGGCCTGTTCCTCCGGCAGCCACCTCTTCCTCTTCCAGCCTTTGCGGTGCTCAGGGTTCAGGTTCACGCTCTGCACCACAGCCTCGATGACATCTGTGATGGTGTCTGGCCCCAGGTGCAGGGGGCTGCTGCTCTGCTCCCTGTCCTCCAGCTCCTGGCTGACCAGCCTGGCTGCCTGGAAGGCCTGCATGGACACCACGGCCTGCAGCGGGTACTTGCGCGGCCGCCCCGGCCGGCGCTTCACGAAGTTGTTCCCCGTCCGCGACTGCCTCTGCAGCTTTTTGGCTTTCAGGATTTTGTTGACGTGGTCCAGATTTTTTTTGGTCGCCAGGATCTTGTTGTAATTGCACATTTTCCTCGCTTGGCGCTGCATGGCCTCCACCACGCTCCTCTTGAGGTGCCGCGGGGAGTAGCTGCCGGGCAGCCGCTCCTGCAGCAGGGAGATGCCGTCGCTGCTGGGGACGGCCGCAGCCCCCAGGCCATCCTGCTTGCCCAGGGCTCTCTCCCGGGAGTGGTTGCGGGCAGGGCTGGCCGAAGGAGGGGCAGCCACGTTGGCCATGACGGCGTCCAGGGTCTTGTCCAGCGCGGGCGGCCCGTCCTGCTGGGCCATGCGCTGCAGCAGCGTGTCCACAGAGTCCTCGGCCGCCAGGCGCGCGCCCCGGGCCGGCCCCGCCGCCCCTGAAACACAGACACGGCTGGAGGTGATGCCTTAGGATTTCAGCTTTGGTATTTTTCATCTATTTGTAATCCTGCAATTCTTTCGTGTATAGCTCTAAACTCCATACACAGTGTTAGCTACTGTCTTCCCATTTTGGTCAGACACAATTCCTCTCCAGGCCTGGCAATCAAGGACACCTCACTGCCTCAGGCCCTGAGAAATGTAAGCAAAAGTGAGTTGGGGGGAGCAAACTTGGGATAAATGACTTCATTACCTGAAGATGTAATTGGAAGATTTACCCCTGATATGCAAATGGACCAAACTTCTAAAAGTGTAAAAACCCATGACCCATCATCCATTTTTGGGTGCAGCCCCTGAGAGGGCTTCATCTGCCTGAAATCTACCTGAAGGCCCTTCAACAAACATAACTGCTTTTTATTCCCTTCATTCTGTCTGGCCTCTGTTTTTAGATAGTCCCAAGAAGGCATCAGAGTGGGGATGGGACCAAAACCACGGAGCTAAAACACAACAGCTGCATCAGCTGACAGCATTTGTGTCCTGGGACTGCCCAGAATGTTCGTTGACAAGATTCTGGAACACAGAGAGGGACCCAGTGACACAAGTCAGTCACATTTTATATCATCACTTTTAACATACAATTATTTTCTCTTTATTCCCACATAATCCCCTATTTCTTACAGCAAAAAGCAATTAGGGTTCACACGGTCCTCAAGTTTCTTTCTATTCAACACTGAAAATACAAAACCCTCTGTGCACAGAAAAACTCAATCCTGAATGAAAATGGAGCAACATTTGAAACATTCTTAAACTAATTTTTCTTTTTTGTATAGTTTGGAAGTACTGAAACAACTATTTTCATTGCTCTTGCAGTTTTTTTTATCAAATAGACAAGGCTGATGATGACAGAACTGATTGGAAAAAGGTAAATCAAAGTATCTGGACAAAAGAGAAAGGCTAATTTACACAAGAAGTAAATTTAGATCTGACTTTTAAAACTGTTATATGGTTTAGAGCTGAAGATTGGTCTTTAAATAAGAAAGTTTCCAGGTCAACCATGTAGATTATGCTGCATTAAAAAAGGATTTGTTCCAAACTAAGAGCTCCCCAAAGCTGCCCTGCTGCTCCTTAGTGATAACATTCCATCAGAAGAAATTCTGTTCTTTCTGGAATGAAATGGATGCTGCCTTCTCATAAATACATCACAACTGCACATTAGCATTGATAAATTGTTACTGTGATTGTGGCCAATTACTTAGATCAGATCTACTTAACCCAACGGGGCCCAGGCTGGAGCCTGAGCAGCACGTCCTGGTGTCAAGGGAGCTGTTAAAGGAAGACAACAAAATGTGTTTATAAAGGGTTCTAGCACTTGACAGGAGGGAGATTATTTGTTAGATGACAGATAAAGCACAACCAGTTTAAATATTTTCTAGCCTTCTAGCTATTCTTGAAGTATTTTCCAGTTTAAATATTTTTGAATATTTTTCCAGTGCTCAGTACAATTGTGTTACTCTGGAGAGTGCATTCCTCACTAAGATTCCAAAGTCAGGAGTTTGTAAGTGCAAATGAAAAGGTGCTTCAGAGAATACACAATTTGGATGAGAGAGAGTCAGCAAAACGTGTTTTAAAAATCCTCCTTTGGACAATGCTCTTCCTGGTGACAAAGGACAAGAGAAGCCTCCTGCTGTGAGCTGACAACTCCGAGACAACTGGAAGGATTTACACTTTCAGCTCTGCACTTCAGATAAAATAATAAAGATAAATTACCCTTTGTTTTCTTCTGGCCTTTAAAGGCACGTGGGAATGGAGCTGGGGCTCCTCACAGAACCCACCTGCTCAGTGACCCTCAAGCAGCACCATGTCCCATGGGTGCCCTGGAACTGGTGCTGCTGCTGCTGCTGCTTGGAAACCAATCCCAAGGGCTGGGACACTGCAGGCTCTGACCTGGGACAGCTGCAGCTCCTCTCTGACAAACACACTGAAACCCACATGCATTCCAGATCCATGGATAATACAACAGTGACTGATCTTCTCAGCTGCATCATCACTTCGGTGACTTTGAAGCTGATAAACTTGTGATTCATGTCATTCCAATGCTCCTGCACAAAACACTCCTCAACTTTAACACTTCCTATTCCCAGCTACAACAACTGCAGCTGCCCCTTTCAAGTGAGCAAGGGCAAGAAAGTCAATGAGACAGAGGAAAAAGGAAGATCCCTTCCCCACTGCAAAGGACTTTCTGCAGCGCAGGCTGAATGGAGCATCTGTTGCAAACATCTGTTTAAAGCAGGGAGGAAATGGCACTTTGGGCACATCCTTCCTAGATGGAAAGCATAACTAGTTCTAAGTACCAATCCTAGGGATTTACTACATATTTGCAGTCAATTTGGGTGTCTAAGAATGTCTGAAATCTGATAACGGGAGTGTTTCTGCAACTGAGCTTCTTAGAAAATGGGTCAAGCTGCTGAATTTTCTTCTGTCCAATCCTAGGGGAGCTCACATTGCATTTTTACAGAATCACAGAATGGTTTGGGTTGGAAGGGACCTTAAAGACCATCTTGTTCCAGCCCCCTGCCATGGGGAACCTTCCACTGGAGCAGGTTGTTCAGAGCCTACTTCAGCCTCTGCTGCTACCTGGGTAACCACTGGGTGACAACAGGCAGGAAATGAACATCTTCAGATCCTCCCTGTGACAATTTGGGCAACAGATTTGACATTGTCACAGGGGTAAAATGTGACTGACAGCAACACACACAGAGTCTCACACACACACTGTGTCTGCACAGGTCTGACCTCCTGACAAATCAAAGCTCACAGTCAGAACCATGGAATCACTGAGGTTGGAAAAGACCTCCAAGAGCCTTGAGTCCAACCTCTGACCAATTCCCACCTTGTCACCAGCCCAGAGCCCTGAGTGCCACCTCCAGAAGCTCTTCAGACACCTCCAAGGATGGGGATCCAAACCTCCCTGGGCAGTTCCAAGGCCTGAGCACCCTTTCCATGGGGAAATTCCTGCTGCTGTCCACCCTGAGCCTGCCCTGGCCCAGCCTGAGGCCGTTCCCTCTGCTCCTGTCCCTGTTCCCTGGGAGCAGAGCCCGACCCCCCCGGCTGTCCCCTCCTGGCAGGGAGTTGTGCAGAGCCACAGGGTCCCTCCTGATCCCCTTTGTCTCCAGGCTGAGCCCCTTTCCCAGCTCCCTCAACCCTCAGATGACTCTCTAGAGCTTCATTGCCCTGCCAGGAGGGAAAACCTTTCCCTTCCTCACGAGCCTCAGGCAGGGACCTGCAGAGAATGTCAGCCTTGGTTCCCTTGCTGTCGTGCTGCAATATCCACTCCAGTTCACCAGGATCTTGTATCCAAGATTTGTTCTTGTATCATGGACTTGATGAGATCCTACCAGAGCTCCCAGGCCTCTCAGTACTTCCATTATCTCTCTTCCATGAGCATTTCTGACCTGTCTGGGGACATTCACAGCTGTGCCATTACTGATGGCTGAGATGAGCCATCCTCCATCACCTTGGTAGGATTCTCACATGTGAGGAAGAAAACCCCACAGCACAGCCTGGCCTCATCCTCCTGTGACCTGCCCAGGGGCAAGAACCCTCTGCCTCCAGAGCAGTGCCAGAGTCAGGCTCTTCCCCAGGGAGGAATTAATTTATTCCTCTAATTCATTGATTAACTGTAATGTCACAGGTCTGGATTAAAGTACTGAGCTCCACAAGGCCTAACTTCACCTGGTGAGGAACCAAACCCTACCCTGCCACAGCCATGCGGCTGTTTCTCTGAGCACCAGCTCAAGTCTCCCTATTCTACAACCCAACCCACAGCCCTTGTATCCCAAAATGTCAGTGGAAAAACTCAGTATCTCCATGAGCTGAAGTTCTCACAGCCATGCTGCCCCAGGTGTGTCTCAGCACAGGTCTGAGCACACAGGGATCCCAAAACCTAGGCCCCTGAGCAGGACTTGCCTGGAGAAGAAGTGCTCTCCGACGTGGATCTCTTCCTGGAAGGGCTGCAGTTTGTGCTCTCCAACTGCCTCTGTGAGGGCTTGTCCTGGCTTGGCAAAGTGCCTGCAAGGCAGATCAGGGAAAGGCACAAAAAACATCATTTCAGTCTGGCTGTGCCAGTACAAACTAAAGGCTTAAGCTGAGGTTACTCTGGTGTGGCTTTAGGAACTCCTGTGTGCTCCCATGAACACAGAGGAAGGATGGAAAGGAAACACCAAGCACGGATTTCACACAGGCCAATGGCAGAGGTAAACAAGCCTTGAGTAAAACCATGTAATATTAACCATCAGAATTAGCTTGCTTGTGAAAAAAGAAAACAAAACAACTCCCCACATATTCCTATTCCCAACTGAATCCAAACTCCTTGATTTTCAGAAGAGTTTGGAAAAGACCTCTGCAGATTACCCAGACCAACCACCCTGCTCAGGTTGCTCAGGGCCACCACATTCTGTTGGGTTTTCCACACCAGATTCCATGATCTGCCATTCCCTCACGCTCACTGTGAACACTTTTTTCTTCTGCACAAACAGAATTCCCTGAACTCCAGTGATTCTGCTGCCACTGGGCATCACCAGGACCAGTTTCGCTCCTTTGTCTTCATTCCCTCCCACTTGGAACATGGACACACTGGAAAGAGCTCCCTTTGTGCATCCTCTGTTCCAGGCTGGTGAATCCCAACTCTCCCAGGCCCTCTGGATGACTGATCCAGCTCTCCCAGGCCCTCTGGATGACAGAGGCTCCCATTCCCTGGTCACTCCTGTGACAGACTCACTGCAGCATGCCCATGTCTCTCTTGGCCTGGGCAGCCCAGAGCTGGCAACAGCACTGCAGGTGTGGCCTCTCCAGGGTGGAGAAGAAGGGAGTAACATGCCCCTCATCCCCCTGGTGATGACCTCCATAACCCAGCCCCTGGTGCTGCTCCCCAGAGAGCCTTTCCAGCCCTTCCTGCCAGTGCTGGTCCCCGTGTGGGCTGGCACTGTCCCCTGCCGTGCCCATCGTCCCTCTCAGCCACTGTCCCACCATTCAGGGCACTGGGAAGGAGGTGAAACAGTGCTGGAACCCAGACTGATCCCTGGGGAACTCTGAGTGGCTTTGTGCTCCTGATCCCATTCCTCTGTGCCAGAAGGTCACCTCATTCTAGAAAAGGATTCCCTTCCCCTCCTTCTCCTGGTGGCAGCACTGCTCACCAGGAACTGCAGAAAGGTGAAAAGCTAAAAACCAAAATTCCCAAGATTTTAAAATTCTTTAGATTTGTCCCTTGCTGTGTTGCTTTTCCTTTTCAAGATCCTGTCACAATAAAAACCACAAATATTTCTGCTCCAGTCCATCATGGCAAATCTGTTAAAGCCCTGGGGGCTAAACAAGTGAGGATGATGATTATCTACACACAGACCAGCACTGGATTTTAGGCACCTGCAAAACATGCTTCACTCTGTGTTCTGAGCACACACGGCTTGCTGGTACTTGCTAAATCCTTGGATGATGTCACCAGGCAGCAGGAAGCACAATTACCATTCCTTGAGTCAAAACCAATTTTAGAAAGATACAGGAATCCCACGACTGCTGCAGGGTGAAGGGACAGAGCTGGGAATGGCAGCTCTGCTGAGAACACAAGCAAAGACCTATTTCTGTTTCCCTTTTTACAAATAAATATTTTCTTACAGTAAACTGCTTTATTTTCCTAAAATTTCAACTTTTAGAGAATCCCAATTACTCTTGAAAGCAAAGGCTGTGGGAGTCATGAGAATGTCACAGAAAAACCTGGTATTGCAGTTATGAAAATGCTGAGATATTAAAAACTCAGATCAGTATAAAACCCCAGATAAGCAAAAATGCACAAGGCAGTATGAGAGGAGAATGTGCATATCCTGAAAATATCCAGAAGACAAAATCTAGGATGCAAAACCCCAGATTTTTGCCGTTTCCCTTCAAAATATGGTTCATAATGGATGAGCTCTTTGGTTGTGAGCTCTTCCCTCCCATCCTCAAAGAATCCTCTAAAAGGTAACAGCAGGACACTGAAGTTCTGCCCAAAAATCAAGGCCCAAAATTCTTCCCCTGCCCATGGCCTGGGGCTTCAATGCCTCAAGGGAAATCCCAAGGAGTGTGATCATAGGAGAATCCTTGAAAGCACCAAACTGATTCACCAGAATCTCTGGAAAAATCTCCTTTTAGATCCTCTCTTGCCTCAAAGTTTAGAATTTTTTCAATCATGGGTACTCTTAGCTCCTGATGTAACACCTGTGACTGGTGGAGAGAATGAATAACAGCACTTTCCCAAGGATTCTAACCTCTCAAGAGGGCAGAGGGATAGCTCTCTTTTTCATGAAGGCTCTCCTCAACAAGGGCACTATCACAAGGCCCCTGGACACCGTCCCACGCTGCAACCCATGTTCCTGGTGATTTTCCTCACAGCATCCTGCTGTGGGATGGTGCTGGTGGGCTCTCCCAGCAGCTCTGGTACCTGCTGTTCCCACCACACACAGTGGAAGTCACCTGCAGCAGAGCTGAGCTGAGCTGAGCTGAGCTGGGGCACTGCACAGATGCTCAGCACTGGGAGGAGCTGCCCTGGTTCCAGCTGGGACACAGTGACTTTGTCCCAGTTTGGTTCAGCTGTGCCTGGTTCAGGGTGAGGAGGTTGCTGGTCACACCCCAATGTTTGGTTGGTGCCCAGCAGTGCTCACCCTCAGCCCAGAACTCTCCAGGGTCCCCTGCTCTGCCAGCAGGGCCAGGACAGCTGATCCCAGCTGGCCACAGGATGTTCCACACCACAGAGCATCCAGCCCTGTGAGCGGTGCTGGGGACGGGCTGGGCACTGGGTGGGGAGTGACTGCACTGGGCATCACTTGAGCTTCCTGGGGTTTATTCACAGAATCATGCAGTGGTTTGGGCTGGAAGGGACCCTGAAGCTCATCTCATGCCATCCCCTACCATGGGCAGGGACACCTTCCACTATTCCAGGTTGCTCCAAGCCCCAGTCAGTGCTGGGGACTGGCAGCAGGTACTGAGCAACTGTACCAGGCATCACTTGTGCTTCCTGGGCTTTATTTTCCTCTGTCCTTTCCATTACAATTATTACTACTGTTATTATTATATATAATATTATTTCAATTATTAAAGAGTTTTTTTCTCAACCCACAAATTTCACTCTATCCTGACTCTGTGCCCACCCATCGCTCTGGCTTCAGGGAGCTGCTGAGCTGCCCATGAGTTACACCCGCAGCAGCTCTGTCATTCCAGGGTGAGTTTTCCTCCTGAGGAACTCCAAGATGCATTGATTTCATAAAGTCTACACTAAACAAGTACCCTGGGAGCTGAGATTGAAAATAGAAATTAAACTTTGTGAGTTAGTGTTCAAAGTGGGAATGGGCTGTAATTCATAATAGGGGGAAAAAAAAAAAAAAAAAGAGAAGGAAGAGGGGAAGACCCATGAAAAACCTTCCAGGAGAAGGTTTTGGAGGCCGTGGGGATAACCCAGCGGTGCCGGCGCTGCTGGCAGGGGGTGGCACACCCCGGGGGCTGTCACCGCCGGTGCCTCGGCCTCTGGGAACCAAGACTCCCCGCGAGGGGCCCTGTGTGACACCCTCCACCCTGCTCAGCATCCCGGGACTCGCTCAGGTCTCCCCGCCCCACCGGGCTCGGCGGGACCCGGCACAGGAGCGGCGGGGCCGCCAGGGGGCGCTGCTGCCCGCCGGTCCCGCGGCCCCGGGGCGGGAACGGGAACGGGAGGGACCCCTCGATACAGGGACAGGGACAGCGACAGGGACCCCTCGGAACAGGGATCCCTCGATACAGGGATCCCTGGGACAGGGACCAGCACAGGCACAGGGACCCCTCGGGACAGGGACCAGCACAGGGACAGGGACTGGCACAGGGACTCCTCGGGACAGGGACCCCTCGGGACAGGGACCAGCACAGGGACAGCGACCTCTCGATACAGGGACTGGCACAGGGACTCCTCGGGACAGGGACCGGCACAGGGACCGGGAACCCTCGAGACAGAGACCGGCACAGGGACAGAACTCCTCGGGGCAGGGACTGACACATGATCTGGGACTGGGACTGCCCGGGTCACCCCAGGAGCCCGCAGGGCCGTGCCCGGGAGCACCGGTTATCCCAGGGAAAGAGACAGAATGGCACCTGCACCTCACTCACACCGGGACGGCCAGAGCAGGACCAGGCTCACTCCCGGCCCGGTGCTTGCAGAGGGAAGGGAAGCGGTGGAGACCGTTCAGCTGCACCACTCCCCACCACACGGCCGATCCCGTTCTCCTCCCCGCTTCCTGCCAGGACTGTCAGTGGAACACACCGAGGCCACAGGAATTGTAAGCAGCACATCAAGGCGCACCAAGGCTGGGCTATGATATGGCTTCAGCTGTCCAAAATAACTCCTGATGGCAAGCTGCACAAGTTCAGGAACAGTGCCTGGGAACTTGGGATGAGCAGGCAGCAGTGTCCTACAAAACTCCCCCGGACAAAACAGCAGAGCCTCGTGACCTGCACTGCTGTGGCTGTGCCAAGGTCACACCACTGCCTCAGCGAGGGAACTTTCACCTGTGCTTCACCTCCTTGGGAGCCCTGTTTGCACAACCAACACAAGCCTTTTCTAACACAACTCATGGGCAAACCTCTGAAAATATCTGGCATCGGCCAATATCGTAAAATGAATTTGTTCATCCAGTTAGGCCAGGTTTAGGTTCAAAATGCTGTGGAGGCGAGGTGGACTTTCCACATGGAATACACTGAAATAAAGCACCTGAAACATTCCCTATGGATCCCAAAATCCCATTCTGGATGGGTTCCCTGATGCTGATCCCAAGTCTCTGATCCTCTCTACCATGCATCTTAACTGTATCCGGTTTTACAAATAAACAATCTTTGATGCACCGAAGGCTTTCCTTCCATCTCTGCCTTTCCTTTAATCTTCCATGGTCGTGGATTCAGAATCACCGTTCAGCACCATGGCTAAAACCAAAACACCACAAACACAACATGCAGACTGACATGGATCTAAAACCCCCAAA
Source organism: Nicator chloris (assembly GCA_013400495.1). Lineage (NCBI taxonomy): Eukaryota > Metazoa > Chordata > Aves > Passeriformes > Pycnonotidae > Nicator > Nicator chloris. The sequence continues at coordinate 175,767 of WAAE01000298.1, forward strand.
TCTGGCATTTCTCTTCCCTGGGGCCTTTTAACCAGGTGTGGTTTAAGTTTTCCAAGTGGTACGGGGCACTGGGAGCTCCTTGGGAATGAGCTGGACACCGAGCTGAACACCAGCCTCACAAAACAGCCAGGTTCCAGGTGGGAATGCACTGCCTGGAAGTGATATCCCACCCCTGAGGCATCACTCAGGAATCACTCAAACTTCCTGGGCAGGGAGCAGGCAGAGCCTTCACCAAAAAGCATCTTGGCTCTTCCCCTCCCTTGGGTTACTCCTCACACAAACCCAGGTCATATCATTCACTGCAATGGAAAACATCTCAAAATTCCCAGAGCTGCACAGGTTCCCACAATCAATTCACTCCTCAGAGCCAAATTTAACCCTCTGAGTGACCCAGCACTTGGAATTTCTCTTTCCATCACTGCAGGAGAAGCAATCTCATGGTTCTGCTGCCTTCTCCACACCCCGCTCACCACCTCAAAGTAATTTCAGTACCAGCACAAAGAAATATGAATTTGTCAAAGATCTAGCTGCTTCCAACTGCCCTTAAAATAGAGAAAGAAAACATAAACCCCCCAAATCAAGAGAAAAGCCCTGTCCATACACGGGTGTGCAGAGCAGGAGGTGGCAGGAGGCACCAGAGCAGGAGTATCCCACAGGAAGGAGCAAGATGAGAGCCAGGAATGTGAGGAGGGATTATTCAGTCCTGGCAGCTGGTTCTTGCTCTGTGAAATATTAGTCACAAGTGGCTTTGGACAATGATTTAAACTTCAAGGGAGAATGTAGACAAGAAGGGGAGGGAGAAGCAGCTCAGGCTTCCTTCACACACTGGAAGCAGGCAGGAGCACAAGCCACACTTGCCCTTTGCAGGTTATCTTTTCTTTTCCTTAATATTATGCAAATGACAAGTTCCTGTTCCTGTTCCTCCTGTTCCAGTTTTGCTCGAGGCTGTCAGATGCATTTCCCAACTATGAATAAATCCAAAATTTCTAAGTTTGGTCTCAGGCATTCCCAGCATCAACCCCAGCTCTTCTGAGGTGTTGCAAGAGGCCTCAAGGCAGGGATTGCAAAGCTCTGTTGTAGCAGAGATCGTGGAATAACCAAAATGGAGTTACAAAAGGAATAGGAAACATTTTCTTAAATAGTAACACTACTCACAACAGTAGCAGCAACAGCTGGTCTGAACCAAACTAACCAAACTTTAAACCAAACAGAAACACGGCTTTTAAAATATCAAAAATCGTGAGAAACTTTCCCTCATTTCTCCAGAAGATTAATATTGTATGGAAAAAGCAAAGACCTTTGCATGAGAAAGCATCCTTAGCCTGTAAGGAAGCAAGAGGAGTCTGTTGGGAGGAAGGACAGAGCGCTGTGGTGGCTCTGGGGGAGATCCTGTGTCAGTCTCTGCTGACACTGCCGAGCAGAGCCCTTGGTGAGGGCAGGGGCAGGGCTGGACCCCAGCACCGATCCCTGCGGAGCCAAAGCCTCGCCTGCCCCCTGCTCCAGCCATGTTTAGTACAACAGGACCCAGCAAGACTCGTGGCAAGCAGGCCCAGCCCAAGCTCCCTTACCTGACAGTGGCTGCAGGGCCTTCTCCAGGGAAGGCACGGGCTCCTTGCGGAGGGGCCGGCTCAGCGACGCGTCCTGCCCACTGAAGAGTCCAGGGCTCTCGGGTAACTTTTTACGTCCGTTGGTGCTGGCAGAGTTGGTGACTCTGCAGCTGCCTATTGCACTTGTGAAAAGGTTTGTGTGTTCATCGCTGCTGGGTGGCTCCGAGCTGGGAGTGAATCCCCCCAGGGACAGAGCTGGGGAATTTTCAGAGCAGTCTATCTGCAGAGGTGTCTGCAACCCCAGTGCCAAGGAATTAGACTCTGAAGGCTCTCTCCTGACCCACTGCTCATCTCTGCTTAGCAAACCCTTGGAAGGTGACAGGTGAGGACACGACATGTGGCATCTGTGTTTCTCTTTATGTTTGTACCTCTCGCCAACAGCCTCCTTCCCAAACCTGTAGCGCTTCAAGGACTCCAGAACCGTTCTGGAGGAGCTGTTGGCCGTGATGGTGTCCATGGAAACCTGCGGCTGCTCGGACGAGCGGTGCTCCCGGTGCTTGTGGCGGTGCCTGTGCTTGTGTTCCAGCATCCAGCCATAGGCCATCTCGGGTGGGACGCTGGGGTACGTGCTCATGGACAGCAGCGGGGTCCTGCTCGTGGTGAGGAAAGCTTCCTGGCGCAAGAGTTTATGCTTCTTCTTGTGGTATTTGGTGGGGTTGAGAAGCAGGTGGCCTGTATGCATGTAGGAAGGTGGGGGCAGGGGGGTAGTGAAAGAAGGAGAGGGTGGAGGAGGGTAAAGAGTTGGAGGGTACCTTCCGTAATAACCTAATCCTATGGGAGCAGCTGCCAGGGGAGAAGGGGAGTAAGGCATGCCATAGGAGGGGTAGAACCCGGTGCTGGACAGGGGAAAGCTGAGGCTATGCATGAAAGGCATTTCTGCCATAGCTTCCCGCATTTTTGGAGGCCTGCCTCTCTTTTTCTTTAAATCAGGTTTTCTAATGTAGTGCAAAGGATCTAAAGGAAAAGTAGGGTGGGTGTAGAAACTATTGAAATTTATCCTAAAAATGGTAGGCAGCAAATCTCGGGGTATAAAATGGTGACTTCTGTGGGTTATTCTAATTTCACTTAATCGATTTATTAACTCCTCTAACTCAGCGAGGAAGTCGGGGTCCTGCCTCCCTCGGAGCTGAGGGTACTTCTTTTTCCTTTTTCGCTTCTGCCTCTTCATCTTGTCATAGCTGAGGTAATCGTGGCTGCGGCGCTTGCACTTGTGTTTGTGCTTTTCCTTCAGGTTACTCAGCACGGTGGAGGTCTCGGGTGGGATGAGGGACACGTGGTCAAACGAGTGCCTTTTCTTCTTCTGCCCGCAGAACTTCTCGGCTCGGTCCGAAGTGCTGTTGTTGTCCGTGCCTATCCCGCTGTCGCTGGGGATGGTCTCGTCGCTGTGGGACTCGCTCACGGGGGAAGGGGTGGCCTCTTTGAGCGATGTCAGCTCGCTCAGGTGGGACGGGGAGTTGGGCAGCAGCGTCGGCGGGGACAATCTCCTCCTCCCCTTGGCCGCTTTCTTCATGGCGAGCGTCTGGACGACGCTGCCCTGCCTGGAGTGGAGGTGCAGGTAGGGCACCGAGCTGGGCTCGATGAACCCCGCGTCGCTGCTCACGGGGCTCTGCCCCCCGCTCACGGCCGAGGACTGGGAGCAAACCGGGGACGGGAGGATCTCCGAGGGATTCGCTGCCGAGGGCAGCAAGTGGGGAAGGACTTGTCCTAGGGACGTACCAGGAGTTTGCTGGGCAGACTTCTCCAGAACTGTCAGACTGGCAGCACTGCTGGCTAAAATGCCATTCAGGACAGCTTTAGGTTTCCTCCCTCTCCTTTTTCCTATGTAAATTGTTCCTTTCTTGCTGACATTGATTTGCTGGCCTAGTTTTGAACCAAATGTGGCAGCAAGAGTTGACACGGTGTTGTGGAGCTTGGATTGCACCTTCCCTTTGGTATTTGGTTCCACTGTACTGGACAGAATCTGATTCAGAAGTTTCTTTCGCTTCAGAGTTTTCATTTTATTTATTTTTCGAATAATTGTTTTCATTAACTGTCCGTTATTTCTCTTGGCAACTTTTCTGTCTGAGTCTACTTCCAAATCACTCATGCTACAAATACTGGGGCTTTGGACTTCTTCTGGCCCTCGGAGCTGGTCCTTCCTCTCAAAGAACTCCCCGGGTCGATGCTGTTCACTTTCAGGCCCCATCTTGCTTGAGTTTTCTGTTCCAACAAAAGGTGCCACAGACAGAATAGGTGGTTTCATTTTAATCGATGACCGGATCTGCCTTTTAGGTCTCCCTCTCTTTTTAGGAAAAGCTTGTCCTGATAAGCTTTGTTTTAGGGAGGGAATTTCGACTTCAGGCTGCAGAATTGGAGGTTCTTGCTCTTCTTTTGACTGCACTGAGAAGACTTTTGATGCTGGGATCTTAAGAGTCCTTTTGGGGGGACCTTCGAGTTCTGGCATTTCCTTGGATTTAGGTCTTCCTCTCTTGGGTTTGTAAATGTCAGGTAAGAAATCATCCGACATACACAAGCTAGAGGGTTGTTTGTGAGCACTGTAGAACTTCTGAGTTTGTTTGTCAGTCTCAGCCAGCAGTGCCAGAGACTGTCCATTAGCTTCATTCAGCTTTGGCAACTGATGTTTGACGAATTCGTGCTCCACAAATGAGGACGATCCAATGTTTTTCAGGAATTTGGCCTGCTCCAAATTACTGCTCGAGAGTGCACTGTATGAAATGTTTTTGAAAAGCTCTGACCTTTCTAGTTCCAGACCCTTTGGAGGTCGGCATGTGCTTCTTGACACCACTTTAGTCCATCGTGGCTTCCTTCCTTTTCTTTTCTTTAAAGGTTTTGATTGCTGAGTGCTGCTCAGGTTTTTTGCTCCTTGGCAGGATTTCTCGGATGCAGCTATTGCACCGATCTTGAGGAACTGTTTGCTACCAAACAAGCTGGTAAAACTAACGACTGAAGGGGTGACAGTAGCGTGGATGCTTGTCTCAGCTGCCAAAATGGGCTTTTTCCCTGTGGGAGGACTTGTTCTTGACGTTTCCAGGTAAGATGCTTTTGAATCACTTAAGTCTTTCTCAGCACCTTTAAAATCGGTGCCGAGGGTGTGGTTCAATGTCCTGTTCAGACTCAGGAGGGTGCTGTCCGAGGAGAACGGCGTTTTGCCCATCGGATCTGAAATGCCTTCCAAGAGCTCGGCCGTGGAACTTAAGTGCAATGAGTTGGACGCCAGCTGGGAGGAGGCTGTGGAGAGGCTCCTGTTCAGGGTGGGGACAGACACCGTGGGGGAAGGAGATGGGAGATTCCCCTCTCCCACTGCACTGAACGGGGACTTGGCTGTCGACACCTCCGAGGCACCTCCTGTCCTGAAGTCTGGTGAAGTGCAATAAACGGGAGGCTGCTTTTCGTGCTTAGACGTTTCATAAATCCCTTTCTCACTGGATGAGTAGGCATCCTGTGGAACACACATTCCTTCATTGAACATCTCCTTGCCTACATCAGCAATCTCCTTCCGAATTGAAAACTTGTCCAAGATACTTTCTTTGCTCTGTCTCATAATGTGCTTCTCAAAGGTTTTGCTGGTAGTATTTTCCTTCAGTAAATCCGCAGGCTCATGGCTTTCAAGGCTACTGAGGTTTGAATTGCAAGGAAGCTTAAAGGGCTCTGAGGAGGGCACGAGGGAGTCTGCTTTCAGAGTTCCAGAGTCCTTGTTAGCTAAACCAGCTGGACTGCCAATCCCTGCTGGCTTCTTCCCACAGTCCTTGCTAACCAATCCCACAGGACTGCTAATTCCTGGCATCTTCCTCCCAGGGTCCTTGCTAACTGGTCCCATTGGGCTGCCAATCCCTGGTGTCTTCCTTCCAGAGTCTTTGTTAACCAGAACTGTGCTGTTCCCAGTCCCTGGCATCTTCCTCCCAGAATCCTTGTTAAGCAGACCTGTAGGACTATTTATTCCCAACAACTTCTTCCCAGCATCCTTGTTAACCAATCCTGCTGGAGTGCTGATCACTACTGGCTTCTTGGGAGGCTCCTTGTTAGTCAGTGCAGTTGGAGCACTCATCCCTGGAAGTTTCCTCCCCACATCTTTGCTGATCAGCCCAACTGCAGAGCTGGTCGCTGGCTGCTTCTTCCCCGAATCCTTGTGGACTAACCCTGTTGGAGAGCTGATCCCTGGAGGCCTCTTCCCAGAGTCCTTGCTAACCAATCCAATTAAGGGGCTGATCGCCTGGGGCTTCTTCCCAGAGTCTTTGTTAACCAATATGGCTGCGCTGCCAATCCCTAATGGCTTCTTCCCTGAGTCCTTGTTCACCAATCCAACAGCAATCCCAGAGCCTGGCAGTTTCTTCACCAAATCTTTGTTAACCAACCCACTTGCAGTTATTGTTCCAGGCAGCTTCTTCCCAGAGTCTTTCACCAAACCAGATGTCGTTCCACTTCCACTTCCGGGCTTCTTCTGCTTTGTTTTGGAAGACTTGGAAGGAGGACAAGTTGCAATAAGTTGAGCCAATTTTTCTGTGACAGTTGTTGCTCCATTAATTTCTGTTCTATCCTTTAAGTCAGAATTATGGCTACTGATAAGAGTCGGAGGAGATGACTTTATATAATCTGTCATTTCAGAATGCAATGGGGAAACTTTCTTAGATAAAGGGGTTGTTTCTACATGGATACCTTCTTCCACGTGTAACTCGACTGATGCAACTTCTCCAGCTTTCTTGTAAGACTTTGAAGGGTCCTAAGAGTTAATAAACAAAAAAAAAGTCTTTAGGAACAGAGTACAAAGTATCACTTTGTGTAACACAGTATCTTTTTATGTTTGGGTGGTTAACACTTCCTCTGGTAACAGGGTTACTGTATAAACAGAAGCTTCATGATCCTATTAATTTTAAACCAAACACTAGTAATATCAACACTTGAAATAATAAAATTTCATAATAAAATAAACACATTCAGCAAATAATAGTGATATTCATATTTAAAGCAAAATTTTAAAACAGTGGACATGCTGAGGCTTTCCTGATGTTAATGAAACCCAAACTCCCTCCCAATCTCGAAATATAAACCATTTAATCTGTCCCCCAATTATTATAAATATTCTCCCAAAATACTGTTGATGTTTATTAATAAAAACCTACTAACAACCAAGTGCTGGGCTATTTATAGTGTCAGAGAACTAGAAGAGCTCACATGGTGCTGAGCAGCAGCTGAGCAGTGCCCTGCAAGCGCTGGCACTGTCACCCTGTCCCTGCACAGACCTGCTGCAGGCTCAGTCGTGTCCCCACAGCCTCTGCACCAAGAGCTTCTCCTCCCAGCACAACACTGACAGTCAGGGAAGTAAGTAAAAAAAAAAACAAACCAAATTACTCTTTGCATGGGGGGAGAAGGAGGTGTGATAATGCACACACATGGAATAACTGAAACTCACACTTATTTCCAGGTCAGTCCTAACGAAACTTGAAATTTATTCTGTAAAGGTTAAATTCAAAGTTGCAATACCCATTACCTTCAAAAATCCTACTGAGAGCCTCTCAATAAATTCATCTTTTCTTTTGGAAGGACATTCTTTACACACAGTGCCCAACACATCTCTGCAGTGCAGGGCATACGTTCCCTCCAAGCAGGGGCTGGGAATGGAAGGCCTGACCCCTGATGAGATAATTGTTCCCATGGTTCTGATGTCCCCAGCGTAAGAAGGACATGGAACTGTTGGAGCAAGTCCAGAGGAAGCCATGAAGGGACTGGAGCACCTCCCCTATGGAGCCAGGCTGGGAGGGCTGGGAATGCTCAGCCTGGAGAAGAGAAGGTTGTGTGGAGATCTCAGAGCCCCTTGCAGGATCTGGAGGGGCTCCAGGGAAGCCAGAGAGGGACTGTTCATCAGGAACTGGAGTGACAAGACAAGGTGGGATGGCTTCAAACTGACAGACAGGAAATTTAGGTTGAATATATGAAATTGTTCCCTGTGAGGGTGGGGAGGCTTTGGCACAGGGTGCCCAGAGAAGCTGTGGCTGCTTCTGGATCCCTGGAAGTGCCCAAGACCAGGCTGGACAGAGTTTGGAGCACCCTGGGATAGTGGACAGTGTCCCTGCCCATGGCAGGGAGTGTGGAATAAGCTGGGCTTTAAGGTCCCTCCCAACCCAAAGTCACTGTGACTCTGTGATTCTGTTCCCAAATTGAAAACCTTCTGGGACCTACCAGAACAAACAGCAAATACGGAGTGAAAGACATCAAGGCCACAGCTGTTCATCCCTCTGCAATAAAATCTGATATGGCAACAACCTGCACTTGATTACAGTCAGCACTACCCTGACCCCAGAGCTGTACCTATGGCAAACACCTATGGATGCTGAAGGGACACCCTGGATTTCTCTGAAACAGCCAACTTTGGTGCTGATCCTGAAGGAAGTACCTGTTCAGTCAGCTGCAGCAGCAGGATTTAACCAGGAGGCTGCAGCCTGGATCCAGCTGGACACTAGTGAAAGGAGAAGCAGTTGTGTGGGTAATGTGGGAGCTTCTGCAGTGACCCCAACTGCAGGACTGCTCCTTCCTGCAGGGATGGAGCAGGAGGGGGCCTTGTTTCTGCCCAACTCCAGGCCTGGCACTCACATGGAAACTCCTGAGTCAGCATGACACCACCTCGAGCCTCCAAAGCAAGGCTCCTGGAATTCCCTGGGGCAGACTCTGAGTGCCAGAGAGTCACTAACAGAGTATCAAAGCTTGCAGCCTTCAGAGAGCTGCATCCTCCTTTCTGTGGCCTGAAATTCTGACAGGAACTTTGGAAGAAAAATCTCCTTTGTTCAGCGGACTTGAAAAATCCACCTAAATACTGACTTGGGAATTCAGCTCCTCATCCCTGTATTTGCTCAGCCATCAGTGCACCCACACTCTTCCTTCTTTCATCTGTTCCTCCTGCATGCTCTGCCACCCCCTGGGCCAGGTTCTGTGCTGCTCTCACACTGCCACTGCTGGATATCCAACGCCTCTTGGCAGGCTCTGCTTCTCCCTGCTCACCTCCACTTCCAAACAAAGAGCTTGGAAGTTTGAGTAGACACTTAAATAATAAATACGTAACTAACAAAACCCTTCCAAACAGCAGCTTTGATCTGAGCAAGATGCCAGGATTCTGAAAACAAGATTTTAGCATCAAACACAGATCATTTGAAAGCTGAAGGTGTGTGCCCTGGAAAGCTTCTTTCTCATCTGAGGGTGAGCGAGTTTTCCAAGCATACTGAAAATTATTTCAAAGAACATGAATAGCAAAACAGGAAGCGTCTAGAGAGACATCAGACAAGACATCCAAAAAGTCTGTAATTTTTTTCTGCATTTTAAACCCAAAATTCTTACATGGAATTTCTTCCTTTTTTTTTTTGCCATAAATCTACTTAATAATCAGCATGATTAACAGAAACCTTTTGGAGGGAAATTTTTAAGGACAAAATTTCATCTGGTAACTTCTAGTAGAAACATCTTGAGATATTTCCTTTGGAGAAGGTTGCAGTGGCTGCAGAAACATTAAAAAAACTCCCAACATCAGCCACAGAGTCAAAGCTTCTTCTTGCAATTCTGTATCATTAAAAATTTCAGATTTTTGGTTGAAGTGAAGAGCAGGTATTGCTGCCACTAAGGAGGATCCCACTGGAAGAGTAAGAGTATTGCAGACAGATACCAAAACCAAACTGCAATCATGCACAGCCCCAAACGTCAGGAATAAAAAGGACATTTTCTGTGCAGAGGCAACAGTGGAAGAACTGGACTCCACTGCTCATATACTGAGGGAATCAGGTAAATCAACTTCAGCCACATCAGCCCAACTCTCCCAGCACACACCCCAGCCTGGACACCCCCTGGGAAACACCCCCAGGGCACTCCCTGGAACAAATCCCAGAACATCTCCAGGACATGCCCCGGGGACTCCCCAAACACAGGACACACCCCTGAGTCCCCCCAGGACACACATCCCAGACACATTCTCGGGACACACGCCCCAGACCACCCCTTCCTACCCCTCGGACACGCCTCCCAGACCCCAGGACACAAAGCCACACCCTGGACACACCCTCCAGGCCAGCCCACCCCCGGGACACAGCCCCGGCTACACCCCCCGAGCTCCCCGGGACATCCCCTGGGACACACATCCTGGACACATTCCCAGGACATTCCTTAAGACACCCCCTGGGGACACCCCCCAGGGACACACCTTGGGATACACGGCCAGGACCCCCTCCAGGACACTCCCCAGGGACAACCCTTGGGACACAGGGCCAGGACCCCACTCCAGGACACCCCCCAGGGACACACCTTGGGACACACGGCCAGGACCCCCTCCAGGGACACACCTTGGGATACACGGCCAGGACCCCCTCCAGGACACACCTTGGGATACACGGCCAGGACCCCCTCCAGGACACTCCCCCCCGGCGCCCCACCGGGCGCACACCCCCGNCTTGGGACACACGGCCAGGACCCGCCTCCAGGACACCCCCCAGAGACACACCTTGGGACACAGGGCCAGGACCACCCCCAGGGACACCCCTTGGGACACACGGCCAGGACCCCCTCCAGGGACACACCTTGGGATACACGGCCAGGACCCCCTCCAGGACACTCCCCAGGGACACACCTTGGGACACACGGCCAGGACTCCCCTCCAGGACACCCCCTGGGATACACCTTGGGACACAGGGCCAGGACCCCCTCCAGGACACTCCCCCACGGTGTCACAGCCTGTGGTCACGGGCTCAGGCTGACCCTCAGCCCTGCTCTCCCGTGGCAGCTGCAATCTTATGGACACGCTGGGCAACTTCCCCCTGGAAACCTCCAAATCCACAGCTGGGAAGTGGGGAGCAGCCAGGACTGTCACCTGCAGAGGGGACAGGAAAGGTGCCCAGCTTCCCTGGAATAACTCCCTGTGCCCACACAAGCTTCTGTGAGATGGGAAGCAGAGACACGAAGTCGAGCCCAAGTGACAGAGTGTGCTCAGGGCTTCAGTGGCTGCTCCCATGGACCTCTAAACGTGTCTCTGTCTCCTGCTTCTGCCAGCTCCAGGTGCTGCAAGCTGGGCTCACAGGGCACATTCAGCACTTCATTCCCTCCTGAGCCCTGCTCCCTGTCTGACTTGGAGAAATGCACAGTTTTGTAGCAGAGAAGCACAAAGTCAGGTTTTAATCAGACAGATTTGTGAGGACTGTGGAAAAAAAGAAAACAACATCAACATCTCCCAAGTATTTCACCCGGTCTCACCTCCTGTCTCTACAAGCACCTGCCTCAAGCTTCCTCACTGCTCCTCAATGTTGCAATCAAATGGACAATGCCATAAGAAACAGACTAAAACAGTTTTCCTGGAATTCTGTGCCTTTTCAGCCCAAATTTCAAGGCCTGCTCTACGTTCCTGTGGTGTCAGATGGAATGAAATGGCCCATCTGGGCACAAAGCTGTTCGAAAGGATGAGATTACGTTGCATCAAAAAGCATTTTGTGCTTTAAAAACTGAAACATTTGTTCCTGTGCAATCTTTAGTTCAACTGTCTGCTTTAAGAATCTATCCAACAAAAGTATTGCCCAAAGCAATTGCATGAAACATGTTACATTTCCATAAAATTGGACTGAAAATTCTGTACTGAACTGAAAATTCTGTATCTCCTATGTGAACATACAGAGACTCGACTTGCACCATTCATCTGAGGAATAATAACTCCAGGTTATTTTGATATAAACTATTAACAGGTTACAATCCATCACTGGGGACATGAGTTAGTGGTGGCCTTGGCAGTGCTGGGGGAACAGTTGAACTCTACAATCTTAAAGGTCCTTTTCAACCTAAACAATTCTGTGATTCCAGAATCATCACAGGCACCAACAGCAAAAAAAACATTATTCTAAAAAAGGCATCTGTTGTTACACTACAGCACAGTCTCAAGGTTTACTACTACCAGATCATTATTTACTGCCATTATCATTGGTATTTACTTGCAAAAAGCTCAAGGGTAGCTGATCTTCCCTGAGAACAGGGACATCTATCAAGCCTGGTGTCACACTTCTCAACTAAACCCAAGTAACAAAACACAAGACAGTCTCAGCTTCCAACACCTGAAGTAGTTAGAAGGAACCAGCCTGTTAATGAAAATGTTGTTTGGTATTTCCCTTGAGAGCCACCAGCAAGCAAGAAGGATTTTTTATGCACATACACAGATTTACCCATTATTGTTTTGGCTGTAGTACTTCAGGTCAATGCTCAGATTACAAATCCAACGAGCATTCTGAGGAATCACAGGAATTATTTTGTAGTTGTGGCATCAACATATTCTGTGCAACTCCCCAGATAAAAATGCTGTTTATTTTTCACCTCCAAGACTTTTTAGTCTTTTCTAAAAGCAAGTTTGAACTACCAGGAAAACAATGATTCTGTGGACTTGGCCTAAGACAAAAACTTATGTCCCAGATCTTGCAGGAAATAGTCTTGAGCTAGCCAAAGAGAAAAGAAATCAATTCTTCAGCTTTTTAACTTTTTTGCTTGAAACTTTTTCAATTAGTGGCTGTGATTTCATCAGCAAACTTCCCTGTAAAGCTTCCCTGCATGACCAAAGGCAAGATTTCCAGAATCCTGCACTCAGCAGTTTTACACAGGAATAAGGAGATGGAGCAGGAGGGCGAGTCTCAACCTGCTGCCCTGTGTTACTGAGAGTTACACAGGCTGCTGCTGTCACTTCTTGCCTTTTATGTGCTAAAGCTTCACTACTGCACCTTTGCCAGCACAGCTAAACCATTCCTACACACCATCCTACAAACTAACAGGGGCAAAATGTCTATTTTTGTTCAAGGCTCAGGTTTTTGAGCTTAGCCCAGCAATGTCTGCCTGCCCCAGGACATTTTCTAAAAGAATGAAATCCATACTTGGTGTCAAAAAGCAAACTGAACACTGCCTGGCTATTGCAATACCTGCTAGTTTTGTTTCTTGTAATACCTGGGAAACTCAGTCATTTCTGGGTTTCCCTTTACAGCTCTATGATTTTCTCCTCAGAAAAAACATTTATTAACTTTTATGTCTACTCATTTCTGGAGGACAAATTGCACATATACAAGGAAAAATTTCTCCACTGAAAGGATGGTCAGGCATTAGAACAGGTTGCCCAGGAAACTGGTAGAATTACCATCCCTGGAAGTGTTCAAAATTGTGTGGATGTGGCAGCTGGGGACAGGGTTCAGTGCTGGGGAACAGCTGGACTCCATCATCTGGGAGGGCTTTTCCAACCTGAACAATTCTGTGATTCCAACTTGCCTCCCCTACCCACTCCCCTTTCAGACTGGAGATAAACCCTCTAGTCACACACCTGAAGACACTCTGCGAGTTTTATGAGTCCTGTCAGCACTAAACTTGACGAAAAAAACCTGTCAGAGATGGCAGTGCAAGGGATTTTCCTGCTATTTTCATTTTAACATTGGTATTCCCAGGAGAACTCCACTATTCTCTTTGTCTTTCAGTGGTTAACTGTGCACACTGCAAGTGCTAGATTTTCATTCTAATTCTTCATTGCTCCTTTAAAAGAACAGAAAGTTCCGTTTCAGAGCTCCAAGTAAAGGCACACCTGGCTTTGAATGGGTCACATGTTTGCTTTCCCCTCCTCTGCATCCACAGCAAAAATTCCCAGATAGCTTTCCTTTGCTGAAGTGTAATTTCCAGTCCTAAAACTCGCTTTATTACACGGCAGGAAGACAAAAAAAACCAACCCTTGGGTATTATATTCAAAACATGTGATGGTTTTAAGGCATCATTCCCATTTATTTCCACACAGACACTTCTAATCCCACTTTGGGAATCAGCAGGATGTTGTTTAGTGTCATTTCTAACAACCCAAAGTGCAAAATGGCAGCAGGGAACAGACAGACTTAAACACCATCTCAGAACAACTCGGGAGAGAGCAGAGGATCTAAAGTGAGTTATCATGAGTCAGGGATTTGAAACTCTTGTAAATAATGCAAATCTAATGCAACAGATCTGCATCCTCTGCATCACACACCGGGGCTGCTCGCCAGGCAGGAGAGCAGGGACTGCACGGAGAGGAGCTGCAATCTAAAACTGACGTGGTATCAATGGTGTACACCACATCAATAATATTCTACAACATCACTAATATTTGCCTCCCTTTCTACTTTCCATTTGAAATGGGATGGATTCTGGAAAAAAATCCTGCTGTATAAACAAAGATGCCAAGGATGAAGAATCCCTGCTGTCACCACGCAAATTCGAATATTGATTATTTTCTCTGGTAAAAAACTCCCAGGGCACAATCTCTTGATGCAAAGGGAAAGTCTCCAGATGCAGTGGTGCTTTTGAGTGTAGAATCAGAGAATTATGGCATGTCCTGAGCTGGAAGGGATCCAACGGGATCACCCAGTCCAGCCCCTGGCCCTGCCCAGACACCCCAACAGCCCCACCCCATGCATCCCTGGGAGTGTTGTCTGAAGCTCCTGGAGCTCTGGCAGCCCTGGGGCTGTGCCCATTCCCTGGGGAGCCTGGGCAGTGCCCAGCACCCTCTGGAGGAAGAGCCTTTTACTGTAGTTTTATCATGCAGACTCTTGATTACTTTAACATTAAACCTCCCTCGAATAAGAGATTTTCAGCTGCAGGGGCCACCTCAATTCAGACATCATGAGAAATCACTGGTTGGATATTCCAGACTGACCCAATATTGAACTCATTTCAACAGTCTTGTCCAAAAAAACACCCAAAAAACCAGTGCAATAACAAACTCTGATTGACTCTTCCGATGTTTTCAAGCCAAAGTTAGAAACATCATTAGAAATAATAAGCTTGTTCTGAAATGGAAGAATGTAAAATAAAGATCATTGCCAAAATTTTAAGTTACGCAACATACACTTGAGAATTTCTTGTTCAATAAGCTGACTAAAAACTCCTCTGTTTGCAGTGGAGGAAAACCCCAATGTGAGTGCATTATCGAGTCTGGAAAAGGCAACTTAGTCCTTACACGTAACATCCAGCACACTTGTTTTGTCAGCACATCATTTATTACTCAGAATCCCAGACTGGTTTGGGCTAAAAGGGATTTTAAAGATTTCGTTCCACCCCTTGCCATGAGCAGGAACACCTTCCCCTACCCCAGGGTGCTCCAATCCCTGCCCAGCCTGGCCTTGGAAACTTCCAGGGATGCAGGGGTAGCCACAGCTTCTCTGGGCACCCTGTGCCAGGGCCTGCCCACCCTCACAGCCAGGAATTCCTTCCCAATATCCCATCTATCCCTGCCCTCTGGCAGTGGGAAGCCATTTCCCCTGTCCTGGCACTCCAGGCCCTTGTAAAGAATCTCTCTCTGGCTGCCCTTCAGGCACTGGAAGGCCACAATGAGGTCATCCCCAAATTTTACTTCTCTTTAAGGTGACTCTTCCTCAAGGCCAATTCCAGTCAAGGTGTGCCAGGGGAAAGGAAAAGGTCTGGATATGTCAGACAGACATCACCTCAGCACAAGGTGAGGAATTTTCCTTCCCCCTGGGCAGGCTCTGCCTTAGGAGATCTGCCAGGACAGATTTATGCAGGAAGCCTTGAGAACAGGACACAGGCTGGAGAAATGGAAATGCTTCAGCCTTGGGAACCTCTGGAGCAGGAGCCCCCTGAACAGACAACCCTTGCAAAGGAAGGACTCCAATTTCCAGGGATTCCCTGCATTCCCCTGCTGAATCACCTGGCAGTACTAATAAAGGTATATCCTAACATTTGATTAACAAAACTTTTATGTTTATTGGAAAAAAGAGCAGGCTGTAACCAAACCCTTCAAAAACATAGCATCTATGCAACTATATTTGCAGTCCTTGCCATTTATCCTATTTTCCCTGTCTGCTACTTACTGATTACATCATGGAGATGATAAAAACAAATCCTCGAGGCAGGGCTACTTCCTGGTGTTTGGAAAAGCCCTGGCACATCTCTTCAGCCACTGCATTTACATGCAGGTTAACACCAGGCTGGTTTCTAACTCATTTGGAAAAGTCCATTTTACTTTTCTGACCCTGCCTTGAGCCATTCATGGCAGTGACAGGTGAGACACAGCAAAACAACTGGTTCTAACAGGTGGGAAAAAATATAAATCCAACCACCAGAGACAAGCACAGCACATCCAGAGCTCCATTTCAAGAGAGACAAGACACCCAAACCACTCCACTTTGTTACAGAAAAGAGACTAAAAATCTCCCCATTACTTTTCAGAAATGAACCCACTTCAAGTGAACATGGGAATTATCTTTCCCTGCTGTTGAAACAACAAATTGGCAAACTGTGAAAGAGCATTTTTTCCTGCTAATGGCCACAAAATAAAACCATTTCTAACTCCAGACACTTCAGTATCAGAGGTTACACGGAAAAACAGCAGAACACGGTGGTGCAGAGATGATGAAGCTTTTAAACACAGCTTAAATGTACCATGACTTGCAAATCACCCCACAGACACATCACTCACTTGCTTCGAAGGACAGTGCTCGTTCTTCTCCTCTGTCATCTTCCCACTCTTGGGAGCCCTTCTTGGCTGCTTGATGCTGGTTTTTATGGCAGGCCGGCAGACATAATTCTCCAGGTTCTTGGGAGGCTTTTTCGTCCGCTTTGCTTGAAGGCCAATCTTCAGTTTGAGGTTGCCCTCGGAGAAGTTGGTTTCCTTCACCGAGAACTGCTGCTGCGCATCGCCCAGAGCCTCGCTCTTCCCGCCCTCCGCGTTCCCCTCCCGGCTCTTCTTCTTCCCGTCCTCCTCGTCCTTGGTGCAGCCTTCGAGCTCTGCTTCCCCTTTGCCCACCAACGTGCCAACGTTTACCACAGAAGGGCTTTTCCCAGAAAACCCTTCAGAATCAGAACCCAAGCCTAACATAGCAGTATTCCGAGGGTCCATCACAGGCGGAATATTTGCCTTCAGGTGATTTCAGGGAAGATTTACAGAGATATGTTCCTCAGAAGAGCTGTTTCACTACGGGCAGTCAACATCTTTCACTCTGTGAGAGGAAAAGACAGATAGAATAAACTTGGATTTTATAGTAGAAATTAAATTAATATTGGAAACAATTGTATTTCAGACAAGCATAGCAGTTGATGTTCCAAGAGACCAACCCTTCCAGTGACCTCCTTCATAAACCACAATTTATCTGTAAACCACTTAAGTGAAAAATAAAAAGTATGTGAATATTCTAATTTCCAAATTATCCACAGGACTCTTCAAATGATGGCTAGAAATTTCCAATAATATTGATCACCAAAGTAACTTTGTTATTTATAACCAGAGCCCAGTTAGTCCCAGTCTTGCTGCTTCTGGATGCACTGGAAGAGCTGCATCTCAGGAAGGAGCGAGCAAATGAAACCCACAAGAAAGCATCCAAACCTCAGAAATATTCTGGTTTTAATTATCTGAGCCACCAGGAAAGTTGAGCCTAAGCCACGTGTGCATCAGTTTACAAACACGCCACAAAATCCGCTTGTTAGTTAAGGACTTTCCACAATTCAGGAAGAAGGATGGGAGAACAGAAACCAACCAACCCCACCAAGCATTCACACACTGGTTTGTGCTTCCTGAAGCATAGGAAGAGGGAAGGCCACACTTCCATCAACACAGACACTGTTAGGAATTTACCTATTTAGCATAAAATAATAGAAAGAATCCTTTCATCTAAACTACAGCAAAAGTAAACTAGAGTCAAGCTCTAAGTTTGTGAGGGTCCCCAGACCCTCATGCAGCATTGACCCCCTGCTCACACACAGACCCCAAGCCCTGAGCTTCCCTCCCTGCCAGAGAACAAACCAAACACTGTAGTTTTATCATGCAGACAAAAATCTCAAAATCCCAGAATTGTTCGGGCCTGGAGGGACCTTGAATATCATCTCATCCCACCCCTGCCACAGGCAGGGACATCTTCCACTATCCCAGGGTGCTCCAAGCCCCATCCAGTCTGGACAGGAACCCTTCCAGGGACGGGGCAGGCACAGCTTCTCTGTGCCAGGGCCTCACCACAAAGCCATTCCCCCCTGTCCTGTCTCCAAATCCTTGTAAAATTCTCTCTCCATCTTTCTTGCAGGCTTCCCTTGAGGTACTGAAAAGATATTTGTTCTGGAGGCATTCTAAGGAGAAAATGTTTAAATATCTTCAGCACTTAAATACCTTGATCATTTTTGAAATGAAATGGTTCAGAAACAAGTTTGAAAAAAACACTGATTTGCTGAAAAGTGTATCACAGGCACCAAACCAGCCTGAATCTTCTGTCCCTATCTTCTCTACAGTCATTAAGGCTGAATTGTGAGGAACGGCATGGACAGAAGTCATGAACTCAAAATGAGTTTCAAATAAAGGTCTCAAGGAGCCCAGCACTTTCCTGTGACGTTTGGCCTCCTGGCAGGTCAGCAGGAGCTCACTGGAGCACAGAGCATGTGGCAGGTCCCACAGCCCCCTTGGCCAGACAAGAACTGGGGAAGCAGCAGCAAGGAGCTGTTTTTGGGGTGGCTGCAGAGCTCAGGCACTGCATGGGAAGGAGAAAGGATCAGGAATGTGAAAGGCGACACCAGAGAGCACCAAGGCAACTGCAGTGGACACAGGTTGGAGGACAGATGCCAGGATTAGTGGGGGCAGAAGAAATGAAATGCTGCTGGGAACACCAGATGCAGCCCATCACAAAGCCAGGCTTCCCTGGCTACGTCCTCAGAGAAAACAAACTTATTTCCACGTGTTCTGTCCACATTATTCATGGGGTTTCTATCTGCAGCTCTGGCTTTCCAACTACGCACATCCTCAGAAATCAAACCTGCTATTATTACTCATAAGATCAGAGGTAATTAGATGGAATCTCAATTTTACAAGGAGAAAAAAAAGGGTAGAGCAGTGTGACATGGACACAAAGTGAGTCAGTGGCACTGCCCAGTTCAAGGCCCAATGTTAGTCCAACAGGCTTCACCATGTCATGAAAAATGGGCTTTTTCATATACATCAGTGTGCAAGGAAAACTGGCCAGCAAGTAAATAATTCTGAGCTAAAGCCTGAATTGGTATTATTCAAGTCCAAGAAAAGGGAAAATCCCACATGCCATCATGCAACTCTCCAATCTGTGCTCACACAACTATTTCCTTCTCTAGCGACTGGGGTGCAGAGCAGTGACAACACTTCAGACGTTTTCTTACAAATAAAATTAATTAATCAGCTTCAAATACAAAACCAACAGCAAGACTCACACACTGATCTTAGAAACTGCAAGACCCAAAGTGCATGGTGGGAATCAGAGCAAAGGAATGGTGTTCACATCCTACTCTGTGCTAAGAGGATCAGTAACTATCCAGAAACAAAGTCACTAAATTGATGGCTCCCATAAACACAGAGCAGGTCATTTATTTATCCATTAATTGCTCTCCACACAGACAACAAAATGCTAATCTGTCACTCAGATCTCATCTCCCTGAATCCCCATGTGTTGCTTCCTGCCTGCCTTATCAAGTTCAAGCTTCCTGGCACTGTCTCCAAGGTGTTCTCAAGTGTACCTTGGCTCTTCCCTTGCTCCTGTTCCTTGGAGCTGTTTCCCCAGTGATGCCACTATTTGTTTTCTTTTCTCACTTTACTTTCTCTGTGCTACTCCTCACACTCTGTGTGCCTCACTCGCTGCAGGATCTGTTCCACTCCTCGTGCAGGTTGTGCCTTAAAACCTTGTGGATGTCAAAGCAAATGAGCAGTCAACTGGTGACAGCCACAGTTCAGAGGCAGCTAAAAAAACTTGCACAAACTTACCCTGAAAACTCTGATGCTTTGGGACTTTAAAGACCTAAAATGATCATATTGAACCATGTGAGATAAGGTACTTATCTGTGTCTCTGCTTTCCATGTTTGTTGCACAAAGTTCCAAGTCTTGTTCTGAATTATCCTACATCCATGGGATCTTAGGTTAACAAAACTTTTGCTGGATTGAAAACCCATCCAGTACCAAATCCCTGCAGGGTCTCTCAAGTGATGAGCAAGACGTCCTCACCACCTCCCTATGAAGCAAATCATATCAAACTCCCAGCCCCTCAGCCAGCAGGTTCCGTAGATCTCAAATCCCTCCTGAAATTGTTCTTCCCCCAAAAATTAACTATGAAGCATTTTAACATCAATTTTGACACGTGCCACCTGGAACTAAGTGGTGTTCATTAATGATTTCTCTAATGCCATACACAGTTTTAATACCTGGCATTCATCGTTATTCCCCTGGTGTCACATCCCAAGCCCCTTCTGCCCATCAGCTGCTAAGATTTCTTCTGATCCTCTGCTTTCCCAGAAAATGCCAAGGGTTGATTCTACTGCCAGATCTCAGATATGTTTCCCCACACCCCCTCAGCAGTATTAACTGAGATTTCCCCCTCTGTTCAATTTTGGATGCTGCATTCATTCCTGCTGCTGCTTTTGTCGATGAAAACACACTGTCATGTCATACTTGGAAGGTGAATATTTTTCTTTTGGTTACTTTCATTGCTTCAGCTCCAAGGGACATTAAAACCAATTCAGCTGACCGTTAGAAATCCCAGAATATTACTACTAACTCTATGGCCTCCCACAGTCCCCTCTCAAATTCCTTGTCTTCTTTTCTTTGCTAAGGAAGACAGCTACCACTTTCTAAGCTACACTTAGAAAAGAGAAATAAAACGTGAGATAAAGCCTTACAGTATTTCTCTACATCACAATCCCTGAACAGGGGAAACAGGAGCCCAAGGCCCCTGGATCACCTGCACAAGCATCCTTAAAATGTTTAGAGGTGGAAACATTTCTCAGGACTAAAGTTCCTGTTTGCATTCCAGGAGGCAATAAATAAAACACTTTCCAATTGGAATCTGTTGGATGTGTTTCTGACAGACAGAAATCCCAGGGGACCTGTCTTGCCAGGAAGAATATTCCACAGAAGTGCTGGGAGCAGAGGCCATGCTCGGGGAAAGCACAGGGAGCAGGACACGAGTTTTGTGGGAAGAAAGGCAGAGGACAGATGTGATAACACCCTGCAAGTGTGCTGCAGTGGGAGGAAAATTGGGAAGCAGAGATAAGAGTTTCTCCTGTTTTTTAATCTGGCCCCAGCTGACACCCTACCTGACTGCAGGTCTGGAATCACAGGGCTGAATTTGGAGGTGCAGGGTAATTCTGTCAGTTCCCTATTCATATGCAAATAAAGGCAAAATTGCTAAAATCTGCATAACCAACCCGTGTTTGATGGGAGCAAAGGTTCCTCCACCCTTAGGCTGCGAGTGCCAACATCAGCCAACGCTGACTGCCAAGGGAAAAGCAGTTTGGGAATTCTCCTAAAATATTATCCCATCTGCTACAGTGTGAGTCAGGAGCTCCCTGAGAGGTCTCTACATCCAGTGCCTTCCAGGGCTTTTTTTTTGGACAAAACCCATTTATTTAGACCCATCTAGTAAAAGACAGGGGTCACAGCAAACCAGCACTTCCCCTTTAACTCCAGACAGATGCCTTTGGTTATTCCCAAGCCATCCCAGTGCCAGAATGGCCACACCTGTACCACAGGTAAAGGACAGAAAACCAGGGACAAACACAGATTTTGCTTTCACAGAACAATCACAATAGGTCTCATGACAGATTTTTTCCCTTTGCAAGCTGGAGATGGGACACATGACCTCGCTGGAGTGGGAGAATGTGTCCACAACAGCACCAGCCCTTCCAACAGCAGTAGAAATTAATTTAATTCTAAAAATGCCAACAATCCCATAGACCACAATATCTATTTAAAAATATCTTTAACTCAGTAACTACACGTGCTATTGCCACTTTTCTCTTGTGACAACAGCATGGCCATTTTTACCAATATGTCTGTCTCTTCCAAGGAAAAAAATGCTTTTTATATCCTCCAGGACAGTTTAAACTTTTGAAAACAACTGGGAAAAAAAAAGCTTCTTCTGGAAATTGTAACTCAAGTTTTGTCACTGGTTATTATCACTCAAACCTTTTTAGGCGACTTCTGAATGCCTGTAGCAACGAATTCAAGTCCAAAAAGAAGTTGTGGTAATTTTGTCTTTTAAACCAAGATGTTTCAGACTTAGAACTCTTCAAAATGAAAAAAAGAAAGTCTGTCTTTTATACCCTCAGACAGCTGAGAAAAGCTTTGAGTAAGAACACTTCTTAAGAACTCAAGCAAGCAGACAGATGATGATTTTAGAGCCCATCTCTCCCCATATGTTCAAGCAGCTGCAAGAACTTCCCCGTTTCCCACAGAGGCACCACGGATGATCCCAAGGTCCTCAAGGATGACCATGGGAAACACGAGTCTTAAAGAATTCACCCCAAAACCCCACACCCCTGGAAAACAAGTGCAGGTGCAATCTAAACTACTGCAAGGAGGACAGCCAAATCAAACCAGGAAAGAAGGTGCACTGCTCCTGAAAATGAAAACTGAGGAGATTTCAACAGATGAGGATAAAGCCACAGGTTCTGTCCCTGCTCCTAAAGCTCCCAAACCTCCAGTTTCCCTGACTGGCTCCTGACAACACACAGCCAGCAGGAGAGTGAATGCGTGTCCTGAGGCCATAGGATGGAAACCCACATCCCAAGCAGCTTCCAGTTCTCTGCTACATAATTAACAGGGTGAAGAACCACAAACCAAGGACCAAAACCAGGAGTTAGAAAGTCAAGAGACCACGGAAGAGAGAGACAAGGATGAGAACACATTTTGGCTTTCGATGGGAGAGATTGGTAAGGCCAAAAAAAGGCTCAACCACCTAAACCCAAATTCATGGCCAATAAAGCTAAAATAGCATTAAAAAAGCAATGAAAGGAAAATTTCATTAGTATGATCTTGGAGAAGGGGGATGACAAAGTCTACAAGACACTGACCGACACTGACCCAGTAAACAAGCCACTATCCCAAAACCCTAAAAACCACATAAATATTTGGCAGGGAGACCCCCGGCTCCGTCCCCCGCATACCCCGGTCCGTCACACGGGGCAGGACCGCGCCGTGCCCGGGGAAACACCGAACTTCGGGGATGCGCAGCCTCGGGCACAGCCCCGCTCTGCAGGGAAGCGGGGGCCATGAGGGGCCCCCGGGGCCGCTGTCAGGTGATACCGCGGCCCCCGACACACGTCCGAGCGCGGCTGTCAGGCTCCCGCACCCCGGGGTGCTGCCCCGGCCCCGGGCCCCGCCGCCGCCGCTCCTGTCACCGGGCCCGGCCGCCAGCGGGGATCCCCCGCCCTTCGCCGCGGTCCCTGTCAGGGATCCCCCGGTGCCTCCCGGTGCGGCCCTGGCTGTCAGGGACTCCCTGGCCCATCCCGGCTGTCAGGGATCCCCCGCCCCGCTCCCCGTCCGGGTCCACGCTGCGCTCCGGGCCCTGTTGGGGATCTCCCCCCCCCCGCCGCCCCCGGGGAACCCCNCGTGCTGCTCCGCGCCGCATCCCCGCGGCCGCCCGGGCGCGGACGGGGCCGGGGCGGGACCGGGACCGAGCGGCCGCCGCGGCGGGGCCTGAGCCGAGCGAGGCGGCGGAACCAAAATGGCGGCGGCTCCTGCTCCGCCGCGAGCGAGCGCACGGACACGCCCCCGCCGCCGACCACGCCCACTCCGCGCCCGGCCACGCCCCCAGCGCGGCCACACCCCCGCAGGCAGAGGGCGCGGCGGCCCCACCTGACCACGCCCCCATTTGACCACGCCCCAAAATTAGTCACGCCCCCTACTGAGGCCCCGCCCCTTATATCATGGTCACGCCCACCGGGAACAGCGCCCCAGAAGGGGAAAAGACGGGAAAGGAAAAGGCGCTTTTTTGCCCCAAAGTGATGCAGGTGGTTTTTTCATCCACAAAGCCATCTTTCCTTGCATGCCACACCCACGCACTTGCCAGTTCAGGGTCATTAAAGTCTTTTCGTGAGTCTGGAATCATGGGATGTCCAGGGGTTGGAATGGCCCTTAAAGGTCATGTAGCCGCAACCCTCCTGCCACGGACAGAGACATCTTCCGCTAGACCAGATCACCAGGCCTTGTCGAGCCCGGCCTTGGACACTTCCAAGGATCCAGGGACAGCTTCAGCTCCTCTGGGCAGCTTCTGCCAGGGCCTCAGCACCCTCACAGGAGGAATTTGTTCCTAACAGGTGACCTAACTTTTCCCTCTGTCAATTTGTACCCATTACTCCTTGTCCTATCACTACAGTTTTAAAGAAGAGTCCCTCTTCACCTCCCTGAAGCCACTTTAGATCCTGGAAGGTGCTCTGAGGTCTCACCAGGTCCTGCTCTTCTCCGAGCTGAATATTCCCAACTCTCCCAGCCCTTTTAGCTATGTTGTTGTCCCCACCAGACTTCTTCCAATAGTTCCATATCCTTTGTACTTTAGAAGTAATGGAATGATGCTCACAATATCTGATGGGAATTACTACAGCCATTTAGTAATTGCTGTTGAATAGTGTTTTAAAACATTGCCAGAAATAGGAGAAATTAATGAAAAAATTCTATTACAGTAATATGTATTACAGCATATGTACCCAAATGAACAGAAATCCCTAGGATTAAAACACACATACCAAAAAGAATTGCGAAGTCTTTGCAGAAGCAGAGATTTAAGTTGTCAATACCTGAAAACCTGGCAATGAAACCATGAAGAGCAAATTGCTTTTGCACTACGCATGCAAAATTCAATACTGAGGATCCAGATGACTCCTCAGAAATGAAAAACCAAGCTGTCCCTGAGCCAGCACTGTGACCTGGAGGCTAAGAAGGCCAACAAAATACTGAGGGCATCAGGCCGAGCATTCCCAGCAGGTCAGGGAGTGATCCTGCCCCTCTGCCCAGCCCTGGCAGGCACCTCTGCAGTGCTGTGTCCTGCTCTGGCATCCTCAGCACAGCAGGGACAGGGAGCTCCCAGAGGGTGACAAAGATGCTGAAGGGCCTGCAGAGATCCCTGCCCAGGAAAGGCTGAGGGAGCTGGGGCTGCCCAGCCTGGAGAGGAGCCCGAGCTGAGAGGAGCCCTCAGCCCTGGGTGTCCCTGTCTGTCCCTGGGTGTCCCTGTCTGTCTGTCCCTGGGTGTTCCTGGTTGTCCCTGGGTGTCCCTGGGTGTCCCTGTCTGTCTGCCCCTGTGTGCAGGGAGGGCAGAGCAGCCCCAGGCTCTGCTCCAGGCCCAGCAATGGCACCAGAGGCACGGGCAGGGCCTGAGCCCAGCAATTCCCCTGCACAGGAGGCACAACTTCTGCCCTGGGCAGTGCCCAGCCCTGAGCAGAGAGCAGAGAGGCTGTGGAGCCTCCCTGCCTGGATATCCAGACCCATCTGGCCACTCTCCTGTGCTCTGGGATGGCCCTGTCTGAGCAGGGAGGTGGCACCAGACGTGACCCACAGCGGTCCCTCCCAACCTGACCCATGGCGGCATTCTGATTTGATTTGTCCATTTCTGAAAACCTGGCGACAAACCGCGAGCAGCTTTCGCGCTGCACCCGCCAAACCGGCATCCCAGAGCCGGCCGGGATGAAATCAATTAAACAAATTAACGCCGCTCGTACAGGAACACCGGCAAGGGAGGCCACGCCCCTCCGGCCACGCCCACGCGATCACGCCCTCCGTGGCCACGCCTCCCGTGTCCCTCTGCGCCTCCCGTAGCGGCCGCGTCATCGCGGGGCTGCGGCGGCGCCGGCGGCGGGCGGGACCGGCCCCGGTGAGTGCGGGGGCACCGCGGCCCCCTCGGTCACACCGCGACCCCCTCGGGGGCACGGCCGCGCCCTCCCGCTTTCCCCGGGGTCGCGCCCAAGCGGCCGCACTGCTCCGGCCCCGGCTGTGACCGGGAATGAGGAACGGAGCCCGCGGGCAGCACGTGGGAGGCACCGGGGGTGGTGGGGGGGCCGGGCCACGCTCGGTCCGCAGCGGCCGGGGGTTGTTTTTATTTAATCTGGACAGCCGAGGCGTTCTGGTCGCTGATGGATGGCTTCAAAATGCACTTTTGGGGTTGTCTGCGTAACTTGTGGTAGTAAAACCGCAGAAATCCACGCGTGTTGCTCCCATAGCGCCCCCGGTGCTCCGGGGCTGTTCTGAACCTGGCCCAGGTGCGCTCAGGGGAGAGGCCGCAGTTTCCATCTCCTCTCCCAGGGACAGAGCCCCAGAGCAGCCCCCGCAGCTGCGTTGGTCATTCAGGGATTCTGTCAGAATGCTCGGGGTGCCCAAAATTAACGGCAGGTTTTAAAAGAAATCAACAGCAAGTTTAAAAATAAATCATCAGAAAGTTTTTTAAAAAAAACGAACAGGAAGTTCAAGAGTATTAACAGAATTCAGTCTTTGCGACTCCTTAATTTTCCTAGTTGTGTCTGAGAAAGAAGCTTTCCCGTCCCTGCTTTCTTGCAGCTAAAATTCATGTGAGCCCAAGGGGATCGGTTCCCACGTGGGGCAGGATTTCTCCTTGCTGTGCTGCACGTGCCAGCAAGGCGTGTAAAACGACCAAAAATTCCCCTGCAGGATGAGATCTTCACTTGTTCCTGAAATAGCAAGAGTGGGGGTTGTTTTTCCCGTGTTTATTTTAGTTGAAGGAATGAAAACCGACTTTCCAGTGTTCACACCCTCCCCTGTGGGGTTGTTTTCCCACTCCCTGCAGTAACAGGTGGAAATGCTGTTCTGTGCAGGTGAACCAGCTTTGTCGTGTTCAGCTGCAGGTAACCACCAATTCCACTGAGGCAGCAGCTCCTCCTGAGGAATTAAGGTAATTAATACTCCCTTTTGAATGCAACTTACTGCACCTAAGAATTCTCAAAGCACCCTTGTTAGGCACTGCCAGATTTTCTCCTCAGGAGGTTTTGTGAAAAAGGCCTTAGATGCCAGCAGAGATGGCAGATGTAACCTCTTTGCTGCACTCTTTGTCTTTATTTGTGCATTACAACTGCTCAAGGGTTTTGTTTTGGGTTTTTCCTCCTGCTGTAACCAGGGATGGCTGAGCAGTAGATACGGTAAATGATTAGGATGGAGCTAGAGACACAGAAGCACCTTCAGTCTCTGCATTATTCCAGTTCCTTCACAATAACCATTGCTGCAGCTCTTACATCTCTTAACAGCTGCAGTCAAAATTCCTTTCCCAGTCAATCCCAACAAAAGACTGTTCTCCTCACTAGGAGAATGAAATATCTTAATTTACAAAGTAAGGGGTTTTTTATCTGTTCATGTCTCTGAGAAAATACCACATACTATAATAAATAGCTTTTATAAGTTTTATTTATAGGTTATTAGGGTTTTTTAAATTTTAATGGAATTGTTTTTATTTTAAACTATTTGTAATTTTTATGTTTTAATGGCATGGGGTTTATTTTATTATTTTATTAATAGTTTTTCTTAGGCAAGTGGTGCTGATCACCAGTTTGTTACTGCAGAGCACCTGACACTTGGTCTGAATTATTTGGGTGCCTTGTCATGAAGGTCTTTCAACACAAATAGTTCTCTCCCAGCATAAGATAATCAGACATAACAAAACCAACTAAAATATCCACTTCTGTTCCTCCAGGAAAATGCTGAGAAGTCTGCAAAGACTCGTCTGCTATTCTCTGAAGGTGAGTCCTGTAAGAGCCTGGTGCTATTTCCAATATTCCAACTTTTCTGTGGCCTGGAATGACAATTTACAGCTAAACCTACAGTACAATTACAGACAATTTACAGTAAGAAGTGAGATTCTTCTTACATTTGTCAGCTAAAACCTTGATGACTTTACACCCTCTAAGCTGGGGGTGTAAACTCCCCTTGTGGGCTAAGGAAAGAGCTGGTCCAGCATTTCCCTGTTTCCCTGAGGAGTCTGGGGACAGGCTGAAACGAGGATGCTGAGATCCTGCACCTTCCATTCACGTGTTTCTCAGGAAACAGGGCTTATTCCACTTGCTCTTCGTGGCTTGAACATCCAGAAGAAGCAGCCATCAGCTTTGCACAAAGCCTGTGCTGCTGGTGGGAAGAGTTTTGCCAAAAACCATAGAATATCCCGAGCTGGAAGGGACCCACAAGGATCATGAGTCCAGCCCCAGGCCCTGCCCAGACACCCCAACAATCCCACCCCGTGCTGGGAGCTCCAAAGGCTCCTGGAGCTCTGGCAGCCTTGAGCTGTGCCCATTCCCTGGGGAGCCTGGGCAGTGCCCAGGACCCTCTGGGGGAAGAGCAGTTTCTTTTCTTCATTTCTAAGCCAAAAAGTGGCTCAGTGCTTTGGGTGGGCGTAGTGCTACCAGCTCTGCCACAACTCTCAGCAGCCCTGTGTTACTTAGAGAGCCTCCTTAAACCCTGAACAGCAGCAGGAGCTCATGGTGCAGGTCTGGAATGGCTTCCCGATGGAAAAGAGTTCCAGCTGTGCTGTTTGCTGCTGCTTTTTCCAGGCTTTTCCCCTCGAGCACAGGACGTGGCCGAGGGTGGCTGCAGCTGCCTTTTGCAGCTCTGGCTGTGCAGGGCAGACTGCAGCAGCAGCCCGGCATTCCTGAGCCCGGCATCTGTGGAACCCCCGGGAACAGCCCGGCGTTCCTGAGCCCGGGATCTGTAGAACAGCCCGGCATTCCTGAGCCCGGCATCTGTGGAACCCCCGGGAACAGCCCGGCGTTCCTGAGCCCGGGATCTGTAGAACAGCCCGGCATTCCTGAGCCCGGCATCTGTGGAACCCCCGGGAACAGCCCGGCGTTCCTGAGCCCGGGATCTGTAGAACAGCCCGGCATTCCTGAGCCCGGCATCTGTGGAACCCCCGGGAACAGCCCGGCGTTCCTGAGCCCGGGATCTGTAGAACAGCCCGGCATTCCTGAGCCCGGCATCTGTGGAACCCCCGGGAACAGCCCGGCGTTCCTGAGCCCGGGATCTGTAGAACAGCCCGGCATTCCTGAGCCCGGCATCTGTGGAACCCCCGGGAACAGCCCGGCGTTCCTGAGCCCGGGATCTGTAGAACAGCCCGGCATTCCTGAGCCCGGCATCTGTGGAACCCCCGGGAACAGCCCGGCGTTCCTGAGCCCGGGATCTGTGGAACACCCGGGAACAGCCCGGCATTCCTAGAGCCCGGGCTCTCTGGAACGCCTGGGAACAGCCCGGCATTCCCAGAGCCCGGGATCTCTGGAACATGCAGGAACAGCCCGGCATTCCTGAGCCCGGGATCTGTGGAACATGCAGGAACAGCCCGGCATTCCTGAGCCCGGGATCTCTGGAATATGCAGGAACAGCCCGGCATTCCTGAGCCCGGGATCTCTGGAACACCCGGGAACAGCCCGGCATTCCTGAGCCCGGGATCTCTGGAATATGCAGGAACAGCCCGGCATTCCTGAGCCCGGGATCTCTGGAACACCCGGGAACAGCCCGGCATTCCTGAGCCCGGGATCTCTGGAATATGCAGGAACAGCTCCACCTCATGGCTCGGGACTCCCGATTCATCTCCGGGCACCACGTGATGATTCGCTGCCATTTCAGGGATCCCAGGGAGCCGACTCCTGTCCTTTGGCAGATGGAAACTTATCCTGAAATCCGCTCCTGGGGAAAACGGCGTTGGGAGCGGCTGTGAGGATGGGAGAGCCTGGTGGATGTGCTGGGGATGGCTGTGCACGGCTGCGCAGGGAGCCAGCGGGGCTGAGGATGTTTGTGGCATTCCAAAGCCGAGGGATCGATGCTGAGCTTTTGTTCAGGAGGAGGGACCAAGGGGCACCTTGCTGCCCTAAACTCAGGATGTAAAATGCTTCAGCACGGGTGTCCCGAGCCATCTGTAGGCTGTTTAAAATGTGGATTTTAGAAATGGAAACAGTGATTGGTGAAATGCAAGTCTGTATCTCTGGAAGTCAGGACAGCTGTGAGCACGGCCCTACTCCCTGCCTGTGTAGACTTTGTAGCACCTCAGAGAGGAGCGATTCCCTCTCTCCAGATGCTTGGGAGCTGCTTCCACAGCCCACAAAGGCAAAGTTCCAAAGCATCAGGAGGTTCCAGGGGGTTTTGGGAAAGAGCAGTCCTGCTAAGGCTGCAAGTGACAGTGTAAAACAATGTCCTTACAGGGGACAGGTGGAGTCATTTACACATGGGATGTGCTGTGTTGATGGAAAAAAAAAATAGAAATTTAATGTGTTTGGCTGCAAGACCAGAGGACTGGACTTCAAGGCAAAGTCTCCTCACACTTGCATTCTGACTTCCACTCCCTGCAGAGACCTCACAAGGTGCTGGCTTGTGTCCCGTGGAGATTCCAGGTCCTGCTGAGCTCAGTTTGGGCTTTTTAAAACATGAGGTTGCTAATACTGGTTTAATGAAGCATCATTCAGCTCAAGGCTGTGTCTGGACACCCCTAAAATCTGAACACAGAGCAAGAAGTTCATCCTTGCTTCATTTTCCTTCACCATTGCACTGGTCAGGGATAAGGATTTGTGGGAAAGGATGAGCAGGGAGCTTCCCTGCCAGCTGAGCAAAGCTCACAGCCCTCACAGCCCTGTGGCTTGAGGAGGAGGGAATGTAGGATCACAGAATCACGGAATGGACTGGGCTGGGAGGGACCTCACACCACACCCAGTCCCACCCCCTGCCATGGCAGGGCCAACTTCCACTATCCCAGGCTGCTCCAAGCCCCATCCAACCTGGCCTTGGACACTGCCAGGGATCCAGGGCAGCCACAGCTTCTCTGGGCACCCTGTTCAAGGATGTTCAAGGGAAATGAGAGGGACTCTGATTCCAGGCTAGGCGTGACTTAGGGCTGACATTTTCTAGGTGATCAGGTGACAAGAGTCACCTTCTGTAATTATTCATGTATTAAATTGGCATCTTTGTGCCTTGCTCAAGGCTGTAAATTGTCACCTCCATGGGTTTTAAGCTAAACAGAGCCAAACAAGACATCCTAAAGGATCATTTGGATTTAAGGAGCGAAAGGGCAACATGGGAACAAGATGTGTTGGGTGATCTCCCTGTTTGCACTGCAGCAGGTTGTTCCAGAGAGTCCAGACTGGTTTAATTCCTTCCCTAACAGGAGGGCAAGTGCCCAAATGCTGATTCAGGCATCTGGAATGTGAGTAATCCCACTTCCACTGGAGCCCTTGTGGCTTTGCAGTGGCCCCCTGAGGAGCACTGGGGTGGCAGCAGAGCTGTGT
This sequence comes from Nicator chloris, assembly GCA_013400495.1. NCBI lineage: Eukaryota > Metazoa > Chordata > Aves > Passeriformes > Pycnonotidae > Nicator > Nicator chloris. The sequence goes on from WAAE01000298.1 coordinate 206,364, forward strand.
CATGCCATGGGGAGCTGAGACAGCTGTCCCTGCCTCTGAGCTTTGCATTCTGCTGCTCTCACCCAGACAGACAAAATAGGAAACTGCTGGCTCTGTTCAGCTGCAACTGGCCCTGTCAGTGCTGTGAGGGGCTCTCAGCTTCTCCCAGAGCCTGTCTGGAGGATGCACTTTCTAAATCATTGACAAATGTTTGTGTTTTCTTTCACCACGACATAATAAGATGCTTGTCCTGCCACTGCTCACTTTCTTGCCTGTTTTGGCTGGGCTTTGCAGGCAGGCTTCAGCAGTCTGTCTGGGGAGAAATGAATTAATCAGCTTAGCTGGCTGTTTTGGTTTCTCAGCCATGTCTGTATCCTAATGCCAGAGTCTGGATGCAGGGACACAGTCAGGGAAATCAGTGCAGGAAGTGTAATTATAAATATCAAATAGTGGGCAGAGCTGCACTAATCCCTCCATAATTGAGGTGATTATGGATTGCTAGACAGCCTGAATTTTCAGGGTGCTGCCACTGCTCAGTGTGGGCAGAAACATGATGGGCACTTGCCAGCAGTGAGGCCTTAATGGCTGGATGTGGGATCTTAAGGAATTTTGTGGGGTAAAACTCAGGTGCAGGGCTTGGCTCACTGAGGTGGCTCAGGTGGGAAGGCTTTCAGTGCAGATATCTAAATGTGAAATCTGGTTCTACAGCATGTGGGTTCTCATGATGAATTTCCATGCTAATGATGAGTGTTCATTCTAATTGCAATCAGGGTTCAGCTCTGGGTTGCACGTGCCTTGGCGGGATCGCAGCGTGAGCCACGAGCGCTCAGAACAGACTCCCCGGGTTGTTTTCATCAGCAATCCTTGGCTGCTGAGAGCTTTCTTGTCTCTCTGCCTTGTTCTCCCCTCAGCTGGACCATGCCTGTGCCCTCCACACGGCAGCCAGGGCTGGCCTGAGCTCCGTGTCCAGCCAGGATGTCCCAGCAGAAAGGCCCCGAGCAGTTTTCCACACCAGCGAGAGCGACCCGGTGAGTGACTGCCACCACTGTCCCTCCAGGGATGGGTGTCCTGGGTGCCACCAGGGGCCATGCTGGGAGCCAGCAGTGCTGCCTGGGACTGTGCTGCTCCAGGGATGGGGATACACAGACCTAAACCAGGGATCCAGCCCCGAGGGAACGGGCCATGGCTGTGCAGGGCGCCTGCTGAGGATGGGGCTGCTCTGCCTGAGAGCTCCTGGGAACAAGTATTGATCCTTTCTCCAGAGCTGCACAGATGGCAGTGTATTGCAGAAGCTGGGATGTGGCTTAGCTTGTCATCAGACACCATTAATTTCAACTCCAGGGTTATTCTTCCCTGGAAAAGCCTCCCTGAGCTGGCTGTGAAAGAGAGCAAAACCACACCCCAGATGACCTCAGCACAGCTCCGCAGCATCACAATTCCAGCCTCACACTGTGTCTGCAGCACAAAATGAAGGGGAACAAGTGAATGGAAGGAGCCTTTGAGGTGCTTTTCTGCTGCCTGTGTAATTGGAGCGTCTCGGTGCCGATTCCTCCGGGGTCTCTATGGAAACGGCAGTGGGAGATGATCTGCTGCACGTGACCCCGTGTCTCCACGGATTGCACAGCACAGGCCAGATGGCCACCATTGTCCCCACTGTCCTGGGCCTGCCTTTGTGTTGCCAGGCAACTGGCTCTGGCATTCTGACTTGTGCCTGAGCTTTGGCACAGCTTTGGGCGGCTCAGCCCTCCCTGGGCTTGCTGGGTCACTCCAGCTGCAAACCCTGGTGCTCCCCAGCTCCTGCACCAGACAATCCCGTTTAAATGGGGCTAAGAAAGCCACTAAACACAGAATTTTCCATCAGAGTTTGTGTAAAACTTCCATTAGCAAAGCTACAAGTGACTAGACTTAAGGATAAAGACACTGACCCACATTGTGTAGGAGTGAAGGAATTTGCCCAAAGTCATGCAGCGAGTCAGAGATGAAGCTGAGAATGAAAATGGGCTCTGGAGTCCTGCTCTTCTGTTTGAGTCGTGGAAAACCACAGGTGCTGTTGGTCTGTGTCCAGCACATGCAGGAGAACTCCAGGGAATCCACAGTTTGAGATAAGGTTGGGAAAAGCCTGAAGTGTCACTTCATAGCTCTCCTCAGGTGGCACCTCCTTTCAGCAGGGCACCTCTTGAGCAGCCAGGGTTGAACATTTTCCCACTGCTGCAAAGATTTCCTGAGCAGTGAGCCCCAGTTTGGCAGCTCCAGCAGCTCAGCCCTTATGCTGAAATTACCAAATAGTTTCTTCCTAGAAATCATTCCTTGAATCAGGAGTTCCTCAAATCCTGCAGCTGTGCCAAGGTAAACCACAGAGGCCAGGACACCCTGGCCTGTCCTGGGAGAGCCTTTCTAGGGAGGTGTGGAACAGGAGGTAGTTGCTGAGTGGAAGGAGCAGAAGATGAGAGCACAGATGTATTTTGTGCTGAAAGGCTGCAAATCTGGTCTGAAGAAGGGAAGGGAGATTTAAGAAGAATGCTGGGGCCAGAAAAATTCATGGATATGCAACAGAGCTACCAGCAGTGGTCCATGAAGGGTCCATCAAGGACTGGGAAAAGCCAAATATTCCTGGCCAGGTAGGCAGAAGTCACACCTGCACATAAAAATGCTGACACATAAAATAAAGAACACAAAAATTGTTATATTTGTTGTGCATGCCAGTTTTTATATCTAACAAGAATAAAGAGGAGCATATTTTTACTTTAAATCCATGGAAAAATGCAGAAAGCAGAGCAGGACAAGATCTAAACTTCAAAGATTAACACAAAACTGCTAAAAGTCACACAGGAAGGGCTGCAGAGTAGTCTCTATTTACTCAGAGTAGTCTCTATTTACTGTCCTAATTAGACAAGACACAAAAATGGATGACTTGAGCAAGAAGAAATAGTAACTGGTTTGCAGGTATTGTATGGCAGGAAAAGAGAATAATGAAGGGAAAAAGCAGGCATTAAATTCTCAGATCCCAGTGACAACAGCTTCTTGCTGCCATTATGGTGAGACCTGCAGGTAAACACTGGAAATAAATGCAGCAGGATTCAAGTCCAGTGGAGGAATAGCCCTGATCACTGAGGTCACCACAGGGGACTGGAAATTATTGCCCCAGAAAGGAGATTGTGAGTTTTTAAGCCTCCAACCCAGCAACCAAATGGCACCATGGGAATTACTCCTGGGAGGCAGCAGAAAACATCATTTTGTCACTCAGAAGGGTGTCACACCTCTGTTAAGGTTTGGGGGGACTGGTAAAAGGTGAGATAAATTCGTGGAGCATGAGGCCACTGATGCCCCCAAAACACCAGGGTTTGTACACGAGCTCAGGGAATCCCTTCATTGGTTAGTGCCAGGTGGGATCTCCTTTCTTCAGCCTCCTCCAGAGCACCTGCCAGCAGTGTCCTCACCCCACAATTCCTGCTTTATCTTGCTCTGCCTCTCAGGAGGAGAGTATTGCCTGTGACTGAGCAGAGCACTGCCTCCCAGGCCACCTGTGTCCAGGAAAGAGGCATCACCAGTGTGACAATTCCCATCTTGCCTTCCAGGCCAAGCATACGGAGCAGCACGAGGCTCGTCTGTACAACATCCCCCTGGAGGAGGTGAAGGCTGTGTTCCCCCACGGGCTGCCCCATCGCTTCCAGCAGCAGGTATTCCAGCTTGCAGGCTGCCCAGAGCAGCTGTGGCTGCCCCTGGATCCCTGGAAGTGCCCAAAGCCAGGCTGGACGGGCTTTGGAACAACCTGGGATAGTGGAAGGGGGTGGGATGTGATGATCTTTAAAGTCCAGCCCAAACCATTCCACGAGTCTTGTGTGGGAAGAACCAGATCCAGTGGTGACTGTGATGTTTTCCTGTTGGAATGAGGGAGAGCAGCAGTGCAGTTATTCCTGGCCCTTACTGTTGTTTTCAACATCTGAACGAGATGAGTCAACCACTCAGAGCAGCAGCAGAAGAGTTTGAGGGTTCCACCTCAGACAACTTTCCTTCCAGTGTTTTTCATCTCTAACATCCAAGCACATAATGAATTACAGAAATATTTTCCATGGCTATATTTCCGTGTGAAACAGGCTGTCTCATGAAATAACTTTGTATCTGCAACAAAACAATCTTGTCTCCTGGTTTGTGTGGTGAGGCAGATGGAGCTGTGCTGGACTCTGCTCCATGAGCAGATTCCTTACCTGTGCATTTCCAGGGCACAGAGTTTTGGATTCATGGAGGGGTCAGTCACCCACACCCCAATCTGTGGAACAGGGTGGAGCAGCTGATCCAGAAAACCCTTTCCAGGCACAGCAAGGACAGGAAGGTCCTTCCACTGAGGGGAGGCAGCACTTGACCAACCCTGTGGGTGCTGCTGGGCAGAGCTGGGGGTGTTGGGAGCCTCCAGGCAGGGATGGAGCCAGGCTGGGGGCAGCTTGGTCACCTCTGCTCCTGTCTCAGATCCAGACCTTCAACGAGGCGCGTGTGATGGTGCGGAAGCCGGCGCTCGAGCTCCTGGCTTACCTGAAGGGCTCCATCTTCAGCCAGCCTGCTGTCAGATACGTGATCTGTATCCTTTAACTCCAGGGTGGGGTGAGGAGAAACACCAGCAATTTGTGCAGGTGAGATCTCGGGTTTGTGTTTCCCAAGACATGTCAGGTGAGAGGCTTTTTTCCCTGAATGCCCCGTGCTGAAGCAGAAGAAGAGTCCAAAGCTGTCGTTTCAGGTTTTCTTTGGGTTGTTTATTATTTCTTATCTACAAATTCTCTCTGTGCCCTGCCAAGGCCTTGTTGCAGCGAGGGCTTGAGACAACTTCCACCCATGACAGGTGGGCAAAACCTCTTATACCATGTTTTACACATCCTTTATTTACCATTAATCACCAATACCTACTGCTAATGTCAGACAGGTCACCTCTATCCTACACCAACCCCTGTGACCCACCCCAGCAGAAAAATGGGTGACAGGAAGAANGAGGGTGGTTGTGAGCCTGAGCTGGCTCAGTCTCCAGGAGGTGGTTGTGCCACGTGGTCTGTGGTCAGTGCAGGGACTCTCAGGAAATTTGGAGCTTGGATATCTTTATTCTAACTGATGGCACAGACCTAAAACAGGCTCAGCACACAGGGCATGGGGCTCCTCAGCTTTGCTCAGTGGGGTGTGGGTCTCACTTGAGTCTGTTCCTAAAAGCTGCTGCTGGTTTTCCCAGCTGCAGTGATGCTTTGTGAAGTTGTGCGTGGTTGTGGTGTTTTTGCTTGGTTTAGGTTTGGAACTTGGGACTTTTTGTGTGTTAGGCAAATGTGTTAACCACTGTACTAGCTTCACAGGCACCACTGCAGCTGGGAAAACCAGCAGCAGCTTTTAGGAAAAGGCTGAAATGAGCCCCACAGTGGGGGACAGGGAGAAGGAACTCTCGGTTTGCTGGATGAAATGCCATCCTTGCTTTGAGGAGCTCTCAACTCCCTTTATGCCCTTTCACAGTCAAGTACAAACTGAAGTGGTTTTTTAGAGCCTTTCCTTGACAATCCTTGTTGGAGATGGTGAGAGAGGAACAGGGAAGACCATGACCCTGTGCCACGTGGTTCACTACTGCTGGAGGCAGGGCTGGCTGGTGCTGCACGTCCCGGATGGTGAGAAAACCCAAACACCAAAAGAAGCTGCTTCTGGAGCTGTAGGATAGCCCACCACAATCTATCTCTGTTTTTCCATAGTGGAGAAGGCTCATGTAACAGAAAACCCCCAAATACAGCATAGTTAGTTCTTTTCACCTGCTCACACGTCCTTTGGGTCAGTCTGGTTTTCCCCATTGTTAATGAGCATGAGAAGAGATTGTTTGGGGTCTGTGTGCCCTCCTCTGATGGAGAGTTCTCCAGTAAGGATGGAGCTGCAGCCACCTCTGGGGTTCCAGCACAGGAAGGACATGGAGCTGTTGAAATTAATCCAGAGGAGGCACCAAGATGATCAGAGGGCTCAGGGGAGCAGCTCTGATGTGAGGAAAGGCTGGGAGAATTGGGATTGTTCAGCCTGGAGAAGGAAAGGCTCTGGGTATACCTATTTGTGGCCTTCCAGGACCTAATGGGGCTACAATAGAAATGGAGAGAGACTATTTACAAGGGAGTGGAGGGACAACACAAGGGGGAATGGCCTCCCACTGCCAGAGGGCAGGGTTAGATGGGATATAGGGAAGGAATTGCTGCCTCTGAGGGTGGGGAGGCCCTGGCACAGGGTGCCCAGAGAAGCTGTGGTTGCTCCATCCCTGGTAGTGCCCAAGGCCAGCTCAGATGGGGCTTGGAACAACCTGGGATACTGGAAAGTGTCCCTGCCCATGGCAGGGGGTGGGACTGGTTGATCTTTACAGTCCCTCCCAACCCAAACAATTCCATGAGTCTGTGACTTTCCTTAGCAGAGTTGCAGAATAAGAACAAACAACACCAACACCCCCACCTCATACCATTATTTTGACAAAAAAAAAAAAAAAATTCAAAACAACTGTTTTATTTTACTCACAGCTCACCTCTGGGTGAAGAACTGCAAGGAGCTTTTGCAGTCTTCCTACAACAAAGACCGGCTGGATCAGCCTCTGCAGGCTTCTGTCTGGCTCAAGAACTTCAAAACCTCCAATGAACGTTTCCTGCAAGAGGTTTGTGGCTGCAAACCCCACCCACTGCCCTGTGCTGGACTTCAGGTGCTGTAGGAAAAGCACTTTAGGTCCCCTCTGTGGGGATGGCTGGTGGTGGTGAATACTTTTCCCAGATTCTGCAATCCAGCCTTGCTTTGCCTCCTTTCATCCCCACTCTAATCATAGTTTTCTTCCCACAGATAAAAACACAAAAAAAATACATGTGGGGCAAACACGAAAGCACAGAGGAGGGCAGACCTTTGGGGGAAGTGGTGGAGCAGGTAAGGAACAACGACTGCTGCTGGTGTGGTTTCACCTTGTGCCAGAGGATCCCATCACAGATTGCTCCTAAAGATCTTAGAGATGTGAGTCCTGGGAAATGGAAGATGTCTCCCTATCAACAAAAGATGTTGTGGAGAATGTGGTGGGTCTTTAAAGAGAATTGTACAGAGAATTTGGGTAGAAGACAGAGTTACAATTTGAAATCCCCACGTTTTGATGCTCCAACTGCTGCTTGCCTAGGAACAAAGAGGTTGTCGACTGTCACTTTGTCTTCCCCTGAAAAAGGGCGGCCCAAAAGTCACCAGCATCACCCCTTAGCAAGAAACACAGGCTGAGCTGTGTGCCTTGTGCTCCCTGCAGGGTCTGGCTCGTGTCAGGAGCGCCAGTGACGCCGTGGGGGTGGTGCTGAGGGAGCTCAAGCAGCAGAGTCACCGCGGCTCCTTCCGGCTCCTCGTGGCCGTGGACGGCGTCAACGCGCTCTGGGGACGGACCACGCTGAGCAAGGAGGACAAGAGCCCTGTGAGCATGAGGCCTTCTTGGGGCTGCCTAAAAACAGGCCAGACAGAATGAAGGGAATAAAAAGCAGTTATATTTATTGAAGGGCCTTCAGGTAGATTTCAGGCAGATGAAGCCCTCTCAGGGGCTGCACCCAAAAATGGATGACGGGTCATGGGTTTTTACACTTTTATAGGTTTGGTCCATTTGCATATCAGGGGTAAATCTTCCAATTACAGCTTCAGGTAATGAAGTCATTTACCCCAAGTTTGCTCCCCCCAACTCACTTTTGCTTACATTTCTCAGGGCCTGAGGCAGTGAGGTGTCCTTGATTGCCAGGCCTGGAGAGGAATTGTGTCTGACCAAAATGGGAAGACAGTAGCTAACACTGTGTATGGAGTTTAGAGCTATACACGAAAGAATTGCAGGATTACAAATAGATGAAAAATACCAAAGCTGAAATCCTAAGGCATCATTCCCCCCCTCATCATTCCCCCAGAGCTCTGCCCTGGGGACAGCCCTGATTCCTGCTGCGAGAGGGAGCAGGGAGGGCATTTGGTTTACTTTTAGTTCTATGGCAATCCCTGAGAATGTTCATTTGGCTTTGGAGGGGCCTGAAAGGTTCATATTGTGCTTTAGACAATTTTTACTGAATTTTTACTGTCTCTCCCTGAGACAGAAGTGCAGGTGGGTGTTGTTGGAGAGGCAGGGCCTGGGTGTTGCTCAGTGCAGCATGACTCAGGCTCGATGCTGCAGGGCTAAGGGAAAGCCAAGAAAAAAACCTGCCTGAAGGATACAAATGATCCTGCCAGCCTCACTGGAAGGAGGGGAGGGGCACTGATGTCTCAGAAGCTGCTGGCAGTAAAAAAGTGATGCAGATGATCTCCCCCAGGTTTCTCCAGAGGAGCTGACGCTGGTGCACAACCTGCGCAAGATGGTGATGAACGACTGGGTGAGTGCCAGGCTCTGCCTTGGGCTGTGTCACTCCCAGCAATAAAAGCTGCCACAAGCCCAAAGCTAAACTTCCAACACTGCTGAAGGAGAGCACAGGCACAGCATCAGTGTTTGTGACACCACCTGAGGAGATGAGGGCAGGTGGAATCTGTAGCAGCATTTCCTGATTCCCCTGCCAAGCTCCAGTGTAGGGCCCTGAGCTGGAGGTGTTTGGTAGCTCTTGGGACAGTTTGGGTTATGGTTTTTTTGAACTAATGAGAACTTGTGGTTTGTGAACATTTTGCTGTAGGAGGTCAACTCCTCCTGCTGCTTTTTCAATCCCCTGGATGCTCAGAGCTAGAACGAGTAGGCTTCAGATTTAAAGGTATATAGGAAAGTCCTTTTTAAAGTATTTCACTTGTTTGCATAAAAATCAGTTATGGGTAAGAAGTTTTAATGCCAGCCCTGGGAACGTGAGCTGTGTATTTTCCATCTCACATGGACTTGGAGCAGCCAGGATTAGTGTGGTCAGGAGCATTATAAAAAGTTAATCTTGTAGGATTTTTGAAGAATGCAGATCCCAGAATGGGATCCTAAAGATCCTAAAGCCCACTCACCCACCCTGCCCTGGGCAGGGACACCTTCCACTGTCCCAGGTTGCTCCAAGCCCTGTCCAACCTGGCCTTGGACAGTCCCAGGGATCCAGGGGCAGCCACAGCTGCTCTGGGCACCCTGTGCCAGGGCCTCCCCACCCTCACAGCCAGGAATTCCTTCCCAAAATCCCATCTCTCCCTGCCCTGTTACTGTGGAACCATCCCCCCTTTGTCCTGTCACTCCAGCCCTTGTCCCAAGTCCCTCTCCAGCTCTCCTGGAACCCCTTCAGACACTGGAAGGGGCTCTGAGGTCCCCCTGGAGCCTTCCCTTCTCCAGGGGAACACCCCCAGCTCTCCCAGCCTGGCTCCAGAGCAGAGGGGCTCCATCATGGAACCTTGGTGGCCTCCTCTGGACTTGCTCCAGCAGCTCCATCCTCCAAGAAGAAGATGCTTCAGGGGTTGATCCTAAAGCAGCACTGGGTTTGCAGCTAACAGGATTTTTATTTCTGATCTGCCTTCCAGAGTGGAGGTGCCATTGTGACCACCCTCAGCCAGACTGGCTCACTCTTCAAACCCAGCTCAGCCTACACTCCCCAGGAGTTGCTGGGAAAGGTGAGTCATGGCCTCTTTGGGGTTTTTTTCCCTCTTCACATTGGGAAATGAGCAAAAATCTTGGTTGGTGACCTGCTTCTGTTCAAGGGGACACTGTTCACTGATCTCACACACACCTTTGGGTCAGCAGTGCCCTGACAGCCAGGGGAGCCAACAGTGTCCTGGGGTGTGCCAGGCACTGCAGGGGATTGTCCCTGCTCTGGGCTGGGGCAGCCTTGAGTCCTGGGGGCAGTTTGGGCACCACAATCTGTGAAAGGTCTGAACCTGCTGCAGGGTGTCCAAAGGAGGGACACGAGGATGGTGAAGGGACTGGAGGATGAGGAGCATCTGAGGGCATTTGGTCTGTCCAGCTGGAAACGAGACTGAAAGGAGACCTCAGGGATCTGCAGCTCCTCAGGAGGGGCAGCTCCAATTTCTGCTCCCTGTGACCAGGACAGGACCCAAGGGAGTGCCTGGAGCTGTGTCAGGGGAGGGTTGGGCTGGAATATCAGGAAAAGGCTCTTCTCCCAGAGGGTGCTGGGGCACTGAACAGGGAATGGTCACAGCCCCAAGGCTGCCAGAGCTCGAGCAGCATTTGGACAGCACTCCCAGGCACAGGACGGGATTGTTGGGGTGTCTCCAGGGCCAGGAGTTGGACTGGATGGTCCCTGTGGGTCCCTTCCAACTCTGGTTATTCCATGACTCCGTGGCTGAGCTCTGGTTGAGCTCCCGAGGCGTCGGGGCCGTGTCCCCACCCAGCCCCCGCCACTGACCTCCCTTCCCAGGAGGGGTTCGACGCCTTGGACCCCTTTGTGCCCATCCCGGTCCCCAACTACAGCCCGAGGGAGTTCGAGAGCTGCTACGGCTACTACCTGGAGCGCAAGTGGCTGCAGCACGAGAAAGGTCAGTGCCCGGGCAGGGGCAAAACCCGGGGCTGTGCCCGCCCTGCGGTGTCCGAGCCCGCTCCCTCCGCTGCCGTTCCCTCCCTCCATCTCGCCCTCAACCCCTCAATCCCTGTCTCTCTTTCTCTCTCTCTCTCTCTCTCTCGCAGGGCACACGGAGGACGGGAAGGCGGAGCTGCAGTTCCTGAGCGGCTCCAACCCGCGGCAGCTGGACCGGCTGGCGGGGCCCCTATAGCGCAATAAAAGGCTCCGCTCGCTCCCCCCGCGTCCGTGTCCGTGTCCGTGTCCCATGCGCGTGCCCGTGCCTGGCGCGCGTGCCCGGCCCCGCTGGCGTCCCCGCCCGTCCGGGGCGGGCCCGGCCGTGACGCGCTCCCGGTTCCTGCGGCGAGGCCGCGCGGCGATGCCGGGGGAGGCGGTCACGCTGCAGCTCGGGCACTACTCGGGCTGCGTGGGCGCGCACTGGTGGGGGCTGCAGGTGCGGGGAAGGCCGCGGGACGGGAGGGGGGTCGGGCCGGAGCTGGCTCTGATCTCTTCTCCCCCCCGTTCCCCCCGTTCCCCGCAGGCCGCCGCGCTGCGCAGCCCCCCCGAGCCCGCCGAGCTCCGCGCGGCCGCGCTGCTCCGCTTCGGGCGGGGCCCGGGCGGCGCCGAGACCCCCACGCCGCGTCTGGTGGCGCTGGAGCTGAAAGGTACCGCGGGCTGGGGGCGTCGGGCGGCCCCGCCGCCACCGGGCGGCCCCGCCGTGACCGGGCGCTCTTTGCAGGCGGCGTGGGCCCGCTTAGACCCGACGGGGCGGGCACGGAGCCGCCGGTGACCTGGTGAGTGCGGGGCTGGACGGGGCGGGACGGGACGGGGCCGCCGCAGCTGCCGCCGCTCTTGTGTCGCAGGGACGGGGCCGTGGCCGATTACCGGGACCGCGGCCCGGCCGGAGACTGCGCGCCGCGGGACACCGGGAGCCGCAGGGTGAGCCCGCACCGCTCCTGCCCGGGACACGAGCGGGGACGAGGCGAAGCGCCCCGTAACCCCCGCGCCGGGATTGTTCCCCTAGGGAGACGCTGCCGGGGACGGGAAGGGGGATCCCGGTGCTGCGAGGCCAGGTTTGTGCGCGGGGCCGGTGCGGGTTGGGTTCGTTCGCTGGGATCAGAATTCCAGAAAGGCAGAATTCCCTGGCCGCTGCTGTGGGACAACTGTTAATGCCCAAGGAGAAGGCAAACTGTGGGAGAAGACTGCTCAGCTTATAGACAGCTGGGTTAGAGCAGCAAATGGGCTAAAAAACTGGCCAAGTGAAAAAACTGATTTCTGCATTCACAGGGATGCTGAGAGCTGAAAGGACCTTTGCTCTCCCGTGTGTCTCCCTGCAGGTGCAGCTCCTGCAGGGGCCCAGGACGCTCCCTCCCTGCGCCTCTGGTCCGATTACCTCAACGTGCACCTGCACCCCAAGAGCGTCTACGTGATCCGGCAGTACCTGCACGAGGGGTACGGCCAGGGGTCCGCTCCAGAACCCACAACAGGAGCTGAGTTTTGTCTTCAAGGATGAGCAAAAGGGATAAACAACTCCTTTTTTTACCCCTTTTTCCTTTAGGGACTGTGGTTGCCTCGAAGCCTTTGGGCAAGGTGAAAGGCTCCTGCAAGACCCTGCCTGCCTTGAGGAGCTGGAAGATCGGCTGCACTTCTATGTTGAGGAGTGTGATTACCTTCAGGTTCACACCTTATCCAAGCTCCCTTTGCTTTCAAGAAACTTTCTGCTCCAGGTGAAGCAGAATCCGAGATGTTGCCATTGTTTCCCACAGGGCTTTCAGGTCCTCTGTGACCTTCACAATGGATTCTCTGGAGTTGGTGCCAAGGTGACAGAGCTGCTCCACGATGAGTATTCCCGGAAGGGGATCCTGACCTGGGGCCTGACTCCAGTCCTGAGTACTGCAGGAGTGAGTAAACAGTGGGGAGAACCAAGAACAAGTGCCCAGCACGTGTTTGACAGGTTCTTTTAAGAATCCAGTTGTTGAATTTTTTTTCCCGCAGGACCCTCAGAACAGTTTTTACAGACTGATGAACACAGCCCTGGGCATTGCCCACCTCTCTCGTCACAGCTCTCTCTTCTGCCCCCTGTCACTCAGTGGGAGTTTGGGAATCAAGCCAGAACCTCCTGTGACATTTCCATACATAAAATACGAGGTAAGTCCTGGATTGGGATCACCCACTGGGGCTGACTTTCAGCTCCTGCAGCTTTACTCCTCTCCAAGTGTTTTCTGCAGCTCTGGGGTGTGCTGGTTTTTCATGGTGCTATTCTGCTCACCAGAGACCTGTCCCTGCTTTTTCACTGGGACTTGGCTGCCAACTTTTAATTTCTGTAGTTTTCTTCCTACTTTTGAAAGTATTAACACATTTCCTTGGCTGCTGTGCTTTCTGGTGGGGTGCTGCCTGAAATGTTGGCACTGAAGAAAAGGCTTTACTACTTCTTTTTTTTTACTTTACTACATTATTCTCCATGCTTGGAGTAACTCCACCCTCGCTGGAGCCCTAAGGAGCTGAAGAAAGATAAGGAAACTGGCACCAAAGCATTTGTTAGCAAACGCTGGGCTGGAACTACTGTTACACACTGGCTGCTTATCCCAACCCTGACATAACTGTTGAGCACCTCTTTGAAAGGCACAATTTACAGTCTGGTTCAGTGAAATACACAACACTGGCTTAAGGAGGGGCTGACTGTGACCTGTCCTGTAATCCCTGCGTTTGTCTCCTCCCCAGGCATCCCTGAACTACCACAGCAGCGCGATTTTGGCAGCAGCACTCGACACCCTCACGGCTCCCTACCGGCTCTGCTCCTCCCAGGGCTCCATGATGCACTTTGCTGACTCCCTCACTTTCTCTGGGAGGAAGGTGAGGGCCCCTTCCAGCTGTGCTGCAGCTGTTCTGCACAGCTCCATGGCCAGAACAGTTCCAGACTCTGCTGTGTCACCTAACTCCAGGTTGTGGCTGCGTGGGCAGCTCTTCCCTTCCCTGCCTTATCCGGCTCCTTGCTCCCTGATATCTTGAGTGCCCACCAGCAGGACCTGCCCTGGAAGCTTCTGTCCTCGTGCAGGGAGCAAAAGGTCAGCTGCTGTTTTGCTCAGTCTGTTGTGCTACGAGGAATTTGCCAAGAGAAAGGTAAATCAGAAAGGTAAATCATCACCAGGTAAATCAGCATTTGAACTGCACTTCCTGCAGGGATTCCTCACTGGAGGCTTCCACACTCCCTCCATTCCAAGAGCCAGCTGAAGGGAGGAGCAGTCTAGTGACTCAGTGCTACTAATTTTAGAGCAAAAAAAGCTAAAAAGCAGCTGGGGCAGTGCTGGTTTCAGGCTGGAAAACCCTGAATTTCCTTTGCAGCAGCTGCCCGGGCCAGCCCCGGTCCCCCCTGCACAGCTGTGAGAGCCCTGAGCAGGTGCTCCAGCAGTTCCTGCACACCCAATTCCCAGGAGCCTTCAGGTGGGTGCAGGCAGGGGCTGCTGGTTTAGAACAGGGAACAGTTGAGGGGGCTCTGGGTAACTTTATTCATCTCCTCACAGCACATCCCACGTGCTCCAGCAGCCCTGTGACACCCGGCCTCCCTTCCCCCAGTTCTTCTCTCCCCTCCTGACCAGACGAGGCTTCCTGCTGGACAAAGCTCAGGGCTCTTCCTCAGGAGGTAACAAATGCCCCTTAAACTCTGCAGCTGAGAGATCAGGGCCTAGCAGAGGTAAAAACTTAGAAACCAACCCAGTGTGGAGCGTCAGAGGGGACAAGTTGTGAGCGTGGAGCAGCCGAGTTCACCTAAGGCAACTGCCTGTCGAGCAGCACAGGGCAGGGACTGAGCTTTTGGTGGGTGTTGAAGCCCTGCTGTGCCTCTCACCCTGCAGGTGTGCAGAGCATCCCCGTGCTGGCAGCCCTGCAGAGCTCCCCCGTGCTGCACTCGCTGCTCTCGGGGCTGTGCCGGGAGCTGCGGGCGCCCGGCCTGCGGCGCTGGAGCAGCTTCTTCACGGCTGGGCTGGAACAGGACGACTTCCAGGAGGCCCTGGAGGAGCTCAGGAGCCTGGCCCAGTGCTATGAGACAGGGTTTGGAGCATCTGAGGATGAAGCAGACTCAGACTGACCCATCTTTATTACTGTGGGAAGTGAGAGTGGCTTTAAGATCGTTCCCAAAATAACGGGAATGGTTTTGGAGAAAGCTGCTGCTTTCTTCTCATTTCACCAAAAATCTTTTTACTTCTGGCCTGAGTTTTCCAGCTACTCACAGTTGTGTTGCAAAGGAGGAAAGCTGCTTTTTTGGGGGGGTGATTTTATAGATTTTGGTTGGGTTTTTTCGACTGGGCAAAGTGGATTTGCTCTGCCTGTTCAAATAAACCCACACAATATATAAATAGAGAATTCAGACTGTAACTGTCTCGTGTACAAGATCCAGAGAAGGGGCTTGACCTGGGGGGGGGATTACATCACCACTTGTCCTCCTAATTGGTGCTTTTTATCAATTATGCTAATTTCCTAAAACCCATCAAAGGTACTCACCCCAGGGGATGGTGGGACATCTTTCCATAACTGCTCCTGAAGGCCTTCAAATAAAGATCCCCTTTTGTATCACCTTCTTACTAAAATTATTTCGAGTTTCATTTCCAGGTTGGGAAAAAGGCAACAGTTTGTTCCACATGAAAACTGACATTTTAGGGTACAATATTTACAGGTTCTGGTCAGAGAACTGGGCCCAAGCTTCACCCATGGCCAGGTCAGTGTCCACAAGTTCTGTTATTTCACTGCTGAAGCTCCCCAGGGAGGTTCTAGAGAATGTTCTCATCTTACTTCCTGCCTTTGGTTTGGTACAGGCTGGAAGTGCAGCAGGAAATGGAACAAAAAAAAAAAGGTGCTATCTCAAGTACCTGTGCAAACATTTTTCCACAGCACCTGTCTAGCAGCAAACTGGCAAAAAAATCCTCTTTGGGTGCAGTCAGTAGCTTATCACCTCAGTCATCAGGTTCTTCCTCAGAGAGCAGAAGATCTTTATCTGACAGCTGGTCTGTGTTACTGGTGCTGGTGGCATCCTCCTCATCCTCAGAGCTCCCATCACAGGACGTGTGGAACAGCCTCATCAGCTCCCTGAACCTGTGGGACACCTGGAGAACAAGGGAAATCCGGGGTGACAAGTGACCTGAGGTGTTACAGAACTGGAATTTCACATTGTGAAGTTCAGGGTGTTTTGTAACCAAAAAATCAACACCACAACCGTGTTTCCTACAAGGTTCAGTCAGAAAGGAAGAGAAATGGAAGAGCACTGGGTTGTTGTTTTCTCTGGAAGAACAGTTACATTCTCCAGGTCAAATCTGGCAGTTTGGGAAGCTTCAGAGACAAAAGCAGATCCTTTGTACAGAAGCAGGAGGCTGAAGACCTGAGCAGCAGCCACTGGAACAACTCCAGTACCAAAAGTGCAGCTCAGATATCAAAGGGAACCCTGTCAGAAGGACCAGGGCACAGGGGATTTTTGGCACCACTAAAACAGAGCAGAGTTTGGTTTGGTTTTGATTTTTTTTATTTGCAACTGAGATGATTTTTCATCAAATTGAAGTTTGGGAGATGGATATGACAGCACCCCCACCTTCCCTTCCCTGCCAGCCCCCCTGGAGCAGGCAGCTCTCCCACAGCACCCCTCACCTCACTCGCTGTCTTGTTGCCCAGTTTCTGGGAGATGGCCTGGAAGGTGTCCAGGTGGGCTCCCTTCTCCTGGCAGGTGGTGAGGATGACTCTGTCAGCCTCCCTGCAAAACAAACCCCAGTGAAAGCAGCCTGAAACCTGCGACAGGCTCAAACACCCCCAGCCTGTTCCCAGTTCAGCAATCCCTGAGCAAAGCTCCTTCCTTTACTCCTCCTGCCACCCCCAATCCCAGGACCCCCCTCTAAGCAGAGCTCCTTTAGCCTGGTTTTAAGCTATTTGAAGGAGAAGAAAGATTCTTTCCCAGCCCCAAGTGCTCCAATAACAGCCCTGCCAGGAGCAGCCAGTGCTGCTCACGGGGCCAAACTGATGGACTGAGGAATGTTCAAACAGAGGGGGCAGAAAATGGGGATACAAAATGAAAAGAAAGGACCCAGTAAGAGCTGGAACCAAACAGTGAACACAGAAAGATGCAGGAGGTCAGGAAGAAGTACCTGGTCCAGAGCACAACCTTCTCCCCAGTGGAGCTGACTTTGCTGTTCTTGGCACACACGGTGGCCTCTGTCACTCGCTGCTGCTGCTGCTGCTGCTCCTCCCTCTGCCCCGGGGAGGCTCTGCCCACTCTGGGCTCCAGCTGCTCAGGATGCTGATGCACCTGGAAGCAGCTGTTTGCATTTGACCTTGGCCTGCCCTCGGGAGCATCTCCAGCACCTCTGTCCTGTGTCTCCAGCCTGCAGCGAGCGGGGGGCCCCGAGCTGCCGCCCTCACCCGCTGTTGGTTTGCTGCTCCTTGTGATCCAGCCCTGCTCTGCTTCAGCTCTTCCTTCCAGGGGCAAAGATGGGCCCTCGAGTTCTTTGCCACCTCCTTCTGAAGCAAGAGCAGAGCCCCTGGGCTGCTCTGTGGAAGCAGAATGAAGCCCCTCAGTGTGACAGGAGGGTCGGGGTCCCGGGGACCCTTTTGCTGCAGCAGAGAGCAGCAGGTCCCTGCTCAGCCCCAGGGAAGCCTCTGCATTCCCCCTAGGCTGCTTTAGTCCTTCAGTGCAAGGGTAGTCTTTGGTTTCTTGAGGTAGTTTTACAGTAGCTTTTTGTAGCTGTGCCCATCTGGGACCAGTGGCAGCAGAGTCTCTGCCCTTGGCAGCATCCACACCTGCACTGGCACCTTCTGGAACCTGGGCATCAGCAGGGGCAGGTTTTTCACAAGATCCAGGTCTGCTGGAGGCCACCCTTCCTTCCAGGTGAGATCCTGATTAAAAAAAAAACCAAACAAGGTCAGAGAAGCTGTAAGGAAGAACTCCTGAAGGCTTCATCCCCTGACTTTTAAAGAGATTTTTATTTACAGAGCCTAATGAGAATGGTTTGGGAGCAGCTCTGTGATTCCACCTGCACCTTTACCCACCTGTACATCACAAAGACAATCTCCAGCCCATTTTCTTCACCCCTGTGGGTGGCTACAACCAACTGCTGTGCAAAGGATAAAGATTTAAAAAGTGCCCTGCCCAGAGCAAAACTCTCCAGTGAAACAGCCACTGCTGCTCTTGGTGCCCTGGTTACAAACCCAGACATGAGACCACAGCTCAACTCCTGTATTTAACTCTGTGTTGTCCCCAACAGCAGCACAAGCTGAGCCCTGGCTCAAGGGAGGACGGAGAGATCTCCCTGGGGTGCTTTATCCTGCCATAATTGTGTTTCTCCTTGGCTGTACCAGACTGGAGGAAAAACAAGCACCACAGAGATTGTTCAAAGGCAGGTTAGAGAGATGATGGCTCTGAACTGCTGTGCTAAAATGGAAACTGGAACCAGTACCAGGGACTGGGGACTGGAGCAGTATCCTGGCAAGAGGAGCTTAAATGGAGCAATCATTGTGAAAAGGGCAGAATATTCTCTAGGCAGGAAAGGTTTTGTTGAAGGCAATGCTAGACAGGTTTGGAGCATCCAGAGTGGAGGAACAAGAGAAAAAAAAGTGAAAAGACAACGATTAGAAGTTCTCATTATACTCAATAAATGTGCATGAGAAATGCCTGAACCTCTGCTCATCTGTGTGGAGAGGATTCTACACCTGTCTGTCGAAGACAGAAGTTTCACACACCTGGAGACAGAGAGTCCACTTTCCTAGAGACAGGTTTTGTTCTGCTCTGGACATCCTCTCCCTCATCTCTGCTCTCCAGGCTTTCTTCTCCAGGTTCCTTTGGCATTCCAGGATCTTTCCCTTCTGGCTGGGGACTCGACTCTCGCTGAGCAAGGCTGGCAGGCAGCTCTTGAGAATCTTTGTTTTTATAAAATTTGTTTTCACACACCTGCAAACCAAGCCACAGGCACAATCTCACACACGTGCTCTGTCCATGCCAAGCACACCTCAGCCTTTGCTTCCCAGGTGTTCCTGGCCCTGCCAAAGGCTTCACTTTGGCATTATGTTTGCTTTAGGAAGTTGAAGATGATGATGATGGGGCATGGATCTTTTCACATAGTGGCCACGCCAGCATCTTCCACTCAAAAAACTTCTAAACCCAAAAGAACATCAAAAATGACATCACTCAGCAGAGCAAGGAGGGGCAGTAGAAAGTGAGGAGGAGAGAGATGGGAAAAGGCCAGGCAGGTGCAGTCAGAGCTCCAGACAGGGAGGCACCACTGGGCACCTTTGCACTGATTCCCTTCCTCACCCCATGATTTGGGAGACACCAGGCCTGAGGATGAGCACAGCAGGGAGACTTGGCAGGATTCCACCTCCCCCTGAGCACTCCAGGCCTCCCCACTGACCTTACTACCACAATGGCTGCAGCTCCTCCTTTTGCTTTTCTTTAGCTTGAGATCGCTACTCCCTTCATGGCAGGAACATGAACATTCCTTCAGCCCATCCACCCACTCGACCTCCTGGAAACAGACATACTCCAGCTGACAGA
>WAAE01000300.1:0-13983 GCA_013400495.1 Nicator chloris
TTTTTTTTAATGTGCTTAGTTGCAGTGTTCCCTATTTTTAATACAAAAGAATTTTAGTGGGGCTCCACTTCTGCTGATTGACTCTCATTTAGTTGAAACTCAACTGACTGTGAGTATTCCATATAAACAGGTTGATTCATATGTGAGAAGTTAAGCCAATTTAATTACATCTGAAGTCAGCTTATGCAGTAACTTAATTATGAATATTTATTACTAAAATATTATCAACGGTGTCCTTGATTGACAGAAATATTACCACTTTAAATTAGTTACAGCCTGGATGAGGAAAAAATAAATATAACTCCTGTCACATCTACAACATGACTGTGGGTCAGCTGAACACTAATTAGGAAATGAAAACAAATAGTAGTTCCAGTCCAAATAATGAAGAAGAAAAAAAGTTCCAGCAATAGACCTGTCAAGCAGGAGACAAAATATTGCTTGATATGTCTGTAGTTTGGGATAAAATCAAATCAACCACAAAACAATAGGAAGTCTGAGATAGAGTTTATCCCCTCAGACTGAAGTATTGATTGCATTAGCTATACAAGGCAATCCTTTGAGGGTGGGGAGAGAATGATAACACTCTATAGTACATGAATGAGTGATTGGAACATAAATGAATGTAAGCAGCAAATGAATTCCTGAAAAGGGCAGACTAAATAACATATGGAAATTTACAAAATAATGCTCTCCCACCAGTATTCCAGGGCACACTAAACAATGGAACAAAACCTTTTTAGAAATAAAGATGCTCCCAAATCCCAAAAATACAACAGACTATCTGCTTATTAACCCCAAATCCTTTGTTCTTCTGTGTACTCATTGTGATGAACGAAGCTTTAGCATTTTCCGTGATAGCACAAGGAATGGGAAAATGAAGCTTGCGGCAAATCTCAAGGACTTTCCCCAATTTAGCTTGTGTTTCATAAACTTCCATCAGTTTCCAGTTAGAGAAAATGCTATAATTTTCTTTTATTCATCCTTTTGAAAAGCTTCAATTATGACTTTCTGAGTGAGTTAGCTTATTGCAATTTTATTTCCTTGCTGTCTGTCTGGTAAACAAAATAAGTTTGAAATAGCATACACTTCTTCCTCAGGAAATGACAAGTATAAAAACAAGGAAGGTATCAAGAAAACAATGGCACTTTCCCCCCCATTCCTCCTTATTTGTTTCAGACAAACTTTGCTAGTATTTGTCTGTCAATAACACACATAGAGACTTTTTTCTGGAGAGTTTGTAGTCTGTTGCTTCAGGAATCAGAAGTAGACAGAAATTTGCTTGTATTAGTTGTTAGAGAACTACTGCTGCTACTGAGTAGTGGAGCTACTGTCTTCACTTGCATGGCCTGTGCTCACTTGGAGTTTGGGTTATTACTGCTTTGTTGGAGAAGCTGTATGATTGTAGAATTCATGAACGTACTTTTCCTGTAATAAACAGCTCACTGTATTTCTAGCTAAAATGATCAAGGATTTTTCTGTTGTTGAGGTACATATGTCCCAGAAAAGCTAATGAAAAGGCCATACTGATATAGTGCATATTGACAGCAGGTGTGTTAACTAAATACAAAGTGCATTTGTTTAATGACTTACACACTTGTCAACCATATGGTAATCAAAGACTCCCCTGGCACTACACAGACAGGCTCTCACAAACCTGTATGAAACACAGCAGGCTTAACCAGAAACCGCGTAACATCTGGATTAGTGTACAGGAAAACTTAGTCCCTTTGAGGATTTGCATTGATGAGGATAATATTGACATTGTCTTTGCTTCAGTATTATTTTTGAACTACCTAGAATGTTCAGTGTCAACGGCATCACAATCTACATTTGAATTAGGCAGATTGCAAATTTTCAAAAGCTCACCTCCACATTTTAGAGGTATTTATGACTTCAGAAATGCTTCTATATTTATTTCCCTAGTAATCCACTTAATGTAATAGCTTTCAAGAAAGCTAAGAAGCATGATCTGCTTTAATGACCAAATCTGGAAATGCTTAGTCAGTTATTCACACTGCAAGTTCAAAATATACATCTTATGGGTGAAGAGTGAAACAGGCCTGGCCACTCACAGATCATCAAAAGTGTGCAAGTGTGCTTTGGAGAATGCTTCTGGTACGTGTCTGGCAGATTTAACCCACTGCTACCCTATTCCCAAATCTTCATTATGATTCAAATCTACAGGTTTTCAGTATTTTTCTTCCTTCTACTTGCAAGCAAAACAGCAGTTTTTCCAATCATCTCTTCCTCTCCCTGCTGTCTGTCATCTGTGCTGTTTTCTCTGACCATCCCAGCATCTTGCTCCATCCTTTTTGCCAGCTGGATTTAGGTGTAACACTTTGCTATTGGCTTTCCTAGGACCGTAATTTGTCCAAGTAGTAATTGCTCCAGGCTGCCTTTTCTTCAGGTCTTCCCCCTGCCCTACTTGGCCAACAGCCTGTGCCGAGCACCCTCCTCCAGCCATGTTCCTCATTGCTGTGCAGGTCCTTGTCACTGCCTGACTTCTCTCTGTATCTCCACCCAATCTCTCTTCTCCACCTTCTGGGGTTTTCGAGCTTCTCATTTTTTTCTCTTTTTTCTGCTGCTGAGGAGAATCTGCCTTTGGCCATTTCTATTTCCTTTTTTGGAGAACTACAATGGAGTTGAAGCAAATTAGTCTCAACTGTGCTCTCTCAATGCAAATACTAGTTGATCATTTTGCATCAGTTCCACTTATTTTTGATAGAGGCTGAAAAACCACCCAACAAAAAAATATCCTGTTTTCCATTTGCTGATGACAGCAACATCCTGAAATTTTCTCCTAAACTAATGGGCCTTCCACTCACAGACATCAGCATACCAACCACAGCTCATTTCTGTAGAGGCAACAGCTCCTGAAGCCCTAGGGCTGGCATCAAGAGCAACAACACTGGTGTTTTGAAGAGTCCTAAGGGAGGAATAACATGGCAGAATGTGTGGAATAATTACCTCTAAAAAGTTCTCCCTAAATGGGCAGCCAAATGGCTTTCTTGCAAAGCATGCACAGGGTTTTAAATGTCAGAAAACTGAGCTACTTTTTCACATCTTACTTATGTCCACCACCTTTTAACTTTAGCAGAAATATGAAGATCTTTGTTGGAGGCATCCCACTCAGCCTTGGCCTAGCATCATTGCAATGATATACTCTTTTATATATGTGTAGGATCACTTGAACACTCCTTAAGGAATGCAAATGTAAAGGAAACAGTGTGAAACAAATCATGAATGTGTTGAACTAATTAGATTTTGGGATATATCCAGCAATGTATACTGTTTTTCCTCTGAATTAGGGGAAGTGTTCAGAGGAAAGAAGTGTTGATGGTCAAAATATGGATGGAGTCCTGTCCTGCTCCTGGGGAACATTAGGTAAAGAGAAATGTACTGAGATTCTGCAGTGAATTTTCCAGCTCGAGGAGGAAATGTGGCAGGCAACTGAAAAGTGCAAAAACTACATCAAAATCCTCTTTACATTGGCCTCTGCTGCAGGCTACAGATGCTCTCCATTATTTCAAAAGGCCTGTTATTTAATTCCTCTTGCTCTCCAGCATGGTGTTTTTATGCATATGTAACAAGTATTGTGCTGTGTGAAGTCAGCAGGAGGCAAACCCAAATAAAATACATTGGCGGTAGGAACCCTTTTCCTCTCCGCCCAAACCCACTTATTTCAGTGCTCAGAGCTGTAACACATAGGCACCACTCACTGAGCTGGTTTGTTCAAGAAGATGCCAGAGGAACAAAAATGTGAAAACTGATACTTTTCTACCTGTAGAAATGTGAAATAGTATTGTACTGTGGAATGTGTTAAAACGTGCATGAAGTAGTTTGAAAAAGAAAGAGTAATCTGTTTCTGTAAGACTTTCTGAAGGCATAGTTCAACAAACTGATTTCAGGAATGGAATCTCCAGAAGGGCAATGCACAGTTGGGGTAATTTTCAAATCTTAATTGAAAGTAATCTGGAGAAAATTTCAGTGAGCTGCATTTTGATATTCCTACATGAAGAAATAATGACCTAGTTCATGCAAATTTCTACTTAATTCTACAGATGTGCTAGTGGGGTGTGTTGCTGCTAACTTCAGATCATGGTTTAGAACTTGGCTCAGTGAAGACAGCCTGGCTCTTTAAATAATGCTGCTGGGGTTGAAGGGAAGCTATAGGTTATAGAAAGCAAGGTGGAAAGATCAGATTGGAGTTTTGTCATTTAACAGTTCTAAAGAACAGTGTCTTGGTAAAGTTAAGTATTTTCTCAAGATTCCACATAACTGAAGAAATTTAGAAGACTATATTTTTCATAGTGTGCCTTCTTTTTCCAACAAACAACTTTGTATTTAATTTTTTAATTTTTTTTTTTCACTGTGCATTTGGACTGCTAACTCATTGGTTTGGGAAAGCCATATTTGCAGCGACTAGGTTACTGCTTGGACTATTCTTGATCCAGATTCCACGTCTGATGGATATGGAAATGGCATATATCAAAGAAACTGCACAGAGGACAGAGAAATCACTTCAGAAAGAAGGATTTTCAGGCTTAAAGCTTTCAGCTTGAATAGCCATCAGCTAGTGCTCTTTGATGATATTTAAGAAAAGAACTTAGAAAAATCTAATTTGAAAAAATATGTGTAGAGGTGTTGGGTCATCAATTACCTTCTAGGAAACAGTTGAATTTGCTTTACAGAAGATTTCAGATATTTTATTCTGAACTTTATTTTTTATATCAGAATTTGCCATTCAAGTTCCTGCTCCTGGTCTTCTAATAATGAGGCTGTAATGCAATATGCCACAGAGCACTGTTGTGGCAAAATTCTTGGTTGTGGGAACTCTCTCTCTCCCATAAGATAATACCAGAATTAGGAAAACATGCTTGGATTTGATTAATTTAAAAGTTTGAACAAGCATATTACTTAAATCTTGGCATTTTTTAGCAGGAAGAAGGTCACATTATAGCAGCATATTCTTGCAGCAGAACTTTACAGCATATTATAATGAATCACTATCAAAGGGCAGGGTTGGTCTTGCAGCAAAATCTAGCATTTTTGGAGATGTGAAAAGGGCTAACAGACATTATAACAATCAGACTTCTGAAACCATGGCTTTGTCTTAAAGAAGTTAAGTAAAGAAATGTCAAACAGAAGTTAGATGAAGCAAGATCCCAAATGGACATTTTGAGGGTGCAATTTGACTTCCAAACGTTTTGGGAAGACAGAATTGGCAAATACTTGTTGTGTGAAAATGTTTCTGTTCTATTTCTTTCTTCTTCTACTCTCAAAGTCTGTTCTTTTTTATGCACAACTCTGCCTCTGTTGCTCCCCTCATATTTGGAAATGATCCTTAATCACCTATTCCTTTTTTCTTAATGGCAGAATTTAAAAAGAAGATTCCATAATTAACTCTTTTCAAGTCTGTGTCTTCCTGCTGAAAACGAGTAAATAGCTACATTAGTGAATGTGTACAGTTTCTTTTTAACTTATGTTATTAGAGCAGGTGTGCACAGCTTTTCTGAGTATCAAGTAAGACCACCATGTTCTCTTACCTGGTGTGTATATGAGTAGAAATTCATAGTATTTCTAATATCAGAATTACACTTCATTTTGCAGTTTACCATGATACACAAGAGAACTTTGTATCTTTTTAAACTGGAAGTTATTATGCTCATATCTCCCTGAAGTAAATCTTCCATACTAATACCTTTTCTTATACATCAAAAAATAGTTTGATGACTTGGCATAGAGGCATTCACTGTAAGAGAACTAGTAAAACACATTGTTCTGAACCAAAAATTCATATCTGTAGAACAGTTTTTAATGCATTTGGTACATCATAATTGAATAAAAAATGAAAAAGTTAATTGATGTTAATTTTGATTATTTTACTAATTATTTTTCCCCAGAAATTTTGAATAAAACCAATATGCAATCATAAATTTCACTTTAAATATGCAATTAAACGTGAACTGAACAACTTGCAATTGAGAGATGTGTTGACTTTTCATTTTCTTTAACTCAGAGGAGCTTTTTGTACAATCATTTTAGCTGTGGTGAGCTTTTATTAAATGCCTCTACAACATTTATAATTTTTTCATTTTCAAAGGGTCAAAAATTTGATTCTTTTTAGTTTGATATTGATTTTGCACAAGCACCAGTGTGGAGAATTAAGAAAATAAAATGAGGATAACAATAAATAGATATTATTTTAACATCACAGAAAAGACACAGCTATGTTATATTTAGAACTGCAGATTGTCCTGTCTTTTCAGTGTGATGCCTTAAGTTTAGGAGGCCTTATGTATGATGAGTGCTGAGACAAAACATCTGATTGCTGGCTGACAGCACGAATTCCGTGCTGATCCTGTGCTCTTTGCTGATCCTCTGCTGTGCCTGAGACTTTTTTTCACCCATCCTTGAAATCTCCCCAAAGAGTTCTGGCATTTTTTCTTCCTTGCCTGGTAGAACAGCGCAGTGGGTTTGTGAGGAATAGATGTCTGACGTATACACACGACAGCACAAAAAGTGAGGAAAGCTGAGTAAGGAGGCCATGTGAGCAAAGGGCTGAAATCATAGCCTGGGAGGCAATGAACTGCCGGCAAGGGATGGGCAGAAAGCACGGTTGTGGTTATGATCATTCAACAGTCTTGCTTTCCTCCTGCCAGTAAGATGAAAACATTGCCTATCCTTATGACACAAGGATAAAGGAGAACGGAATCTGGCTGATGCAATGCCCTTGTTTCTATTCCTGGGATTTTTCTCTACGCAATTGCAATTGGACATGCAGTGCTTCAGAAAAAAGAAATCTTATCCAAAATGCATGTGAGCCCTGGGAAAATTCATGAAATCCATCTCTGGCTTCTCTAACATGCTGCTTAGTTTTCATTTGCAACACTTAACTGCAAAGGTTCTAAAAAAGGAATTTGAAAAATCTTTTCCAGGACTTTATTCAGAGTAAGGAACGTCGACATTGAAGCCTAGAATTTTTGCTGTCTTACAGAGATTTTCCTGCCCTTCCAAGACAGATTTAATCAGATAATTTTAATGACCTGCTAATAAATATCTTTTCTTTATGCAGGCAAATGAACAAGGCATCTTGAACAGACAGAAGAAAAGAAGTGGCATTTAATTTTTAAGTAATAGACCCTAGGGGCAGAGGTGTCTGTATTTTTTTGCCGGAGATCCACATTTGGGGGCAACATGGCTACAGTGAGTATGGGAACGCTGCCTAAGAATCCATGCACTGCATTTCCATGGAGAGGGGTGTTTCCCAAACTACAGCAGTGAACATTGCAGGATCCCTCTTTGCTCAAGTGTGTGCTGTGCTGTACAGTCTTTCGCAGCCTGATTATTTGCAACTTCCCTGCAGGGCCAATGCTGCAGGTATGTGGTAAGGTGAGTGAGCACAGTGAAAGAATTGCTGCTGGTACTCACTTGCCTGAGCCTCTCTCAGCTTTGATAGGTGTGTAATGAATGAGTAGAAGAACTGAAGGCATAGGAAGGACACTCATTCTGCATCTTTTTCCCCAGAACACTTTCTTATTTACTTTAATGAGCAGATGTGACCAGTGCAGACCTTGTTCTTCCAGCATTCAAATTGAATTAAAAGGCTCTTAATTTAGAGGGATGTTCTAAAGGCAGCAACAAAAACTTATTTCAAGCCTTTTTAAGCTTTGTTTTAGTTTCCCACAGTGAGCCTTCAGCAAAGAGGCCAGAGTTTCCAGTTGCCATCCTATTTGTGGAACCTTGTGCACAGCAGAACAAAACAGCACAGGGTTATTAATGTGACTCAAACATCATTATGCCTTCCTCAACTCTTGAAACATGTCTTGAGAAGAGACAAAGGAACATATGACTATATCTGAAAAGGGACTGCAACTCATTCTCTGTGATAGATCATTTATAAAGTGCACCTAGGGAGAAGGGAGGTCTATCGTGACTTTCATTTGTTGTAGTGTAACCCTGTCTGGGAAATACAGGCTCAATTGTCCTGGTAAAAGACAGCCATATCTGCATTGCAAATACATCATCAGGAAAATGTTCATCAGGAAAGGAAGTAAAATTTCATAATGCACATAAAGTTTGCCTGCTACAGCTCTGGAGTATTTAAAATGTCATCTGCTGTTCTGTGTAGGATTTACTGTGCTGAAAGAGGAACTGTGTGTAATGACCCTAAAATTCTTGTAAGCGAGCAGGCCAGATAGATGGTGAAGGCTCCCAGGCTTGTACCTCTTGTTTAAGGATCAGCAGACATGTCCCTTTTCCTGAGCTGGAAGCAAAATGAGTGATCCTGACACAGGCCACAGCCTCACTGCTGTTGTGTTGCCCAAGCACTGCTTTACTGCTCCAGTTGTCATGTGGATTTTGGCAGGCTGGGTCCCAGCAGGCCAGAAGATGAAGTCCTGTGCACACATCAGCTGCAGAGACTAGCCATGGACTCCCCATGCTTGTCTGCTCCAGAGCCTGGCCCTACACAGGCAAGATTGTTTGTTTGTCTACCTTTTTAAAAAAACTACAGAGGAAAGCATTCCTAACTGTTTTTTGGCAGGACATGATACAATGAAAAATTTCATTGTAAGAAATTAGTTTTTGTGGAAAAGTTGTCACTATCTGAAGCCCTTTTGGTTCAAGGGAGTAATTAAGGGTTGTCACTGGTGGCCAAATGGTGCATTAAAAAGCACAAAACCCCGTGAACTAGTTTGCATATAAAGTTAGAGCCTAACAAGAAAGGGAATGACTTCAGCTGATAAGAAATAAACTGTCCCTGGGAAAATATAACATTTTGTTACTTAAAAGTGAGCAGAACATCTGGAGGTGATCTACGATGCTTCCATATGACTCAGCTAGCAATAGTGGAAAACACAGGTAATATTGGAGGACAGCATGCAGTAGGAACAGGATAAAGCTGGAGATTTCAGAAGCTGTTTTTTTTTATATGGTGAAACAGGTTTTATGTCTCTTACAGAGCTTGAGGAGGGATGATTGACATTTGGAAAGGGATGGGCTGAGTCAGTGCAGAGCTGAAGAAGAGAGGTTTGAGTGTTGCAATGAATGAACCCAGCCCAAAATAGACAAGCAGTTGGCACAAGCACTGAAGACACAGGACATAAGTGACAGTGGGATTGGTACTGTTGAAATGTGGGGCTGAAGCTAAGGGGCTGCCCAGTTTCAGGTGCCATCCCATCCTTCAAAGAATCTCTGGCCTGGCCAGCTGGGCACCCAGCACAGGCACTTGTCCAGGACTTCTCATGTTGTGTCTGCTGTGTCCCCGAAACACTGCCAGCCCTGCCTGTTTGTGCTCTTCACCCTGGGGCCACCCCACTCTGCCCACAGCTCAGGAGCCCATGTCAGTCCCCCAGGGCTGTCAGCCCCTGTCCCAGTGATGGGTGAGCAGGGCTGGTCCCCAAGTCCTCACAGCCCTGACCTGCTTGGCCCTGTGCCTCCTGAGGCAGGAGCACCTGCAGGCCTGCATCCCAGCCTGTCACTGGTCCCAGGGATACCCAGGAACGGGGCTACCCCAGTGCCCTCTGTCTGCCCTGCTTCTGGCTGAGGTGGTGGGATGGGCCTTGGCTGCCAGGACCTGCCGTTGGGTGGATCCAAGGAAATCCCCATGGCTCCTGGGGAGCCCTTGACCCATGCAGTGCATTTCCCCAAATCACTATTTCCTCTCTCTCTACTTTGATCATCTACTTTCAATAAATCCTGGTTAAATGTCTGTTGGTGTTTCTTTACTGACTTTGGGGAACAGTATGAAGCCAGGTATAAAGCCAAACAAGGTGTTTGACTTTGCAGGATGTTTTTGATCTTGAGGCTCTGTTTGCATCAATATGACTTTGTGGATCCAATTCTCTTTCTTTTCATGGATTAAATGGCTTTATCAGAGTTTGATAAGCAAATTCACAAATCACAATCACAAAATAACTCATCCTACCATCCTGTTCTCTTTGCTCCATGATCAATTGGTAGTTAGGTGTCTATGGCAATTGTAGAAAGGAATAAAAGCCTTTTGTCAGTCACTGATCTGAACTAACTTGCTTCACCTGAGCACAACAACATATCCATACATGAGCTGTCTGCAAGTTTGGGAAGCAGATGCTCTCCTTTCTTCACATGAGGAGGGCTCACCTATGCTTTGTCCTCTCCTCTGTGTTGCAGACATGTCTGGACCATTATCTATGGTGCAGACTTCTGCATGCAGAAGCAGCAGAGAGCAAGGTCCCTCTGGTACCCCATTCAAATGTGTTAGCAATAGTGGGTCCTGCTTCAGGAGGAATGGCTGTGTTGTATGCAATTGGCAGGGGACTGTCCCTCTTGCCACTGTTCAAAAAGAAAGAAGCACACGCTTATGGCCATGCTTGTCCATGCTCTGTGGCCAGGGACTGACACTTTTTGGCTGCTCAAGTGCGTGTTAATATGGTTTTTATAATGAAGTGTGGGCTGTCTACGAGGGTTTCTTGTGTAGACAGACTCTCATGAGTACTCTCATGAGCATTCCCAGTTCTATCAGCTGGTTGTCTGCAGCACTGCAGCTTCCTCACCCTGTTATTAAAGCACAGGGATTGATGTGTTATGCGCCATATCTGGTTACACAGGCATGAAAGGTTATTCCTGAGTTTTCTCCTAAGAAAGGGGGGAGTATTTTCTTATAGCTTCTTCTTTCTAGTTTTCCTCACCACAGATAAAGAGATATTATTCAGGGCTGAGTATGATCCCTTCAGTAAGAACTGCAAAGTTGTTTCCTATAGAAAGCACATAGCAGGCTTTTCCCAGAAATGAACAAAGCCTCTTCCACTCTAGAGATAACAGCAGCAACTCAATAGGACTGATCTTCACATCTCTTTTGAAGGTTGATGGTAATGAATTCCTCTCTGCAGTTTAATATTCAACAAAATAAATAGCTCTTCTGAAAATTATCTTGCTTCCTGTTAAAACAACTTTCATATAAAATGTATGTATAAATTCCAGGATGCAATGCTTGATAGCAATTACCTCCAAAACTACCTAGAAATTCAGCTATGTGATAGACTTGTGTTAAATAAAGCACCTTCATCAAACTCTTTAGAAAAAGATAATAATGTAGGTTTTATCTACAACCCCCCTCCCCTTCTGCTTACTCTAATAGCTTAATCAAGCTGAGATAGATTTCTCTGGTTTTTGAAGCCAAATACTTTTTTTTTTCTTTTCTTTGTTAGACATTTGTTTATTGTCCTGCTATTATTCTATTTCCCCATTTACAAACGAGGTTGAAAAGATGGCTTACAGAATTTATCATCACCTTCCACACAGCAGTTGGACCCTTGTGACACAATTTCAGATGTAGATACATCTCTGAAGTTTCCTTGTCAAAAGGAGATTCAAAGAGAAGTCCTCTGACCAGGAATGCCCGATGCAACCTACGTCTAGGACATGAGTATGTGTTCTCGCCTCACAGAGAGGTTTCTTACAATTGCAGTTTTACCTGTATTTGATAAAAAGTAGCTGTCTCAGCTTCTGCAGATTTAAATTTCCAGACTTTTCAGTCTTAACTGGAGTTGTGGTGCAGTTGAAGTAAATGGAGAAATATCTGGTTAACTTGATATTGTTGTGTTGGAAGATGACATATAGAGATGGTTGGATTATCAGGCCTTGGAATAGTGAAATCTGGTTTTAATACATTTAAAATATATATGAGTATTAGTACTAGAAGTTTTAATTAACAAATACAGTTTTCAAAAAACAACAGCTCAATAATTATCATGGTGGTAGTTGAAATTTTGCCTACTCTGTTTTCTGTTTAAATCCTCTCTCTCTTTTTTTCTCACTCTCTTGAAGTTTGTATAGTCCAAGAAAATATTTATTATTAAATTACCAAATGTGAGAAAATAACTGGCTTATTTTCTTATAGGTAACTTTATTTGGTAGGTTTCTAAATATAAACATTATTGTGTTTAAATTTTCTTTTATCTTTTGAGTGGAAACAAGTCATAAAGAAGACTTTCAACTTTAGTCTACAACCTGATAAGGTAAGTATTATTGTTATTTAATGACTTTATATGTTTATCATTTATTAACCTCTTATTACAAATCAATTAAATCTGTATCAGATAATTGAGTATCGTTGACATCTTCTTCTTCTCCCAGTAAGTCATGCCTAAAGAGAATCTCAGAAAATCTGTATCAATTTCCAAACTAAAATGCAGTCCCATAATGTATATGGTATTTTCTGCTCTTTCATTATGAAGACAACATTAGGAATTTTTGTAAATGTTGAAACTTGGCTCTAAGGATGTTTTTGTTTTCCAGCAAATGAAATATTTAATTAGAAATGCAAAGTGTTGCTTCTTATTCTGTAATTGAATTAATAATGTATTGTGGAAACTGCTAGCACAATAATTATTGAAAAACAAATTATGTTTCTTTTAAATACAAAGAAACAATTACAGCAGTAAACAAGAATATTCTGGAAGACAAGAATAGATAGCTCATACAAAGCAGAACTTTTATTAAATGACGCTGCTGAAACTCAAAATTGATAAACATGAAGTCATGCATATGGGAAAAACAAACCTAAGTTTGAATATGAAAAGATGAGCTCTGAGCTCCCATCATCACCCCGGAGTGAAATCTTGAGGTTATGACTCATATTTCCGTGCAAACATGAACTCAGTGCTTGGTATCAGTCTAAAAGCAATTCAGATTTTCACAAATATGAGGAAAGAAGCAGTGACTAAAATCGAGAACATTATGATAGTGATTCAGTATGAATCCGTGTCTCACTTGTGGCAAAGGTCTATGAAGCGTGGAAGTGTGTAGAGTGGGTAGAGAAGAACCTGCTGTTCATTATCTCTTCCACACTGGGAACAGGAGGCTGTGATCTGGTCCTTGGAGCCATAATGAAGACAAGTATCACAAGTTTGCTTCTCCCATGGAAGGCAGGAGAACTGTGAGGACACTAGAGGCTCCTCTGTGCCCCAGGGGAGATGTGAGATGCTCATGAAATGGAAATCTGTGGAGAATTGCTGCAACTGTAGAAACTCCAGCTAGCTCAGCACTCTTCTGAGCAAAAATTGGTTGGATGGGAAAAATTTGGAATATTTGGTTTGTTCTTAGGTCCCTCCACAAGTACTCTTATATGGCCCTAGTGGGAAAAAGCACAGTGGGCTAAATGGTCTTACCAAGCACAGCCACTTTTATAGTCTTATGTTAAGGAGCTTGCAACTTGAATTACAATTGCATTCAAAGTTTTCGGTTTGGCATATTTAAAATCTTCACCCTTCCTAAGATCCCCTCTTCATTTCTAAATCCCAATGCCTTGAATTTTATATGATATGCTCAAAACCAAAGGGAAGAAATTCACAAAAGGTTCAAAAACGAGCATTTGTAGTATTCTGAAGTTCCTGGCTGCCATTCAATGTTTGACCTCGCCCGTTTTACACCAGCATGAGATTAGAAATTTACTGTTCAGTGTACAAACCCAAGAATATTGAAAACAAAAATGTCCTCCTCTATGTCTCTCTTTGTCTTTCAGAGATCTTTTCCCAATGTGTAGACTCAAAGAAAAGCAATGAACATAAAACCCAGAGAAGGAAATGCAGCCATTAACTGTTGTCTGGAAGTACACAGGGTTGCTTTCATATGACATTGTGGTTTTGCTCGTGTTTTTTAGTGCCCTAATCATATGCTGATCTCCCAGCACATCCCACTTGCTCTGGCTGAGATGTTTGATGTTTGCCTAAGGTTACATAAAGCACCTTGAAGAACCAAGAACCCCATGCTTGGGGCATCCTGCTCGGAGCAGACGCTGGCACGGTCTGCAAAATCTTAACTTCCAAGGCGGCCTGTAGTCCACCTTGACTTTGGCAAAGTAAGTAGCAGTCAGGCTTCTTTTTATGGAAGCATATTACTGTGTAGGAAAACCCCCACAAAGCAGATGACTAATCCCTTCTTGGTACAGAGAGGCAAACTTATAAGAACACTTTTTTTTTCTCTTTTTTTTTTTTTTTT
>WAAE01000300.1:23531-62346 GCA_013400495.1 Nicator chloris
TCAGACTTTACTGGGGTAATGCACTTCAGACCAGACCTGGTCAAGTGGCAGAGAACGCAGACAGGAG
Organism: Nicator chloris; assembly: GCA_013400495.1. NCBI lineage: Eukaryota > Metazoa > Chordata > Aves > Passeriformes > Pycnonotidae > Nicator > Nicator chloris. The sequence goes on from WAAE01000300.1 coordinate 23,599, forward strand.
CAATGTGAGAGGTCTGAGACCTTCAAAATTTTTGGACACGTGGAAGTACTGTGTGTTAGAGAGTACAGTGAAGTACAGGAGTAGATTTGCTGAGGGAGGCTCTGGAATCTGTATTAGCAGAGGTATTTGAGAACAGTACAAGTAATAGGTGCTGAGGATTAACAGTTTAAAGAGGATCCTTTCCTGGGAATTAGTATAATCTGAGGGCTCAAAATAAAAGTTTCAGCTAATATTGAAGCATTCAAGGAGGGTTTTTTTTTTCTTTACCATATGTCTTTCCAATTCTTACCCTAATAGTGTTAGTAAAAAAACCACCCAGATCTGATCAAGACTTAAATCCGTGTTACCTCCATGTTAAAGAAATCAGTATGCTGCGAACTGTCTTAGTTCAGAAATCTTTCTGTGCAGTGGTGTGGTTTGGGAAGTGGATGATGTGATTCTAGGCACCAAGGCAGCCTTTGCCTGACATGAAAACTGTAACTTTCTTTGGTTTGGAAGAACAAGCATGGCCTTCCAAAGTAACGTGGAGCACTGACTGTCCTTTTTACACCACACCTGCTCTAACAAAGCTGCCATGGCAGTCACAAGGACACGCTTCTTCTTCAGTGTGTGTCTTAGAAAACACCAAATGAATTGCATTGAGTACTTCAATGCCAACACCAGCAAGAAATATATTACTAGCTAAAATAGCACACTCAGCCACACACACTGTCTAAGCATAGTTGCTGTGGCATAAGTAGTGTTTCATAGTTCAAATATTTGGGGTTTTTTTGCATTAAGACTAAGCCACGTATTTATGGAGTCAGAATGTAACGTCATCAGAAGGAAAATTTGTCTCAATACTCACTAGAAACAGCTGCTCTACCTGAATGCAAATACGGGACATATCTGTTTCAATGGGTGAAACATTCTTGCAGTAACCGAGCACACATCAATGTGCACAGCACTTTTGTCTTAATATGGCAAACGTAGTTTCTCACTGTAAACAGTAGATTTAGAAAAATGTGATGAAATCTAAACTGACAGCAAGAAACATCCAGTACCAAAGGGAAATGGTATTACACAGCTTTTGCATTTCCTCGCTTTCCTTCTTTCCACAACATGCTGTTTGTTTGCACAGAATAACTGTCTTGTCAAAATGAGATTTCAAAGCTCTTAGAGATGATGAGTAAATTTTTTTACAGTGGTTTTTTACAGTGGTTAGTTGAATTTTCCATCCTTCTTTGTTTTATTTGACCAAATACACACAGAATACAACACAACAAGCCTTAAATTTATTTTTGTGCTTTCAAAGTACAATTCCAGAGGCATTTGGAAAGACATCAGACTATGAAAGTGATGTTCAGATCCTTCTCGCTGCTATTTTCTTAACTGTAATTTGAAATATAAAGCTAGGACAGTAATTTACCCAATGCTTATGCACTCTTTCTTGAATGGAAGTAATTTTCTTCCAGAAGGCAAATCTTCCTTGCCTCACTGATATATTTTTTGTGTTGCACAGGTAAAATTATCTGCATGGTTACAAACAGTCTTTTTTCCAGCTTTTACTTAACTCAAAACTTGTTTTCAGATATTTTGTCACTAAAATGTAAGGTGTATGAGCCCATGTGGCTATGGAATATATCTTTCACTTTACCAAACCTTAGAGATGAAGAGCTAGTTAAAAAGTGATCTACAGGAGAGCAAAAATAATACAAGAGCAAGCAGCTGGTCAGGAACCATGTCGAGCAAGGTTATTGCTTGTTTGTTCAGTTATGTAATGCACAACATGAATTGTAACATTTAAGTAATGTGCAGCTTGAGTTTTCCAGTCTGAAAGAAATCTCCACAATTTTCTTGTTCCTCTCTTCAGCCTATTATTCTCTTTTCAGAATACTTTCAAAAATGGATTTCTGTTATTCAAGTATTAATTTTTAGAATTTTCTGAAGGGTACAGGAATTAATTTTAAAGAAATTTTGGTACTTATTTCATCCACCAGATATTTTAAGAGTCTTTTGCACTTTAAATGATACTTTTTGCACTTTTAATAATACTGTAAATAATAAATTTTATTAATATCTGTGTTTACGAGGCAGGAATTGTTGTGTTGGTTGGTTGGTTGATTTTGTTGGGGCTTTTTTGTTTTGTTTTCCTTTACATCAAATCTGCTTTTGTCTGTAAAAATGGCTTTAGAGAATTTCAGAAAAACAGTGCTAGGTGTCAGCTATACAAAGTCTTCCTGCCAACCTGAGAGGAGATATTTGTAGCTCTCATAAGTTCTTATAAAGAACAAAATCCCTTCACGCTCCCACTTGAACACTTACAAGGATTCACAGAAACCCAAATGAATAAGCAGTTGAGTGGCTGATAGAAAGAAATCATTAACAGTTCAAGTTCCAAATGAGCCCACCTGTCAGGGGACCTCTGCAGGAAATTGCCCTCAATTTCCATATAGGACTTTGGCAAGAGAGTAGCAGGTGACTCATGAGAAAAGTCTTTTCTGAGTCTGCTATCTCGTGGCAAGTTAGGGGTAAGAAATAAACAGAGTCTTGCGAAGAATTGTGCAGGGAATTAGATGTGTAGAAATGATAAACCTGAATTTCTTTTCAATGACGAGGAAAAATTCCTTGGAATAATTAAAAAAGGAGCTCAACATGAGCCAAAAGGTAGGTCAAAAGTCCTTATTTTAGATTCTATCTAAATATACTGCACCAAAAATTGGGTAAGCAATTGTAAAAACAGATAACCAGCTGATTGAAATACATGTTTTGGACTATTATATTTTCAGTAAAGGCAGAAAAACAGAGTGGATTTTATAAAATGGATCTAAGAAAATAATTATCAGAAAAACGTTAATGCTTTATATATTTAGATACTAAGAAACATACTGTACCTAGGCTAGTTACAAGTCTCAGGCTACCCTTAGAAGGTTTGTCCTTCCCAGGTGATGGTCTGTTGGATTGTTGCACTTAAAAGTGAAGTCTTCTTGGCTTCAGCCGCTTTTCAGCTTTTTCTAACTATGTTTTCCTTAGTTATTGAACTATAAAATGTATTCAGACAGTATATCCCTGTGCAATACATGAATATATTCTAGCTGTTATGTTTATAAACAGATGCAAGTGTCTGGCAGCATGGATCATTATTTGGGGGCTCAGATGTTATTCATTAACACCAGGAATGTTGTGAAATAAGCTTGAAGTCAGACCTCCCCCCTCCTGATGCAGTGTGAATGGATAAGTACTCTTCCTTTCAAATCATAATGGAACTCCTTCTCTTACTATGATTTGAAGCAGTATGAATAATCAGCTAGTCATTAGTGCATATAAATATGGATTCTAAAATATCCATGGAAAACCCTGAAGAATGCCACTGTTTTTTTTCCTCTTGCTGTCAGATTTCATTTGGCAGAAGGTTTCAAGGCTCCAAACTTGCTGAACAAATCAGTACCTAAAATATCTTCCAAAAAATTTACAGTTTTATTGTCCTTTCCCTCCCCCTCACCCACCCCAGTACTTCATGCTCTGTTTATTTTCAGTCTTCTTGTTTACTATTTTATAGGTAATGGGACCTGACAGAGATTCTCCATTCAGGTTCTAACAGATTTATAGCTATTCTGTCAACAGATAAGCAGGGGGATGGGGTTGCTCTATACAGACAAGAAACTGTTGCATGGGGAAAGACCAAAGACTTGTCTAGCCTTGTATCCTACACTTTGGTGAGGCTGTTTGGAAAGGAGTTGAAGATATGGACCTAATACTGTGTCCCTTTCAGGCTCCAGCAAACAGCTGTCAGGGTCTACTTGAACTGGTTTCAAATTATAATTATCAAACAGCCTGAAGGATGTATTTTCCACAAGTCTTTCAGCACTCTTTTATTAATTTGGCCTCAATGTGGCGCTATTATGTTCCAAACCTGATTGACATGCAGTGTGTTTAAAAGAATAATTAAAAATAAGTGATTTTTTTCCTTTTAAATGTTCCTTTTTTAAAAATTTAATCCTTACAGGAAGTAGAAATAAGGAATAAATTCTCACTATTTTTCATTATGTAGATTTCATCAATCTGGATTGCTTTCTAAATTAAAGACTATTATTTTTGTCTCTCTTCACACAAACTGTTTTCTTCACATCTCTGATAATTTTTGTTGCCCTTTTCTTACTGTTGTGGGAGTCTGCTATCTGCTTTTCAAGATGGAGTAAGTGGAATTACCCTCAGGATGCTAAATGTGCCCCGTGCAGAACACCAAGTTTGATTTTTGTCCCCCACCCCCTATCCACACCGACTTGAAGCTCTTTCACGTGTAGCAATTACAGCTTGAGAGCCCATTTGCTGCACAGAGCTGAGGATGCACCCAGCTTTACTCTGGGTGAATTTCTTTGTGTTTGCTGCTCCTGGGTGGGATCTCTGGCCTTTCCTTTGTGGGCTCTCCCTCCCTCTGAGGATGCTGTGTGAATGTGCAAGGAGACGAGAGGTAACCTCTTCTGGCAAAAGATCTTCAGGGCTCTTCACTGTTCAAGAATAAGAAGCAATTAAGACAGTTCCCTGTAGTGGACCAATTCTACTCATCCATGCAGTCTTCTCCTATCAAACACTACCTGTCAGGAGGGTCTTCAAGGTTCCTGAATATCCCCTGATACAGAAACAGGCTGTTTTGCTCTACGTTCCTTTCATGAACTCCTGAGAAGCTGTCTATCAGCTGCATCTGAATTTGAAAAGCACAAAAATTAACATGACATCACTGTATGAATGAGGACCTCTTCTGGTTGTTTCCATGAGCTTTCCCCATTTCGAGGCACACTGAAAATACCTGGGTCAGAAAAGTGCACTTGGAGATAACACTGCATACCAGAATGATACTATAATAATCCCGGTCCCTGTTGTCATGCTGTTAAAATGGTTGGGTGAGTGGCCTCTGTGGTCTGCATATTTAATGTGCTTAGTTTTCAAGACACTTTGTATTTTGCTGCTTGTTGTAACAGCTCAGATCTTATTTTCTTTGCTAGGTGTTATTGTAATACCTAATGTAAGGCAGTCACTGTGCAGAACACTTGTGGAATTCAAAGGCAGTGACCTATGAAAGAGAGCTAGCTGTAGCCTTCTAAGAGATAAAAACAAAACCAAACCTCATGTCTTGTGTATTATCTACCACACTTTATGCGGTTTTAAGAATTTTGCAGAGTGTAAATACGTGTAATCTTTTGTAAAGCAACAGAACAGAATCAATTTGCATAGTCCAAGGCAGCAATAGAAAGTAAATAACACTTTCGTCTTAAAATAGAGCTATTTATTAAAGTAAGAGGAGCAGGTTTTTGCCCATTATTTATGCCCTCAGAAACTCCACAAAGCATGCATCTGCTACAGATCATTCAGAAATTGTTAGCATAATTTAGTTGGACACTTCTTTACTGGCCTCGTGACAGATGGTGGCATGAGAGTGTGGCATTTAAATGACTTGCTTTCCCTGTGCAGGCAAAGCAACCTGTGTTTAAGGAGCTCCATTTCAGAAACCCATGAGTGTGAGTATCCTCTGATGAGTTACTGTTTCTTTCCCTCTGGCTAGAGATTGATTCGTACACTGAATACTTCTCCATTATGAAAGTTCAAGGTACAGATTTCCTTTCAAAGAGTGAATCACGCAGAACTTAATTTTCTCATTTTACTATTATTGTAGTTTTCTATAAACACTGATTGAGCATGCAAAGGCTTCAACCAGGTTTTGAATTTTTTTGTGCTGGACACCATATAGACTTGATTTAGAAGGAGTTCTTGTCTGGAACAAGATAATGAGGTCACGGAATAAAAGGATATTTTTATTTTGTTTGTTATCTAACATTCTTTTGAAAAAAACTATCTGTTGTGTATGGCAAGGGAGTGATTGATCATTTCCCATCAATATAAATTTCAGTTAAAAATGGAAATAGTGAAATCTATTTCTGAATAGTAAGTATTAACAAGGATCATAACTGTACATGGTAGCAAACAATCCGTTGCACGTTATTTGCGTCTTCCTTAATCACGGAGAAGTCAGCATTGCAGATTCAACTTGTAGCTCACAAACTAAAAGTCATTCCTCTGCTGAGACTTCCAATAATACCTGGTGAAACACTCCAGCTTCTCCCCAGCTGGTTGCTTCACAATGATAGCACAGCATTAGCATCAATGGATTAGTATTTTTATCAGACAGTCACAAATATTTTGTCCACATGGACCATTAAGCTACTGTGAACTGGGGATAACTTGTTCTGCAATCAGAGGTTTGTGAAGCACCCCTCTGTACCCAAGCTTAGTTCCTAACAAATGTAAGAGGGAATAAAAGTTACATTGGACTTCCATTTTGGAACTTTGCTTTTGAGCAGGTTTTCTTATTTCAGCTTTCTGAGTTAGTAGCCTTTGATATTTTAAATTTAATTTAGTCAAGCTTTACATCCCTGTTCAGTTGCATTATTTATGCGCAGATGACAGGAAGATAGTTGGGGAGATAGCAGGAATGAAAAGCCATTTCCAAGTAAGAACAGTAAGAAACCAACAGGAAACAAAAAAAAATTATGTTGAAAAGGACTGAAAAGAAGAAATGTAGGCATGAACTGCAGTAAGCTCTCGCAGAGGAAGCAAAGTTCAGTCAGAAATGCTTGACTTAGGGATGGGGACTTTTTGCTATTGTTTGCATCTAAACTGCTGAACTCTTCTTTAAAAAGCACGCTTGCCTCTGCCTTTTCCATTCTGCTCCTTTGCCCATATAAATGGGGTTTATCCATGGCCTCTATTACTAGTGGGCAAAGCATTGGTTCAAGTTAGATTTGGAGACACCAGAAAGGAGGATGCTGATAGACAGGAAGTCTCGTAGAAACCAGTCCGGCAGAGCTAACCTTTAAGTGCTCAGCCTTTTTTTTTTCTTTCCTGCTGGATTCATTATTTCTTTAAAATTCCATATTTGTTAACTTGGCATGCCAAACATGACAAAGCATTTTTTCCCTAGGAATAGTTTTATATATTGATTAGATTTGCCATATTTCTCCACTCTACTTGTCAAGAGTTTGTGTATGTGTTTATGCAGACACACGCATAAGTGTGTCTAAATTTTGGCAAAACTACTCAAAGATGAGCTGCAGTTTGAACAGCTGCAAAGTCTCTGAACACTGGAATTATTCATAACACATAAAGGAAGTAAACCTCTTGAAAATAGTTCAAACATAACACAATTATGGGAAGATCAGACTCGAATTTTTTATTTGAATGAACCAACTCCTGAAGGAGTCTGTAAAATGGGAACATGGGTAAAAGGAATTATTGCATAGTCCTTTTTACACTAAAAGAAGAGACCATAATGTGGTAAAAATAAAAGCGGAATGCAGAGAGCTGTGTGTGAAATTTATCTGTTTACTTTCTCTCTAGTGATGTGAAACCAGGAATACTGAGTAGTGGCTGAATAAACAGTGCAATATTATTGGGGTGACACTCTGCAGGCTAAAGTCTTCAATGTATAGAAAGGTCTGAAACCACATGCATGGTTCAACTGTGCCTGTTTTTTCCTAGGGGCTACAGATTTACTTACATCTTAATGACACACTAATTCACAAATCATCCTTCTTGGCACAGGGATTAAGCCAGAGGGTGTCTATAATCCTGAAAAGACTATATCTAAATCTAATGCTCTTGCATAGATTTTGTGTAGTCAGATTTTTGTGTGTGCACTCCAATGCTTTTTGCACTTGAAAAGATAAAGTGAAGCTAAAGAATATAATTCTCTCAGTACAGAGGTCAAACCTTTTAAAAGGAAGATGCCTTCTGTGTTAAAAATTATTGTCTTGCTACAGGTGATGCTGTTGTCCACAACTCAACTCATTGCATTCACCCCATCGGGTAGGAAGTGACAAGCCTCAGAACAAAATAACACTTATGAATATATTTTATTCATAGGGAATTCACACGTTCAATTTTTGTATGCCTCAGGCAGTCAGCTGGAGTGCAAAATGAGTTTTCTGTGGTTTCCCCTTACACCTGTTGTTGCAGATAGCAGCAGGTTCTTTCTCAATGATATCAGCTAGCAATATTTTTGATTGGGCTTTCCATTCCCATGAGGCTTTTCTGTTCGTTTACACTGGGTTAGATTAGGAGTAAAATAAATTTATTCAATCCATGAACTCAGTCGTGTCGTTAGAAATACGATGGGTGAGAGAGAGTGTGTGACACTGTTGTGAAGGCAGCAAGAGACACAGCGAGAGCTGAGAGTCATCACATGGCTCTTTGCATGTGTTGTGCCACCAGAGTACAAAACAGAGCACACTAGAAAATCCTCAGCCAAAATTTCTTACAGTGGAGCAAGAAAAAGATACTTTTTTGCCTGCAGTGCAATTGAACTGTGGAACTCTTTGACATGAAACCTTTTAGGAGCTATAAGAGCAAGTACATTAAAAGAATAACAAAAAAGGATAAAGAAAATAACACATGTTGGCTGCCTTTTTGTATGCAGTGAGACAGATGTGACTCCTGGTTGAGAATAACTTAGTGTTCCACTAAGCATATTCTTTGCGTCTAGCAATCAGCTCTAAGGACTGATTTCTAGATGTGAAGAAGGCGTTCAGTGGAACAGTTATTCTGCTTTGCTTAAACAAAGCATATCTGAAATATGCCTCCTGGAAGATGAAATCCAAAGATGGTTGTCTGATCTGGTCCTTCCAGAAACCACTCCCCCCAGTATCTCAGCTGATTTTAATGAACTAGCTGCTGCTGAAGATTTCCCTTCATTTTTATGTAGTTGTTTCCCAACCTTTGAGTTATTCCTTTATAGAGGTCCAGTGATGACTGGGGGCTCATTCCAGGTACTTGCTTGATTCAATGTTAAATGCAAGACTGAGTGTTTGATATTGCCCTGAGCATCTGCTATTGGCTGCTGCTGGAGTTAGCAGTGAAAGTCTGTTCTGTTTGTTCCAGACCTTGATTAACAACACAGAGGTCTGAGTACATACATCTGGTTTATAATCGTAGACAGTTTAGTTTTAAGAGGATTGTTGCTATTGTTAGCAGTGATTTATTGGGCTTGCAGTTGAAGGAGGGAACACGACTGTTTTGTCCTAAATGTGAAATTATTTAGAAGGTATTAAAATGTATTTTTATTGCAGAGAAATAACTGAATAACCCTTTAATTCAGGTTGGAAATCAACTCTGGATATCAATTGTATGGACCTCAACTTGCCCAGCTCAAAGCACAATCAGCAGAGAGCAGGTGCTCTGTGTTTTGAATAAATTTAAGGGCAGATATTTCACAGCTTTTGCAGACAACAAGAACCTGCATTTGACCAACACTATGACGTAAAAATCTTGTCATATCTAGTTGGACAAATGCACATTGCTGACATGCTCAGCTTGTGTTCCATGAGACCTGCATGCCCTTTTCTATGAAGCTGCTCCTCAGCCAACTGATCCCCAGTCTGTACTGTTGCATGGCCTGATTGCTTCCACAGGGGAGGATGCTACATTGGCCTTTGCTGTGCTTCCCAATGTTGCTGTCAGCCCACCCCTTCAGCCCCCTGAGATCCTCCTGCATAACAGCCCTGCCTATCATAGCTAATACTGCAATGTACAAAAAGCACCAGATGAACAACATTAGGTAAATGTTTGAAATCTTTTCATGAATAAACCAAAAATGTATACTGGTATGGTTTTCTTGGGGAAAGAAAACATGAATACTCTGGTTTTTTTAAACTACCTTTGCACTCAGCCTCTTTCCAGTCCTGGTCCAGGTATTTTGGATGGGAGGAGGAGTATGATTCTTCTAATGAGACACCTGTGACTGTGGCATATCTCACACTCCCTGTGGTATGTAAATATATTATAGCTGAAGCACATATCAGGAGCTGTTTCCAATGTCTTACTACATTCAAGGTTAAGAGCATGATTCAGAAACTCAACAGATGTTGTGACTCAAGCAACTGCTGATATACTTGGCAGGATGTCTGTATGTGCAAACACTAAGAAGTACATTTTCATTTCAGTGTATATGGAAATTAGGCATGCAATTCCTCTTGCCTACCAGAAAATGGTATCCTAATTCTCCATGCTTTAGGCAGGAACTGAGAAGACACATGAGTCCAGCCAGTGAAAAATACGTTTCAATTACCGTTGTAATGTTACATACCCTAGATCTTAGTAAGCATAATAGAAAAATCATTACTTGTAAGCTGCCCCTCTTTAGAAACTAATAATTTACAAGTGTGTGAAAAGGGCTGCAGTGGGTCAGAATATGACCTATTGGCCTACATAAAGTGCCTGTGGCAGCACACATATAAGAAACTTGAGGCAGTCCCTCTGCAGTCAATAACCTTCAGTAGACTTCCTTCTCCATGATCCTGAACATGCTTCTCCTCTTGACCATTGGCATCTTAACATCTACAACAACAAGTGACAAGGAGTTACTGACTCTGATTACACCTGGTATATGGAGAACCACCTCTCTTCCTTTCTCATCACTCACCTCATTTGCCACTCCTGGTTCATGTTTAAGAAGAAACAGTGAATTGCCAGACCACCTTAAAGAAACTGAAACAACCTCAATCTGTATCTTCTGCTTTGCCTTTTCATCCATCCTGCATAATGGTCTTGATCAGTCCTCTTATCACTGAGCTATGAGAACAGGGAGCTTCTTCTCTGACAGGTTTTGTTTTTTATTTCTATTTGAACCATTTTTATTAATAGGAAAGCTAGCAGGTTATACATAACAGCGGTCACAACACAGAAGAAAAGCATGTGCATCAGAAATGTTTTAATTTGTTGTGTTGGCAGGCTAGAAACACACCCACACAGGGCCACAAAAAAGCGGAGAAGCAGTCTCATGATTGAATACAGAAACAATTCCTGTGTGGCTCACTCAGGTTCCTGGTGTCTACCCTCAGAAATGGGAACACCATGTGCAGTGTTGTGTTGCAGGGGCAATACGGCACTGGTAGGACTCAAGTGCCACAGGTGTTGTGGACATTTGGATCTGAGTCAGCTAAACTGGGTGCTAAATTCAGATAATTTCTTCAGGGAAGCAAGAGTACAAGGGCAGAATGAAGGTTCTTGAAAATGCTTTGCATTTACTGATATTTTGGATGCATTTAAGTCACTGGGTTAGCTCTGTTTTGTTTTACATCGACAGTCTTATGGAACTTTGGAGTCCTTTCAGGTTTTTGTTACTACTTACAGAGGTAAAGTAAGGCATACCTTTTGGTCTAGTCTTTGAATTGTTAGCACTATTGTGCTAACATGGATATTTATCCTATTTGTACATCACAATGAGAAATGTTTCTGGGCTGTGAGCTACTAATAACGAAGAAAAGTATCCAGATGTCTGGTCCCAAGAGCAGCACTGAAAAAGCAGGAGTCCTGACAGCTGTGTTACCTGAGCACTCATACCATAAGAGATGTACCATTGCATTAAATGTATGGACAGCGCTTCTTTGGCTAAAATGCTATTAAGTTTTGAAAGGAAAATCATGATGTAGTGTTAGCTGTACACTGGTTTGACACTAAAGCCACAAAAATATGTTTGTTAATGTAGAGTAAAATAAGGCATCAGTAAATGCTCCAGGCTTTATAAAGCGACAACATACCTCATGTGGCTTTTAGACATCTCTGTCGAAGGTATAACTCATGTCGTTCTCCTCCGATACAAATTTAAAAGAAAGTTAGCAAGCAACGTGGTAAAAACATAGCCACGCACATATGAATGAGAGTGAGATTAAGAAACTCATAATTAAGATAATTATGAATCTAAAAGTGTAATTCAGTCATGAAGAAAAAAGTCTGGCTTCTAGGGAAAACTGCCTTAGGGTCTTTGACAAAATTGTTCATACTCATGTCAAGAGTCAAAGTTGTTGATATGGTAGACCTAAGAACTATGCTGTTGTATTTCCCTGTACAAAGCCTCTTGATGTGAGAGATCAGGAGCAGGCAAATCCTGGGTAATGGCACGGTGCACCGAGGCTGTGCTACACTCTCCTCAGTTCACTGGGAGCTGGGTTAGAGTCTGGTTACAAAGAGAGGAAAAAATGTGGTACATGTTTGTTGTATTTTGGACAGACTAGATAATGCTAGCCACTGAAGAGAGAAGAGCAGAGGAAACCAGTGGTTTTTGGAATATTAGCTGAATCATTCACAGTTCTGGGAAAGAGGAACACCATGGCAGGAGGAACATCAGGGTGACAGTCAGATTAAACACGGCATACAGATGCAGGCAGGTATAATAGTTTATTTGAAACACTACCAAGGTGTAGTTGAGAGTATTCTAGCCTAGCATTTTTTTCATATAAAATTGCCTTTTCCTCCTGTACTTCATTTTGCCTGTTTTGGTAGAGATCATTCTTTTGTGTAGTGCCTCATGAGGGATTAACACTCCAGTCTGTTCTGAGATGCTGCTCAGATTTCAACCTGTTAACAATGTTACAGTTAACACTGGGTTTAGTGGGAAGGTAAACTCTGTTCTCTGTTCTAGATTCCTCTTCCAAAATTGTAAATATATAGGAATAAAATTCAGACAATGTGAATCCCTGTGCAGGTGTTCATATGTCTGCGTCATTTGCATTATTCACCTAGTGAGTGATAGTTTGTTACATGAGAGGTTTTTTTTCCTCATCTTTCTACCAGAGATTCAGGTATAATATATGAAATTGTGATCATCTCTGATAAGAGTATGAAACAGTGAGCAAAATGATACTTTTAAAAGTATTTTGCTGAAGTTTTGCTGAATGGTTTTTACAAGACAATATAGTCCAAATGTTATCTTTTGAAAAATTAATGCCGTGCACATCAGTCAAACAAACACCAACGTGTTTTATTAAAACACCCTAATCAAGACTGACAGTATAGTAAAATTTAAACTTGCACAAGTTATACCAATGTAGCTTCTTTCAGTATATTAACTTCATGATTGCAGTTAAAACATTCTCAAAATTGCAAACTTGTGAAAACGTCCAGTAACATCTTTAATGCTGTGATGTTACTGCTGAAGCCAAAGCACCTCACGAGAAGGTATTTGATTGCCTCCAACCTCTCTTGCTGCTGCCAGGGGCTGAAGGGGAAATGAAGCAGTTCTCTAGGATCGTCCCTAGAGTAAAGGCTTTCTCAGGGAGCACCTGCTCCACCACCACCGCTGCAGCTCCTTTCCCTTTTCAGGTTATCCTGACACACACCCTGGGCTGGGGCTATGTGGGATTGGGGCTGGCTGGCTTGCAGCCCTGAGGACACTGACATCAGGGGAGCATTTGGGCTGCCCTGGGACATGGGGCTGCATGTGAAAATCAGCAATGAGGAAGCAGTGATGGCTCTGGACAGGATTCCTCACTACACCGAGTGATAATTCATGGCACTGGACAATTTGGGCATTAAATCTTGTCTTCAAGTGAGACTGGAATTTTCTCAAGCAGGGTGCATCTTGCTTTTTTGGCAAATAAGCACAGATATTGCAATTCTGGATAAGATTTTTAAAAGCTCACTCTAAATAATATGTTTCTAGTAGGAACTCCTTGGCTTGTATGGAGATTGATGAGGAAGTTGCAGTATTGCAAATGTTATCCAAAGGACACCAGAAAATGGGCAAAGGTAACTGGAAACTCCCAGGAGTAAGCAGATGGATTATTGTATTACTGATGCTACTGGATGGTTGCAATCAAGACAAAAATAAGTTCTGTCAGTTTTCTTTTTACTTGCTATTGCTAATTATAAGACTTATTTCCCTATTGCTGGCAGAAAAAGGTATGTATTTAACCTGGCAAGATTAATGGTGAATAGATGAATATATTTTCATAATCCATATGCCATTTTTCATAGACATGGGAATATGAAAACACAGAAAACAGTGAGAGAATGATGCAGCAGAATATGATGTAATTTTTCTATTTTTATGAACTTCATACAGTTTAAGGCAGGATGAGTCTATAACTGTAGCTGTTCCACTGCCTTGAAATCTGGCACACAGCTTGATGAAAGCTAATCAGATTTAGCTCCTACACTTATTTTTTTGTTCTTCCTAGAAAATAATTCAGCTTTCAAACTATTAATAGGAGAGTGCTGTTTTTCAAAATTTTAAAAAATTTTTAGATTATTTGAAAACATAAAGATAACATTGGTCAGAAAAGCAAAGAGGATAGGTACATTCCAAAAAAAGGTCAAAGTGTCTCAGGTGTTTCCTGTGGTACGTTTTGCTCAAAGTATCATTTTTTAGAAAAATCAGGGAGAATTTAGGGATTTCAAAGATTTAATGAAAAGAAATACTGGTTGTTGTGACATACATACATGTTGTGGCAACCATTCATCTGTCTTTCCATTTTCTGGAGTTTCATGTATGTAAACTCTTTTATTATTTGTTCTTAATGTCATGGATTTCTTTTCAAAATAAACTTCTTATGCTTTTGGAGAGACCTAGCTAAAAGCTTTTGTAGTGTAAGATAAAACTAAACACTTAATGGTTTACTGCACTGTAATTATGATTACAAACTTCACCTAAAGAAGCTTCATTTTCATGTTAAAGTGATTTTCCATATGGTAGTAAGCAAGAGAATGGGCCTATCTTTTTATGAGGTATTCTTTTATGACAAGGCAGTCAAGCTGCTTTCCAGAATGTTTGCACAGTTCATGTTTAATATCACTGATAATATATAATCTTACATTACTATTGTGATGTTAACTACTATATATTATATTGAGTATAATACAAAGCTGCTAATGAATATAATTTACAAATATGTATGTGAACGATGAAGTTTGGGCATAAGAGCAACATGATTTAAAAGAGGTAAGACTTCAAAGAGCTCTTGCCTCCTTTTTATCATGTTTCTGACAAGCCAAAAGACAGTCTTTAGCTATCTGTGAGCTGCTAAGCCATCTAACAACGTCAGACCTTACCTACTAGATAAAAATAAAATATAAAACTAAAGCTTGTCTTGCATAGGAAAAAAAAAGTCAGTGTTTTCTATTACATTCTTATGTGATTACTTAGAAAGGCCAATTATTTAAATATATTTTCCCATTTTTACAAGCATATAATAAATTCACAGGCATCAAAAAGGTCTGGGAAAAAAACCAAAAACAAACAAAAACCCCACCCAGATTTAAACAGTGATAAAATAATTAATTTCTTACCAGGCCAATTGATCTTTAAAATATTAAGAGTGTTAACTATAGTAGAGAAGATCCTAAAGTTAATAGTAAAATTGGACTGAAAATACCCAAGGGCCTGAGTGAAATGTTTGATACTACTGGGATACCTTGACCCTTCCAGTTTCTATGAAGCCTTTTGAAAGGACTGTGCAGAAATGACTGAGTAGAAGTGCCTTCTTTCTCTAGGCAATATTTTGCCAGGGTAACATGATGTCTAGATCTGTTTTCTAACACTCCATAAACACAATTCATTTACTCCAAGTACAATAAATGATAAAACCCCTGGTGTGGAAGGTCAATCCCACTCATTTTATGCTGGCTTTGGAGAGGTTATGGGTATGGAGAGTGCTTGAGAGGGTAAAGGGTGATGTGCTCTGTGTGTCCTGATTGGTGGAGATTTGAAAAATTCTGATCTTGTCAAAGGAAATGCAGGATTTGAATTATTAAGGTGGCAAATAGGAAGAAGCAGGAGCCGTGTGCCTTTGTACCGCACTGGAAGTATTTTCCTATATTAATTTCCAAGAGTGCAGGATAACTGAAGCTATCCTTATTTCTGCATAAGTAAGTGGCAGGACAAATGAAAGTGTACCTGCATGGATAAATCATTGGATCATAGAATGGCTTGGGTTGGAAGGCACCTTAAAGATCATCTGGTTCCGACCCCTCTACTGAGGGGCAGGGGCATCTTCCACTAGGTCAGGTTGCCCATCTAACCTGGCCTTTAACATGTCCAGGGATGGGATAGCTACAACTTTTCTGGATCATCTGTTCCAAGTGCCTCACCACCCTCAGAGAAAAGAATTTCTTCCTAATGTCTCATCTAAACCCACTCTCACATTAAAGCCATACCTTCTTGTCCTATCACTACATGCTCTTGTAAAAATGCCTCTCCATCTTTCCTGTTGGCTCACTACTGGTACTGGAATTCCACAATTACATCAGCCTAAAGCCTTCTCTACTTCAGGTTGAACAATATCAATTCTCTTAGACTTTTCTTGAAGAAGATATGCTCCATCCCTCTAATCATCTTTGTGGCCCTCCTCTGGACTTGCTCCAGGCTAATGTCCTTCTTATGCTGGGGGCTTCAGAACTGGTTACAGTACCCATGATGGTGTTTCATGAAGTCACTACATGAGTATTAAAATTTAGTTTCCTTTTATCTCGTAACTGTTTGCCAGGGTGTCACCTCCTGCTTATGGCAGCGTGTGCTTGGTTGTTTGGAGAGATGTTTCTTTTGGATGTACCATCTCTTTTTACAATATGGTTAGATTGATTTTGTTTTACTGTTTGGCCTCTATAATGTTACAAATTTCAAACTGCACCACATGCAGGAGATATTTGCCTGTGGGTGATTTTAATGAGAAAAAGAGCTCCTTTGTTTCTAGTGATGACATGGCCCATTGCAGTAATGATTTGTTTTACTGCAAACTACTAGAACTTAAAGACCATTTATGGCTAAAAGAGTTAGGTCACTGGAACTATGCAGACAATAAAAACGTTATTGCTCCATTGGTGCCTTTTACTCTTTGTTAAGAGAAACACTACTCTTTCATTTTCCCCCAAACACTTAGAGCATGCCTAATTATATCATTGCTCAAGCTAAAACTGCTGTTCTCTACATCACATAAATCTTGCACTAAATTGATTTGTGGCTGAATTGTGAAAGGGATCAATGGATTCATTTGCACTGATTTGCCACTCTGTTACTGAGAACGTGTCTGTGCATGTGAAGGATGGGATTATCTGCATTGATTCATAACCTCACAGATGTCTTAGAAGCTAGAGTGTACCTGGGATACAAGGAAAAAGAATGGAGGAATTAAATTGGATGCTTTGTTTGGTCTTGCTACTCCTATGATTGCTAAATCTCCAATGTGATGGAGAGAGACACTGTGTTGTCTCCAGCATTTTGTTCCCAAAAACACTGTTAACTCCTTGGAGAGAACACCTTACAGTTTTCTACAGCAATGACATGACATTCTCAAGTATCATAAACAGTCTGTTACTGAACAAATGGTGGCTGTGTCTGAAAGCTCTCTTTTCATGTAAGACAAGGTCCTTAAAGAATGAAGTCCCAGGTGTGAGCACAAAAATCTGCTACCCTTAATACTATTTTGCTACATTATCTGGGACTGGTTCACCCTGTTAGTGAAGAAAACTGACACGATGACTAAAGGGAATTCTCAGTGTGCATGAATAAATTAGACTGTAGGACTAAGGCCTTAGTAAAAGTTTTGCAAAGAAATATGTTTTTCCTGTGTCTTGTATAGTCTGGTATACACAAAACACATAAGATTATGGTTTCTTGAATGTCACTCTGCCAATATAAAGCCATTGCTTATGCTGCAAACCTGTCTCTGCCTTATCAGGGTCATCAGATCTGTGTCAGCAGAACATCTTTGCATAGGGACAGTGTCTATGGGAACTTCTCTATACTCCTCTACTTCAGCTATACCAGTTGAACAAAAACATGGACTGAGATGTATTTTTTTCCTTGATGTAATTTTTCCATATCAGTGTTTTAACCCAAGGGGTAAGGTTAACCAAAGAACTTGCAGCCTGACATGTTGCTCCTGTCTTGTCAGTCTGCTATTACTCCTATCAGAGGGAAGTGCTGCACAGAGGAAAAGGCTTCTAGCTTTTGACAGGCACTGAGAGCCATTCCTTGTTTGGTAAGTGCAGCTCTACAAGAGATTGGTCTGTCTCAGAGCTCTGCTAAAAGATTGTTTTATAAGATTACAGTTTATGTTTACAAGGATGATTTTATTTTGGGAGTCAGAGGGAATAAGGGCCAAGCTTTGGCACAATGGCAGCACTGTTGCTTCTATAGATCTTGCTGTAAAGCATACCTTCTGAGCAGAGGAGCATAGTTTTTGTTAACAAGACTCTGAAAAGGACAGGCCTTACCCTCACCCCATTCTTATTTTTGCTTGGAAGAGTTGCAGGAACAGAGGTAACATTGAGCACTCGGCTGAGAAGAAAGCTGATAGTCTGGGAGTCCTATCTGTGTTCAGGTGTGTGATTTATGATCACCTCTTGTGGGCCCTGGATGTTGCCCTGGCACTAGTGTTAGGTAGCAAAGGCTGCTCAAGAATCTTGCAAGCTTTCCTGACATCAGTTTTTGTATTATCAGGACTGCTTACACCTGCTTACACAGCAAATATTCCTTTCCTGGAGGTTATTTGCATAGAACAACTTGGCCAGATTTTGCTGGAGATTGGCTAGGCTCAGAGAAAGGGGGTTATTTCCTGCTGTTGTTTTTGTTTTTGTTGATTTTTTTGTCGAAAAAAAAATGGGCTTGAAGAATTGAAAACCTCCAGGAGGAAAAGCAGAACAGAGAAAGAAATGGAAAAAATGTGGGGACAAAAGGGATGTACTCTTTAAGCTAATGAGCCAATTAGGCATTGAAATTGTGCATGGTAGTGAATTTAGAAGCAGATAGGACTGCAGCAAGGATATATTGGAGAGATGATGAGGAGGAACAGATCAAATCCCAAGAGAGGAATTGAGTCAAGCATCATGTTCCTGTGATAAAAAGGGACCTGCCCTTTTTGTATTTTTTTTTTTGGATGTGGTTGTCTGGTCTTCAGATTTCTTCTGTGGCACTGAAGTTCTGTGACCTTCCACAGACACATTGGCTTTGCAGCTCCCACAGCACCTGGGCATCGTGAACCTCTGCTGCCCCAGTTTCAGGATTCAGGAACAGGACGTGCAAAGTACACATTATCAGGTGGGTCATACATACATTGTTTGTGTCAAAAAACACATACAAAGAAAGTGGGAAAGAAAGAGATGGCACCTGAATGCTTCTCAGTCCAAACTAGACAAAAGAGTGTTCTACCAAAGATCAAGTACTGCTCAGCAACATCCTGAGCAGCCAGGGACAGCACGAGGGAGAGACCTCCTTTGGTTACCAACAGCCTCTTTCCAATTCAAAAATAAGTATTGGATGCTGTGACTCAGAGTTGTTTACAATGCAGTTCACAACATGAGGTAGGAATGCCTGTTGTCACCATGGGCAGAAATTTTACATCTCTAAGCTGGCAGGTTAGAAATATTTCCTATAAAAATGTATCAGGAGTAAATATGTCAAAGACATTTAAACAGTCAGCCACTTTGATAACAAATAAGGTTAGCAGACAAAGAGACACTTAAAATTTGAGTTGTCCTCAGTTAATACTGCCACGAGAGAGATGAGGTGAAAACTATTCCTATTTTTGTAGGCTTTATTTGCTTGGTTGTTGGTTTGTCTTTGTTTAGAACTACAAATAATATCTAAACTAAGACTATGAACTGCTTTATACAAGGGTAACAAATTGCAAAGTGTGAGAAAATTGTAGCAAATTGCAGCTGATGTAATCAGGATTGTAACGTAAGTAATTAATGCCCCACTCTGCTGCTCAGCATCATCTGTGGGGGCAAGGAAGGAAAGAAAGGAAGGAAACCTCACAGACCAGTTCTGCCTGGGGATATTTGCAGTCCTTTGGGCTCAGTGGTGGCTGTACAAGAATACAACAGCTAAAATCTGTCCATGAAGTAGCTATATGCGAGATTATTTGGCCATCTCTATAGGAAGGTGATGAGGTTTACTTTGGATTCTTTTTTTAATGCTGTCGTCTTATGCTTAGTTTTAATGCCGTTTCTGACATTTTCAAAAGTTTTTTTTTAGCAGAAAGGACAAGAATTAGAGGATCTGTGTGTGCTGGTAGTGCAAAAACAGCAACTCTGGCTGGCTTCAAAAATACTAGTAAGTTGATGCTTCCTGTCTTCCATCCCTGTTCTTTCTCCCTGAAATTACTTTGCTTCCTGCTGCAAACTAGATTTTGTGCCATTCATAATAATGATAATAAAATGACACTAATTGCTATGTGTAGTGGATGTTCTGAATTGAGCCTGAGGAACTGAGTGTAGGCTGTATAAGTTACCAAACATAGCAACTTTGCAAACAGGGTAAATTAGAGTCAAGAAAATGTTATATAACAGAGCATGAGTGGTAGCTTACAGCCTTCATTTTCATTCACACCCACAATTTGAGCTCTTTCACAGAAGGCTTCTAACTGGGAGGTAATCCTTTGGAGAAAATTAATCAAAAATATGCCATCCTTCTGATGTTAGCCATAGCAGAAAATATCAAAATAGAAAGTCTATTCAATACAGCCTTTTCCTAATGTGTTGAGGACACATTAAAAATATCTAGTGACACTTTAAATAAAGATATATTTTTAATGGAGGTTATAATATCCAACTATGGTTAAGTAGTCATTCACGTGAAATTAGAGTGACAGCTTTGAAGGCACCTAAATGACCTGCGACTCAAAATCTGGTTGTTCAAATGTGATGGGGATACCTGAGGTCTTGTGGGGCTTGGTAGACTTTCCTGCTCTGTATCTCAGAGTAGAGCCTTTTAGTGGAACCTCAGGCTTCCTCAGGAGCTGGAAAAGCTTTTCTGTGGCTACACAGCCTGGTGACTGAGCTCTTTGGCTTCAGTGATGATAATTTATGATAATTGCAAAGCTGTTTGGAATTGATCCTCACTTGAGATGGTGTCCCTGTGCTGGCTCCCAGGGTTAACATGCTGCAGTGCACTCAACGCAGTGTTTCCCCTAGTGTCCAATACCAGCACATGGTTTGAAATGAGTTGAGTTTCACAGAAAACTGTTATTAGGTGTTCTTCAGATCACGTCTCTTATAGATACGTATTCTAAAACTCTTTTGTGCAGCAATACTGCTATTTCTAAACCTGCTGGAAATGAGGGCGAAAGAAATGAAGTCCGGGACACACCACAGACAACTTGCCCTCGGATTCCCCAAGAGGAAGCCCAGCAGCACAAAGCCACCGCGGTGCGGGCTGAGTGGGGAGCAGCCAGGCTTTCCCTGCCGGGGAGCGCTCGGGCTGCACGCATCCCTTGCTCACAGCACCCCCAAGGGAGCCTCCGGGGCCCCAGCCCGGCTGAGACGGGCAATGCATCAGAAGGCCGGCGGCAGCGGTCCCCTGGGAATCGCGGCAGGCAGCAGGAACCGAGCGGGACGTCTGGAGTGCCCTGATGGATGCCAGAGAGAAGCGGCGCTCAGTCCCTGCCTGCTGAGAGGGCAGGGGCTGCTTGCTGGTCTGGACAAAGGTTGGCTGCTTAATTTTGTTCTGCTGTTGTTACTAAAACTCCACATAAATCTTGTGCAGTACTTGGTGTCCTTTTGAAAAATGCTTTGACCCCCAAATCTAATAATGTTGCCCGAGTAGTTTTAAGGAAAAAAAATTGGAAAAAAAGCATTGGGAAACTGAACGGTATTAAAAACTGAAGTCACTCATTTCCTAGCCTCTCTAAATGTGTGTGTGGTGGTAGTAGCAAGCTGCTTGTTCAACACAAAGCATAAGGATGTATAAGAAAATAAGATCCTTGCCTAGCACCAGAAAACAGCTCCTGCCGTGGTGGTGAATGAGGAAAACAGGGGAGGTTCAGGGTTTTATGTCTGCCCTTTTCCTTCCCTTCTGCAGCCCATCAAGACCCATGAAAAATGCTCCCTTACCAGTGTGAGAGCTGCAGCTGCTTGGCCTCCCTACCAAACCTGTGCCCATGGAAATATCTGTGGTATTAGCTTGATAAACTCAAATCTTGGCTTCCCTCTTTAGACAATAAGTGTACGATGTTGCACCCTTCAGCAGTTTGTTCTTTAATATTTTGTTCATCTTCTTCAGTCTTAGTTAGGGATTCTCTCTCTTGCCAGAAACAAGAAAACAAATAAATGCTGTAGCTGTAATGAAAGGTCTGAAATGCTGAGATTAAATGAAGAGCAGGCTTCAGGCTGAAATGTATCCCTCATAAAGTATATGAACTCGATTTCATGACCTATGCCTGCCCATTCAGTATCCTTTAATATCACATTGGCCTCTTCTCCTGCCTGTGCCTTATGCTACTTGCCTCAGGAAGTGTGTTTGAAATTCCTTGTAATATAAATCCAGATAATTGATCTTGTGGCTAATAATTAATTGAAGATTGAAGTATGAATGAGTATAGATGAAATGGGCTCAGCCTAGTATTTACCCTAATTTTGATTTGAGATAAACATTTTTTCCACTGAAGCTTTGGTGTTGGTATTGACGTCTTCTTTGTCTTATTGCAGAAAACAAAATGAATAAACTAGATGATGCTATTCATTTTGTTTCCGAATTGGAGTTAATTTAGGAATGCAAAATGAAAGAGGCTTCAGTGCTGATATATGTGGTTTGAACACCTGATACTTCTGCTTCTGAGGGAGGTGGGACTACAGTCAGGAAAAAAAAAAGACTTTTGGAGCAGAGGGTGTCTGGTCAATTGGGATTATCTGAACTGGGGAATAATGAGTTTAGGAGTCAGACGTGAAAATACTACTTAGGTGTGTCATTGTGTAACTGTTTCACTCAAATTACTCATATAGAAAACATTACTAGCATCTATGGGATTGGGCTGCCATTGAATACACATTAGTAAGTAACAACTATTGTTGACACTCCTGCAACTGCTCTTGTCAAATTGAAATAGTAATACATTCTTTTCCCAGCAAAAAAATATGTGAACTTTCTATTTACAGCAAAGGCACACTTATACGCAGGGAAAATGCATAGAAGGTGTACATGTTAATTTTGCACCTGAGTAGAACAATTTGGGATACAGATGTGTTTCATGTGATCTGCAAGTGCTGCTCAGTGTGTTCATAGTTGCTAAGTGTGTGTGTACATATGTGTATGTGTGCATATGAAGAGACATTGTTACTGTATACAAATTCTACCCTATTTTGTTATTCCAAAATGAAGTTTTCCTAATGGGTAAAATGCTTCTGGTCTGTGTCTAGTCTAGCATATTAGTTGTTTTGTTAGTTCATAGCTTTATTTGATATTTTTTTGCCTGTTTGAGTGGACATAGGAGTAATGACCATAATTATTAACATTTAATAAATACTTTAATAAGTCATTGTTATGTTTTTTTCCCTTTTGTATCAGCATGTAATTTCTTTTTATCTGTGTAGATTTTGTTTCTTTTTCCATCCTTCCTTTTCCACTTGACAACTAAAAGCTTTTGTCTTAATTTTCCACGTTCAGAGTTACTGCATGTGATACAAGTTTTGCAATGCCACAAACACAGCCTGTTACCTGAAAGCCTCTTCTGCAAGGACTCCAGGACCCAGAGGACCCACCCCAGTCATTGTGCAATGTGTTGCATTGGCTGCCCTCTATTACTCCCTGCTCAGCTCTGCAGAAGCTCTTAACTCTGCTCTGCTCAAAACCAGCTAGAATTTAGGAAAGCTTATTAAATTTCGTAGGTCGATAGTGTTTTATTTGAGCTGATAAATACTGCAATAACAAAAATGAAGGCTTTTTAATTATTGCTGTTGAATAGGATGTCTTTCAGTTGCCTCTGTTTTTCAATGTTTTTGCCTCTGTGGCTGGTTTTTTTAGGTTTCACCGTTGTTCAGGGTTTAGTGTAATGTAAAGATGAAACATAAATGCGCACACATTCAGGCATCAGAAAAATTATATTTTATTAATTAAATATTTATTTTAATACAAAAAAGTAATTTTCTTGTCATTCAACAGCCTTGTTATTCAGTGGTGTCCTATAGATAATTAAGGTCCACCTGTACTAGTGAACAAGACTGGGTGAATATATACTTGGGCATTTGCCTGTGATAATTCATACTCTTTAATTATGAATTTGCTTTCCTGCACAGGTAAGTATCTTTTCCTAAAGAAATGAAAAAAACCACCAAACCTTTAAAATTTATTTTTAAACAATTCATCATTTTCCCCTTAAGAATAGGACTGTCATCGTATTTTGAAGTTTATGCATGCACATTTTCTTCTGTAGAACCATGCTGCTTATTCAGTATTTCCAGTGACCATACAACAAAAATCCTTTAGAACAGGAGTGGTGTTCAACAATTTAAAGAGTGTTCTGTCTTTAAACAGTGAGTGTAGGTTTTCTTCTTTTTGATTTCTGGGTCCTTTGAGACACTATTATGTACAGCAATAAAAGCTTCCCTATGCATTGAGAAGCTGGGATCTTCAAGATAAGCTTCTTAAAATTACCTAAAATATGGAAATTAATTCTGTGGTCTAACTACACAGTAAAGCCTCTACCAAGAAAGAAAGATCTTGAATTTACAGTATACTTCCTAGACCTCATTACTTTCTGTGTGGACACATTTACTGTATGTGAAGAATGGCTCTGGATAAATCAGAGGCGGAAAAGTAATGTTCATATTTATTGTGGCAAAATCTAGCTAAAATCTCAGGGGGGGTGTATGTACATCTTAATTCATCATCCCTTGCAGGCTTATTTATTGATTTTATTAGAGTCATAGAGACTGTGAGCTGGAGAAGTGAAGCATTTGACTGCCTCTCAGTAGAACTTGATTCCACAGCAACTGATATGTTTCTGTTGGCTAACCCCCAAAAATCAACTTTGTGGTAGATTAGAAAAGGAAAATATAGCAAATTAAAAATAGTTTTTGACTAAAATCTTTGTTATTTCTGAATCCTTTTCCTAAGTTCTTACTATATCTAAACTCCTTGTCAATTGCAGATGGAATTCAGTCATGTATTAGCAGTTAATCAAGACCGCATTGACCTGAGCTGGTAAAATAAGAGCATTTTCCACATAGCTGCTATTGCACCTCTGGTCTTCAGGAAAGACCTATGAAAAAATTTCAGAATAGCACTAGGAATCATAAGGTTTAGATTTTTCCTTATGGAGTTTTTTTCCCCCTCAGTATTTGATAGAGATACTAGTTGTATATTATTAGAGGTGCAGCTTCTTCCTCTGGAGTGAGTTTATGCTACTCTGAGAAAAAGGTCATTCCAATAAGAAAGAACTCTTTCATAGAGAAAGTGGCCTGATATTCTGGCCAATTATTCTTTCTGTCTTAAGAAAAGTCCAGGGATATATAAGAATAAATCCTTGGATGTAAGCAGATATTGCAACATCAGTATCTATTTTTTGGTGATTGTTTATACTAATAAGCTTATTCCAATCAAACCACTTGGAAAGGTGCGAAAGTACAAGAAACAAACTGAAAAAAGTGCTACAAATGCTTGTCTAGAATTCAGTAGGCCTGGCAGAAATCAAGGCCTTCCAGTAGGTTGAGATGCCGGGATATAAAAAAGTGTTCTTCTCTTTGGTTGCATCAATTCTAATAATCAAACACAAATTGTTGCATGACTAGTACAGAAAGATGGTTTTCATTTGTCTTCGTAGATGCAGTTACGGTAATCACTGTACTGCTTATGCTCCTGTGTGTTTGATGGATTGCTCTCCGCTCCTGCTGTTCCATGCACGGAGAGCTCTGACATTTAATGAACCCGTCTCAGTTTCAGGGTGGACTGAGAGAGAGATTTTGAGGTCTTTGCTACAATACATTTCTGGTTATAATCTTCTCACAGAAGCCTAAGACAAATGCTGCAATGAATATGGAAATAAGCAAAGAAAAAAGTATACTGCTTGATTTAGAAGGAACTCATCACCTGTCTGGGCAGTGCCAGCACCCAAAGACCTCCATGGTAAGATCCTGATGTGTAATGCAGAGAACGTATCCAGTGGGCTTGGTGTGTACCTTTGGAGCTTTCATAGAAGATCATTGCTCCAACAATGCCACAAATTCAGGATGACATTTCTCTATCTGGTAAAAAATAATTTAAAGTTCTATTTAAAGGCAAATAGTAGATTCATCTCAGGCTTCGTGGATGTGCATGAAGAGTGGGATGGTGCTTAGGCATGCCATGAATGCATGATGCCATCTCTTCATTACATTTCAGTTGGGACTAGTGATGAATAATTTCTGATACGGATGATATCATTGCTATTTAATTTCACTTTTGATGGCTGTATGGTTTTTGAACCCTATTGAGAACAAATTAAGTCCCATGAAATTCTAGTATTTTACTGCCAAGAAAAAGGGGAGAAAACTGTTGTGGTTTTTTTTTTCCAGTTGAGTGCAGTGTGCAACATGTAGCAAGAAGGCTATCTATTTAAAAGTACACTGCCCTGTCCAGCTGAAAATTTCCTCTGTGTCTCATCAAGAGACTGCAAGATGCATTTTTACCCTTGTCATCTATCACCAGGAAGGATGTCTCCTTTCTCTCTTTTAACCATAACTGAACCATACAGTATAGCTTTTTTACTTTTTGCCAAGTAAGATTATAGGGAAATATTTCCAGGTCCACTGAAGATATTCAGTTCCAGATTTTTTTTTTTTAATTTATTTTTTTTTAATTGGTGAAGGTATATTTTCTGTCACTTTAGTGTGGGGAAAAAAAGAAAACCAAATCTAAACCAGGAAAACAATGGGGGAGGAGGGCTGCTTAGGTTAGAATGTCTGGGTTTGATTGGAATGTCTGCAGGATGGGGAATATCAGGGAGCAGAACATGCTGGTGGTGTTTTTAACTGCAGAGCTGGAGCTGCCTCCAGCACTGCCCCTTGAAGAGCCCAGACATGTCACCATCTCTTCCAGCTTGCCACTTGCATGTGACTGGACCTCAGATTGAAGGTTACTGTGTACAGTTGTGGGTGTGTGAGTTTCTAGGAAATGTGTGATAGAAGGTAGGAGTTTGTGGTTTGCCTCTGGAATCTTGTAATGCTGGCATGAAATTAAGTCCAAATACTGAATTCTGCACCTAGGACAGAGCAATGCTGGTTATAAGTACCAACTGGGAGAGGAGTGGTTGGAAAGCAGCCGCACAGATAGGGACCTGGGTGGGCTGGGCAGCAGCAGGCTCAGTGTGAGCCAGCAGTGTGTGCCCCGGCAACCCAGAGGCCAAACCCCATCCCGGGGTGCATCCAACCCAGCATCACCAGCTGGTCAAAGAGGTGATTATCCTGCTGTATTCAGCACTGCTGAGGCCTCACCTCAAGAGCTTGGGGCCCCACAGTTTAAGAAAGAGGTGAAGGCTCTTGAATGCAACCAGAGGAAGGCAACAAAAGTAGTGAAAGAGCTGAAAGGCACATCCTACAGCTGAAAAGCTTGGCTTGTTTAGCTTGGAGAGAAGGAGGCTGAGGGGAGACCTCATTGCTCTCTACAGCTTCCTGAGAACTGGAAGTGGTGGGGGAGGTAGAGAACAGAACAGCTGGAATAGCCCGAAGCTGTGCAGAGAAGGTTTAGACTGGACATAGGAGCATTTCTTTTCCAAGGGGTTGGTCAAACACTGTAAAGTCTTCCAGCAGAAGTGGTTGATGTGCCAAGCCTGTCAGTAGTTAAAAGGCATAAGTACAACATGGTTTAGCTCCTGTCCAGCCCTGTACTGCTCAGACAGTTGCAGTAGATAATCGCTGTACATCCCTTCCAAGGGAAACACTCTCCTCTTCCACACCCCAGTCAAAGGGACAGGAACAATGTCTCCCAGTAGCTGACAGAGCTGTCGCCTTTGCTGTTATTTATGTGACTGATCTGTTGCTATTTGTCACAGTCAAGCACTCTGGCACTCTGCCAAGGCTGCTTGTAGGGGTGTATGTGCATGTTCGTGTTTTGGTAGGCACCTCCTTTGCTTTCATCAGCGTCAGTGTGTCTGTGCAATTGAAACAAGTATGCAGTTGTACTGGGTTTAACTTTATTGTAATATTGAAATGAAAGAAAAGATGCTTTAAACCCAGCAATATTCTTAAAGTATCAGGTTTTGTGGTTTTTTTTTCCATTATTATGCTTGTCGAGATGTGGGACTTATCAGTGGTGCAAAGCAACTTAGCATCACTGTAGCAGCCCTAAGCTTGTTCCTGGGACTTGAGAGTATTTATCACAAGGCCTAACGCTACACAATGCAGTCACAATGTTTATAGCAAGAAAAGAGAGTGTCTCTGGATCTCTGCCTATTAACGGGGTTCTAATGGCGTGTTAATGGTGCTGTGCTGCTGCCAGGGCTGAAGCTGGGTGGGTGGCTGAAGGATCTCACCAGTGCTCTGGACTGTGTTGGACAGATGTGTTTGCAGATTCAGCAATGTGACTGGTGACAGACAGAGGGAAACTGTGAGGGCACAATTGCACCCACTGAATTACCTATGCCTTACTCAACTTGTGCTGAGTGAATAACTACTACTGAAAAGTGCATTGAAATCCTGTCTATCTGAAGCTGAACTGGGTTCAGCCAAATCCCAAATTTAGATCTGGGATTCAGTGTGATTGCAATGAAGGACCCAGCTGCAACAGTTAGACCTATGTCTGTGCTACCATCAGGGAGAGTTCACAGGTTACAAAGAGCGTCTGGTCTGCCTCTGATCAAAACAGCTTCATTTTCAAATTTAGGAGAAAAAAATGACACCTAGAATTGGTGTAGATGGGACGGTAAAGACTGCCCACAGCAGTGTGGTCAAACTAAGGAAACAGTGGGTTTTAAAAGTCAGGAGCTAAGCCAAGACAGCCTCTCAATCCAACTGTTTTTGTTCTCCTGTTACCAGCATAACATGCTGTCCCATATGTTCTTTTTCTTACTTGTATCTGGTTCTTCTGCCTCCCACTCACAAGCTGCATTTCTTAAAAATAGAAACAGGATTCTCAGCCCAAGTTTGCTGATATTTCAGAAGGAATGAATGGCAAGTTCATTGGGCCAAACAGTCCTTGCTGTGATTGTTTGCTACTATGGATTTAGGTAATGATTATCCCTCCCTCTTTTCATTCTGTTTGGCCTTTATTTTTTTTTTTTTTAATACCAGGGGAGGTTTTATAGGAAAGAATAACTTCAGAGGAGGCCTGAGGGTAGAGGTAGCTACATTTTATAGCTGGTTGTATTTGCTTGCAGTTTTGTTCAGATGATATTTTCAAAGATCTACACAGAGAATGTAAGAGAGCTCCCCCAGTAAATTCCTGTGTCCATGAATTCTCTTGTATAAAAACCCTGGATGTTCAGAGGGTCTTTGGGTAGATAGCTATCTGAAGACTGGAGGCTGTGCTTCAGCCCCTGTTCATTAAAACAGGGATGCTGGGCAAGTTTGCACAGCAAACTGTACATGGGCCTGCTTCCCAAATTCAATTGTAAAGCCCTAATACCTAAGCAGTAGCAGCTGGAGGGTTTTGCAGCCTTCTAAAGTAGGGGAGAGTGGGGTCAGCCTGCTTTGTGCAGTGCTGCAGGACTAAATGGGAGGCAAACCATAGTGGAACATCACCCTGGAAAACTAACTCATCTGGCAGCTGTTTCCAACGAGGGCAGCCCACAAATTGCCTGAAGACTGATTTCTGGTATCTGCTGTTGGTCTCTGTATTAGAGACACAAATGTTCAGCCACTGGGCTGCCACCATATTTATATCAGTATAAATATTGTGCTGAGCTCAGTCTGTTTCCCAGGAAAAGGAGTTGAAGTTCAGTACTCTGAGCTGGGCAGTGGGACACAAGCACATCAATCCACAGTGTGTATAAAGCCTCAAACAGGTTCTAGCTTGTCTACTTCAGTTATGATTTCTAAGCCCTTTGATGGCTTCAGTTGTGAGATTATCTCATACCTCAAACAAGCAGTGGGTGCATCTTGAGAACCACTATAGATATGCAATTGTTAAATAGGACAGTCGGTATAGTCCATTTGTGAATGTTAAGTATTATTGTTATTATTATCATGAAAGCAGAAAAAGCAAGCTCTGACTGGAGAAAGGGAGTGGCAACAGGCATTTTCGTGTTTCTTCAGCCAGCTAAAATATCACTGCCAATGAAATTCTGTTTGCAGAACATATATATTTAATGAATAACTTTGCTTTCCTAGCCAGAATACTGGAAAAGCATGATTATGTGTGATTCCAAAAATAGATGTATAAAATACTTGTGAGCTCTCTTAACTGTCACTTTGTATTACTGAAAAGCTGACTGCTCTGGTCATGTACTGTGCCAATGACGTCATCTTTACTCGCTCTTCTACAAAAACAGGAACACCAAATTCTCTTATTTACACAGTCTTACACTTTTCAAAGATAAAAGAGCTCTTCATAGTTTGGCTAGACTTCAGCTAGGTATTTCTTATGAGCATTCTCTTGTACTGAAAATAAACAACCATCCAGTGACTGGGAATGAAAAGCTGTGAGATAGCAAGTGCATCTTATAGTGTACATCCTGTGTGCCTTCCTTATGGTTAGGACAGCCCCCCTTTGTCTGCTGAAGGTGGCCACAGACCCACTAATCCAATGGATTCAGCCTTTTATTTGAACCTTTCAGATGAGTAAACTGAGGTGCATTTCTGATATCTGACAGTGTCATCCCAGCTTCACTGGCAATAACTCATTTTTGCAGCATTATATTATAAGATCAGTACTGGTATATGAAACCTCCTCACACTTCAGTATAACAGGGTTATGATTGCTTGTGTGGAAACAAATCCAACTTGTTTTAAGAGCTGTCATTGGATCAGAGGTGTAGGAAGAAGGCAATTTTCAAGCTCAGGAAATAAAGATGTCCCAAACTTTTTCTTCCCAGACCTCTTGCCTCAATTTTTCTGCTCGACTTGTTCACACAGCTGAAAAATTTGTGAAGGAAGATTATCTGAAAATGCTTAACAAAGTATGTCTGGAAAGGATTGCACTGTAATTTGTTACACACAGTGTACAGCCCAACATCAGAACACTCTCTCTGAAGAGTAGAACTCATATCATTGGAGTGCCCCTCTAAAACCCAAAATCAGTAAAGAAAAGAATCACTGGTCTAAAGACTTAAAAAACTGAATTGGATCAGAGCTGAAAATTTCTGAAATATCTTTAGAAGTAATTGAAGGATAGAAAATTAGATAATAATTGTACTTTGCAATCTACAAGCAAGTCAGAATTTTTTCTTTAAGACTATTTATCTGGTCTTCCTGACTTCAGAGGCTTAAATTTGTGAACTGTAGGGTTTTCCCCAGTTACCTGCAACTGGGAGAAGGATGTGACAGGGTGTACTCTCAGAAGGCAATTCCTCTGCTCTCGTGGATCCCTGTAGTTCCATAAACTCTTTCAATTGAATTACACAAGTGGCGTATCTTGATTTAAATGTCTTAAGCCTGCCTCTCACAGTGACTCTTCTGATGCTCTCAGTGTTTATCAGACTACTAAATAAGATATTACATTTAGATTAACAGTCTTGTTACAAGAGCTGGGCTTGGAGCTTCATGGCTGCTACTGGAACCTGTACCACTTACTTTTTAGCTTCTCTTAATAACAATAATTCTCTCAGTAACAGAAGCCTATTAAAATCCAATAAGTATTTAATCTTTTCCACGGCCATTTCTTCTTAACTTACATTCATGCAAGGTTAATATGAAGTTGTGAATGAATTTTTCTCGTGTGTTGTAACTAACACTGTGAGGCTACATTCTTTTGTCTCCCAGTATCTCGGGCACCTATTTAAAGCCTATTGTGTATTGTGACAAGGATATATCAATTCCTTGATCACTTTTAATTTTTTTTTTCTATAGAGTCCTCAAATACTTACTACAAGATCACTTCCCTTTAGTGCCCTTAGTTGCATGAATATTTTACACAGATTGGGGCGATATTTCTGTGTTCATTTCAAGCAGGGAGCTGGTCATGCTCTGCATTTAAGCTCTGTATTGCAATCCATTTTTTTCCAAGCTGTCTTTGAGGCAGGGCAGCAACCTAAGTTTGAAACCAGTCTGCTTTTACAAAAACATGTTCGTTCAGCTGGAAATAGATAGTTCAAATCAAAGTCCAACATGGTTCAAGCCTTGAATATATGTACCTATTAGCAGTCATATGGCTATGCTAGTCATAAGGTTATAATATTAATAACATTTCATAATATTTTTGTCTATTTCTGCTCTGGCATTGCCTTGTTTTCTGCTGCAGCCTGATTGTACAAATTAAACTATTTTTTTAATGCTTTTTATAAATACCACAAATAAGATGTCATTAGAATTCATATACGTCCAAATGCACACATATGACAGCACAAATGCCCGTTTGATACTAGTTTTAGTTTATTTTTTTTAAACCCGTCTGACTTAGACTATGTCCTGAGGGCATGGTTTGTTGTTACAATAATGCATATCTGCATTAAGACACTGAAAGACCATTGGATTTTCTTGATTCAAGAAAGGTTTTATTAAAGCAGAATGAATACTTCACAAGAGGAGATACATTATATTTATTTTGCTGTATGTTGTATTCATTTATGAACAGCCCGTGAATTCAGTTGGATTTATTAATTATTTAAAATTGTTTTCAGAGTGAAGGCTTTAGGAAACTGGGGGAAAATACAGACAGACTTTGCCTGGTTACTTGAGAAGAACAAGTAAATAATTTTATTTCTTTGGGTCAGAAAACATCTGTTTTCTCACTGATTAGGTGTAATTCCTGTTGCACTTTCCCAAGAAGAGACTGTTCATGAATGGACTTACAGGCATCCGCAATAGTGTTAATGAGCTTGAAGTAAAAGGAATACCTAGCAAATAAGATTAATTTCTCAAATGTTAGCCCATATGTAATTCTATAGTAATTGTTGTTCTGCAAAGTGACAAACACTGTCAATTTTGATTTTTTACAAGGGCAAACTAGGAAAAAATACACATCAGGAAAGGATTTGAGCTTCTTGGCTTTCTGATAGAGGATGTTGATTTTGGTAGTTTAAACTGGAAATGATAGAGGATTTTTAAGTTTCCTAGTGAAATGCCTATAGTTTTATTATCCCCCTAGGGTTTTGCACTGTTATTTTGCCTCATCATGAGTCAGATAAAGTGTGTGAGTGGAAAAATCCAGCACTTAAGGGCAAATTGTGCTTGACAAACCTGATCACCTTCTATGACAAAGTAATCTGCTTGGCTGATGTGGGGCAAGCAGTGGACATTGCCTGGGCTTTTCAGGCTTTTGATCCACTTTCCCACAGCCTTCTCCTGCAGTACCTGATGTGTGATGGCCCAGACTTATGGTCTGTGCAATGCGTGGGGAACCAGCTGACAGGTGGCACACAGAGGAGAATGGCAGTTCCTTTTGAAACTGGCATCCTGTCAAAAGTGTGGTCCCCCAAGGATTGATATTGGGCCCAATTCCATTTAGTACCTTCATAAGTGACCTGGATGCTGGGATCAAGTGTACTCTGATGAAGTTTGCCGCCAAAGTGGCTAGGAAAGTGGACGTTTTAGAAAGGAGAGCCACTCCGCAGCAAGGCTTGGATACACTGGAAGATCGAATGCATAAGAACTTTATGAAGTTCAACAAGGACAAATATAAGGTCTTGCACCTGAGAAGACATAGTCCAGGTGTGCAACACAGACTGGGATCTACTTGGCGGGGGAGCAGCTCTATGAAAAAGGACCTGGAGGTCCTGGTGGACAGCAAACTCTGAACAAGTGAACAGGGTGCTGCTGTGGCAAAGGAAGTGAAGAGGATGCTGAATTACCTCAACAAGGGCATCCCCACAGCAGAGAGAAAGAAAGCATTATCACATTCTACTCAGCTCTTGTCAGGCCATATCTGGAATCCTGTGTTCAGTTTTGGTTCCCGCTGTACAAAAAAGATGCAGACCAGCTTGAGAGGGCCAAGAGAAAGGCCACGAAGATGACTGTAGGACAGGGAAGCCTGCCTCCCATGTGAGGAAAGGCTGAGAGAACTGTGTTTGTTCAGCCCAGAGAAAAAAAGGCTTAGGGCAGACCTTTTCGCCATGTTCCAGTATTTAAAGGATGGCTACAAAGAAAATGGAGACTCCCTTTTTGCAAGGAGTCACATGGAAAATATGAGAAAAAATGGGTACAAGTTATGCCTGAGGACATTCTTATTAGACAAAAAAAGGACATTTTTTCACAATAAGAACAATCAGCCATTGGAACAATATCCTCAGGGAAGTGATGGATTCCTCAGTGTTGAATGCTTTCAAGATTCAGCAGGATGGGGTGCTGGGCCATTTTGTCTAGATTGTGATTTTGCCAAGCAAGTTTGACCAGATGATCCTTGAGGTACCCTTCCAACCAGGATATTCTGTGATTCATTAAGAGAGAAACACCAATGGGACTATAATTTTCTTGCATTAACTGCTGATTCTAACACTCTTCTCAAGCTTTTAAGCAGCAGATTTGAAGTGTAGTGGTTTGCTGTGGCTCTAATTATTTATTTCTGTCAAAACCATGCCCCAGTTACAAATTAAGTTACTAGAACTTTAACAAGAGTGTTTCTAAATAAAATAGACAAATAATAATTTAATTGCATTTTTTTTGACAGAGTCAGAATGAGTTTTAATAAAGACAGGTGTCCTATTCACAACCCCAATGTTTGAGAGAAAGGTGAACTGCAGACAAGATGTGATCCCACATTATATTTCTTCTCTAAAATGTTGCAGCTTAGGTCTCAAATCTGCTTTACATTAGCATTCTTTCCCTGGTTTCTTGAGCTCTCTCAGGGTACATAAAAGACTTCAACAGACATTGGAAAGGAAGAAATGGAAGTATGCCTGTATAAGTCTGTGGTTAGGATAAGGTCCACTCCTTGCTTTAGACCCTTCTTATTTCATTTATGTGGGATAGCTGTTGACTAATGGTCATAAGTAATTCTTTGGGATCAATAAATGCTTCTTCCACACAGTTTAGTGTTCTAATCATACTCCAGAGTCATGCCTGTTCATGGGCAGTGTCTATTTCTTGCCTGCATGGTCACAAAGCTTTGAGTGTCTGGAGAGTGTGGGCACCTCAGAGCAGCCTGAGTCCCCATGGCTAAGGAAGTCTGTGAAACAGGAGATGTTTATGGGGCTATTTTAATGTTATCAGCATTTCCAAGTTTCTGATAGTTTAAATATGATCAAAATTCTACATGATGCGTCCTGCAGAAGCTTAACAAAGCAATCAAGCTTTTATATTCCTTTCAAAGTGCCCCAAATGAGGTTTCCCTAATTTCTTCTTTCAGTATGAATGCTACAGAGAAGATTTTGTTATCACATTGTCAAAATTTATTATTTAGGAGTGTGAAAGAAACAAGATAAATCTGTCACATTTACCTGCTAATGAGCCAAAGAATGTGGAAAAAATGGAATTTTTAGGGGCTTTGGCTGCTGAAACAGGAAGAGTCATTAATGTAGAATGAAGCTTACCTTTCCTACTATAATATTTTTCCTAGTATGGACTGTTGACCTCAATTTTGCTACTACAGCTTCTTTAAGAATTAAATGGTTTTACTTTCAATTGTGGCTATTGCACATATTATTGTCTTACTACTGACTAGATAGTAATTTTGTTTTGGAAAATGATCTATCAGTCTTTTGGCAGCTGACTGGGTATCCAGCCTTCTAGAGTTCTGGAAGGGATTGGTAAATTATGGTTTGATGCAAAAGTTTGGACCTCTGGGTCAAATGAACCAGAGATAGACCACTAAACATACACAGAAAAAAACTGCACTGACTAAAATATCTGTGGTGGTTCTGGAGGTGCAGCAGAGCAACTTGAGGAAACAAGCCTAATTGTCAGGAAGTTCATATGTGAACACAGTGAATGAGCTCAGGAAATAGTTGTGTAGCAAAACTGAAAGCAAGAACAAATGAAGGTTTAAAATGAACCAGCAAACAGATAAGCATTATTTTATAGTAATGACAGATCTTTTTAGGTGTGATGGTTTTTACTGTCTGTGGCATTGTTTTTTGTCCAAAAAGAGTCAAAGCCAAGACATAGGGGAGAGTAAACATAAAACTAGAGCAAAACAGCAAACACAACCTCTGGTAAGTCATAAAAAGGATTTTTCTACAGAAATAGACAACTTGTGATACATCAAACAGGTACAGAGAAACTGCCTCAAGTATCAGAAGAAGGTCTACTTAGGTCATCTTCAAAAACAGCAGGATGTGCATAAACTCTTTACCTCTTTTTTCTCTAATATTTAATTCTTTCCAAAAAAGTGGTATTTTTAAAAGAAGCCTTTATTATTGTATAAAGAAACATGGAGACAAGACCCATACTGGCTCAGACTAAGCTGGATCCGGAGGTGGGAAAGTTTCAGGGAAAGGGCATTGTGCTGTGATGATTCCCAGCAAGGTGGGGAAAGCAAAGAGGTAAGTGCAGGCAGCAAATTCAACACTGGCAGGGATAAACTTGGAGGGCCCAAGAATACAATGTAATGCAGATAACATCTTTCATCTGCCAAGTGAAGGTGTTGTACCAGCCAGCCCAGGGTAAGAAATGGAAGTAACCTCTGATTTATTGGTAAAATGTAGGAAAATTTTGATGACATGATGCTTGTTCTAAGCCTTACACTGAGAAGGAGTAAATATCATTATAAATTGAATTTTATTGGTTTACTTTTGTTGAACACTTGCTAGTGTCTTTTTAATCACAGAGTAAACCACAGTGCATTTAAGTAAGTAATTGGAAAGAGACAAGCTAATTAAATAGTTCATGTTTACTGCTCTGACAACAATTATTAATTGCAATTAAATCTTAAAAACATTTTATCAGCAGTAGTAGATGAACTTTATATCCTTAGAGCTTACACACTTCCTGACTCCTGGGAACAGTTGCATCTGCAGTTCCAACTTTCAGTAAGCCTTGCACTTGTAAACCATAATTTGCTCATGTTTTATGTAGTCTGCATCCCTGTATTTGGAGTTTGGCAGCCCTCAGCAGATACTTTCAAGTTTCTCTGGGTTTGTCAATTAATTAGTTTTAAACACTCTTTATTTAATTAAAGTTATTGCTGTTTCTGGGATGGTTGTATTGTGAAGATTGCCTCTCCCAGCTATGTACCAGAAAGTGTTCTATACTAGAGAAACCTCTGGATTTCTTATAATCCATCTTTCTGGATGTATGTTTATTTTATGAATAAGTTTAGAAACTTATCACTCATTTTCGTTAAAATATTGAAAACAAGCCTTTTCCTAAAATTCCTATATTGGAATTTTAGTATGATAAGTCAAGGTGATGCATCTTTTCTTTCTATGGTGTAGCCAGTAAATAAGCCTACCTTCCTTTTTGCAGTTATTCCTGACACTTGTTGACAACCCCATGACATTTTGGTGAATGAGTAACACTTTACCTGGGCAAAAGATTTTTCCCATCCACATATCATCATTGAAGACTGAATATTTTTGGATTAATCACACAGGCTCCAAGTCATTAACTGATTTGAATTTATAGTTCCTGAATTTGAATAGCTGTTAGCTCAAAGTTTTAATGTTTTAATCACTTCTGCCAACTGTAAAATAATCACTTACCTAGATCCTAAGAGTTTGGAAAATTTTGTATTTGTAAAATGCTTCAGTGATTAATACATCAGGGCATGGGCTCAAAACAAAACAAAAAATCAGAATGCTCTCAATTTTGAGCTGAAAAGAACGGAATGATCAGTGTCTTACCCATGTTTCAAATAATATATTGATATGAGTGGAATGAACCTCCACATCCCTACCTGAGTGAGTCCCAAAGTAGTGAAGCTGCAAGAGACTAGCAGAGAAGATGCCATGAGCCTCTTTGTAACTGATAGAGTTCTTGCTCAGCTGGTGTTTTGGAAAGCCAGAACTATCCCAAAGTACTTAAGACTTCTGTAACTATGTTTGAAGTTGGAGATCAGGTGCTGAAAAGAAACAGACAGGTTTTGGCTTCTGAACTGTGGAGAAAATTCAAATACCAAACAAAAATAAGTCTGATTTGTAAACTCCAGGGAATAGCTGTGACAAGGAAGGAAAAGCCATGTGTTAAGTGTTGCTTCTCTCATCTGCAGGAACCTCAGTGTTCTTCCTTGAAGTATGCATCTACTTTGCTATCTTCCATCCTATTACATAGTTTAGGCTCAGCAATATATAAAGTGTAGATGCATGTTAAGTCTCATGAAAGCCAGTAGTAGCAATTCTAATCATAATTCAGTGCACAAATTCAGTCCTAAATTTTGTTGTTGCAAAGCTGCCATTACACTTCTTGGCAGCAAGCTCATGCTCATGAGAAAATTATCTATAGCA
Organism: Nicator chloris; assembly: GCA_013400495.1. NCBI lineage: Eukaryota > Metazoa > Chordata > Aves > Passeriformes > Pycnonotidae > Nicator > Nicator chloris. Next base: position 61,563 of record WAAE01000300.1, read on the forward strand.
GGCTAGTAATTAACTTGAGCATTTTTAAAATAAGAAACCAAACTATGTGAGATCTCTCCACTAGTTCCAGCTAGAAAAAACTATCTTTAGCAACATAATTTTTTATTTTCCTACGTCTCTTCTCTCAAGAACAGAAATGTGGAGAATCCTGTCTAGAAAAGGAATGCAATTGTGGTGTAAATTTAGTGCCAACATATTTGGTGTCATGGATTTAAAGGGCTGTACATCAGTGGTAAGACACTGCTTTTAAAAGGGACTGAACATTTCTGTGATGCTAACCTTGCAGCTTGACACTGTAAAAGCATGATTGTGCTGCCCATACTGTACAGTGCCATCTTCTACATTAGACTTGCAAAGAACTTCACTTAAAAAAAAAAGCCAAAACCTAAAAATACAAAGAAAATAAAACCCTCCCAAATTCAGTTGTGAAACACATTTGCTGCTAATGTAATTCAGTGCTATAGATTTGTTTTCTCCATAAAGATGATCTTTTGATATCTTCAGCTGGACTCTTTTCTTTCAACCAAGATATATTAAGTCATGATTTTAGTTAATAAAAAGATTTGGAACCTTCAGAGTCCCCAGGCATTTTGCCTTCTGTAGCCTAGAAGAGATGCCAAATTTTAAAAGGAACTTAAAGATTTTGACATGTCACTCATGGTAATTTGCCGGAATGATAAATCAAGGAGATTTATTTTTGTACAAGTAATGGACATACAGTAAGCAAATTTTCTTCTTTTAGAAATCTTTCTATAGCACAGACATTTTCTCACTCTATTTGTAG
>WAAE01000301.1:0-38042 GCA_013400495.1 Nicator chloris
AACCAGGACCCTTTTTATGCTGCGTTTAACAAGAAGTCTGTGCGTTGGCTCACTTTTATGCTCTAATAAAAGGGCTGCTGCAACACTCCCTCTTGTCTTTAATGGCACAAATACAACCCCTGTATACCAGTGTCTACATCTGAAATCCAGCCATGGCATCACACAGGTTCTGAGCACTCCTCACCCAAAAAGGGAGATGTGTTGGAGACCACAGTGGCTGCCTCCTGCAGAAACAGAGGCATGGAGGGGCAGGAGAAGAGCAGAAGAGTGCATGCCTTGGTATTACCCTGATGAGTGAACACCAGCTGGGAGCTGGGGAGTATTCATGGTGTGGTGGTGTTGGATCCACATGCCAGTGTGAATCAGGGCTATATCTCAGTCTGCATACCCATAAATACATGCATACACTAGGGCAGGTGTATACATGTATGTATGCAAACATATATGCACATGACAGCTTCCCTTGGTTGGCCACAAGTGTCTAGAGAGATAAATAACAAAATTACAACAGGCTACAAGTTCTCTCATCTGACAGCTACTAAGATTTCACAAAGTATCAATTTGCAGGTAATATTTGTGTTATATATATGACCCAGATGTTTTCAGGTCCCCCAGATAGATTACTCTTTGTGGATGCTAATTGGTTTAGGTCCTTTAAAAAATGGTTGGGTTGTTCTAAACTTGTATCTTTAGCTAATTTAACCCAATTGCAACACTCTAGTAAGTTCCTGATTAACACAAAATTTCTAAAGTAGTCTTTCACTATGTTCTTTATATTTACTTTCTCATTTTTTTTATTTTTTTTTTTTATAATAACATAGCCTTTGAAAACTTGAGATAAACTGAGAGAAATAAAGACAAAAAACAGGCTAGGTGAAAAATAAATTCCTGCTATGGAGAGAGCTGAGAAAAAGAGCAATTTTATATGTAATTAAGAAACAGTCAAATGTTTTTTCACTGAAGCCTTACAACCAAAACACATTTCAACTGGGACCAGAAAATTGCTACATCTGTACATAAAAGAAGCAGCATAATTTAAAACTGAAACTCGGTAAATTACAAGTTCTGAGTGTCTTACATAACTCTATTATGAGGAAGGCTTCATTTCTGCTAAAAACCCTTGAGTAGTAATATCTTCCTGCTTTTAGCAAATTCTCTTTTAATGGTTTAAATAAATATTACATAAATTACAGAGGCATTTTTCTGCTTTCGATAATCAGAATTTGAAATTAACACTGGCTGTAAAAAGTGATTTTATACATGAATGTTTACAAGGTAAAATGTGTGGATTCAAAAAGCTGCAGAATTTGCATCATTCATCTGATAGCTGGGGGCTTAATTCCACAATAAATTAAAACCTGTGCCCAGCCTAATGTTTGTGGCCAATCCCACAGTCCCCAGCTGGTATGGCCACATGTTTAAACTCATGAATTTGTGGGGGAACCAGAGCCCGAGAGGCATGTCAAACATGAGCCCCATTCTCTGATGGGATAAACTGGGCAGCAAAAGACTTCCAAGTGTTTTCATGAGTCTCTATGACATGTGTCTATGTTTAGAGCAATAAACATTAAAATCTAGGCTGAAGGAAGGAGTGGAGAATCTATAGCAGGTACTTATATTAGCCAGAACTCATCTACTGCAATACCATGCACAGATTTTTTTCTAGGCCAAATAAATATATCCTCAGGCAAATAATCTGTCCACTTAATAATTCAGTTACTGTACATATGGAGTCCCATTTTCTGTGACGAAATGGAACAGGTTCCTGTTAAAATGAATACTCTTTTCTGTCTCTTCAAATTAGCAGGCTGACTCTGCAGTCTCTATTCTGGAAACATTTCCACTGGCAAAACTAGGAATTGGGACTAAGAAGTATCAACCATACACTTTTTACGATTTTAATGGGAGGGCTAGGGGGCTGGTGTTTGAAGGTAAATCTTTATCTCAAATAGACAACTCTTCATTCAAAGAAGGTCTTAAGGTCAAACTTGCACTCCAAAAATTCTAGATGGCAGATTCCTTAGTTTTTACTGTTTTGCCTGTCTTTGAAGAATTGGTCTTCTGGCTCCTGCCATGCTATTTAGAATGGAAAATCACATTTCCTATTATGTGTGACCCAAACCAGGAGCCAGATAACTAAATCCCAGTGAACGTGCCCAGACTATGAACACAGGAGACATAAACAATCATATAATCACAGAACAGCCTAGTTTCTGGGGAACTTCCAAAGATAATCTAGTCCAAATTTCCATGGTAAAGGGAGACTAGATGGCATTGGCTAGCAACCTGTGCCATTCCATCTTGAAAACCTGTAGTGATGAGGACTCTACTGCATCCCTGGAAAGATTATTCCAGCAACTGACTGGTCTTACTTCAAACATTTCTTTCTTATGTCAAGATGAAATTTTTACCAGTGCAATTTGTACTCACTGTCCCTTGTCTGCTCCATGTGGCTTCTTGTGAAGAGAGAGATATTCTGTCCTCTTTGCAACCATCCTGTAAGTACTGTTATACTGTGATTAAGTTCCCTCAGAGACTCCCCTTTTCCACACAGAAATGACCAATCCTTTTCTCTCTCTCTCTCTTATTTTTCCTAATAACTGACATATTATCATGCTAGTGCAGAAAGCTCATTTGTAGTTCCCAGAGCTACCACAAAGAGTAGGAACTCACAGCTATCCTTTCTCTGATTATGTCCTTTATCCTCCCTTCCTGATATTTTGGAAATCTATTTCTGTTTTGGAATTTATTATGTGAATCAGGGCTGTATCAATAATTTCTATGACATTTCCATATCTTAAGGAAAGATATTTGGCACAGGAGGAGGAAACTGTGACCTGCCTGACCAGGGGGACTGGAGATTTGTATAGTCCTGATGCTGTAGCCTAGAGAGGGCAGGTTTTGGACACATACTCTGTGCACTTTTAGCCTGACAGGAGTGGTTTTCTGGGAGTTAGGAGTTATTGAATGGTAACACTATCAAAGTGACCAGTGTCTGGAAGTCAGGATTTCATTTTCTGAGTAACTGCCACAGTAACAATGTCGTCATGGGAAGGGCACAGATGTTGAACTGTGCTTGGAGATGAATCAAGTATGATCAGTACATATTCTGAGTCATCAGAGACCACCTGAAAAGCTCACATCCCAAGGAAATGGCAGAACTCCTACTCAGCAAAAGAGGAAAAGGGATCAGGACACACACTTCAACCAAAGTGATGGTATCTCTGGAAATAAGTAGGTGAAAAAAAAAAGTTCCTACATATATTGGATTCCTGTGATGTACTTATTGTGACTGCACCTTGGCATGAGGGAAATTAATGTAGATGCTTTAAACATTTCACATTTTTCCAAGGCACCAGAATTACGGAAGTACTCATAACTTAAATATCAATCACAAAACCTAAGAGTCAAATCCTTGATCTTATTTCCACAGACATATTAGAGTCTGTTAGAAGTGTTTGCCCTTACGCAAGGTACTGTGGATCTCTTGTAGGACTGTAAAAGGCATTGCTATATGGGAAAACTTCCTATTTTTATGCCTGAGAGGTGTGGGGTTGGTCAGTGGGTGAGTTCAGAACATCTCAAATCTCCTTGTACAACCTGGCTCCGTTTGTCTTTCAGACATTCTTCTGTTCTTGTTGTATGATCCTTTCTTGCCCCCACTGCAATGTTTTGTGAACTTCTGCTAGAAGACTGTCCCCTCATTCAAGGCTAGGACAATTCTGTATTTCCTGCCCTTTTGTCCATGTATATTTAATTAAAATTCACCAAATTTTCAATAGCTCTTAAAAATATTCTTTATTATTTCTGCTGGGCTGAGAAAGTGATTGAACATTGGGATATATTATAAACATGTAGTGGAAAGGTTTTGAGACCCCTTTAGAGGGTACTTTGTTTTCATTCTGCCTGCAAGGTACACCTGTGCATCTTTGGTTAGAAGTGTTGAAAAGAAAAAGCAGATGAAAGCAAAAGAGTTTTTTGTCAAGCTGTGACAGAAATCAAATGCAAATAGATCTCAGTTCAAGACTGTTTGTTAAGTGTCACGTCAGTGAGTATTAAATGCAGCACATGTAGTTTTACAATGAGCATACTGTATATGAATTTTATTGATTTTTTTTCAAAGAGGATACATTGAATAATGTACTCTTCCTTACCAGCACCAGCTTACAAGTGTGTCTTCATACTTCCATATGCACATTCATTAGGCTCCTAAATGCTGCTGCCTTACTTAGCTCATCTTGTTTTGTGGAGGCTGGGATGCAAGCTGTGGAAAGACCTACACAAATGATTCTCTCCCTCTGAGAAAAGTGGGACAGAGTAATTTAGACTTCCCAGCATGAAGCTGTCAATGAGCAGCTTCTCAAAATGATTCACAATTAGTGCACCAAGCTTACACTAGGAACAGGTTCTCAGCTGATTTCCTTTCCACAAAGGAGTGAGTCTGGGGCTTCATTTTGCTATTAGGAACCTTACAGATATATTAAAAAATCATCAGAGCTGCTTAACTCTCCTGCACTTATGTTGAAGTCTTTGTACCACACTGTGATAAATCTGATTTCTTTATATTCATTCAGATTACATGTTTTTCCAATTAATATTTAGAAAAACGTGTGTCAGCATTAAATTATGTGTGAAAGGTAACACCAGCAGTATCAGACTTATCTCCATGCACTAGAACAGAGCTCTTAATCATTCAGCAAAAGGGGCACTGCTCCTTGGGAGATGTCATGTACGTCCACTGCATTCATCTGTGTGCAGTTACATCCCTGTTTGAACTGTGTTTGGTTTCATGGGTGCACTGCCTTCCCATTGTGTGAGATGTCTGATTCCACAACCATCTCTTTATAGTACTCAGGTCATCGAGGTGCTTAGAAAAGCATATTGAAATCTGTGTCAGGTAGGCAATTTGACAATATTATACACACTGGACTATAATGGCTAGGTTTAAATGTTTAAATGACAGGCTAAAGCATTCTAAAATCATCCATAAAACTAAGTCATTTAATGTATTTATAGGTGATTTTAAGTATCTTACCTGCAGGCTCAGAGACAGACGCTCAAGGTCCTATGGAGGCTGCAAGTTACACAGAGCATTTGTATTCCAGGCTTTTGTGTCCCAATATTTTCTCACCCACAGGGGCACAGCAGTGTTACACATGAGCCAAAACAGAGGCAAAAAATCTGGATAATACCGTGAAATGCTGACCAACAAAAAGCTAATACTGAGAAAACTTCCTCACATGCTGAGTACTATGAAGGTCTAGATTTCTGCTGGAAATTTGCCACTTCTGCCCTTATTCCACACACAGACACTAGGGATTCTTCTGAATGTTTATGATCTTAAAAGAGGAAAAATAGTCTTATACACAGTTTTTCTACACCCATGTAATCTTAAAAGTCCTCAAGCTTTAAGTTTCTTTTGTTTGAGAAAAAGTAGGCTTCTTAAGCAATATCTAGTGGTACCTAAACGGGCAAGTATCATTGGTATTCTCTTAATGAAAGCAAAACTCTTGTTAATGTGACCAAGCTGTGGCCTGAAAAGGGTGCAGAAGTTAAAGATTCAGCTCCTGGAGTAATGTGATGGTGCTGAGTCTACTTGTTTATCCATTCACTATCCATCTATCCTATCTATATTTTAGAGAAAATTGATAGACCATTGGAAAGCAGTTCCTTCTGCCATGCAGAGATTTCCTCCCTTCCAAGAAAGGAGGCAAACAGCAGTTTCTTCTGTAATATGATAGAAAACATATGGGAATGTACCAGTGTATCTGTGAGCTATGGAGTAATAGGCTGCAAAACCCATAGCTTTTGGTAGGAAAAGTTAACAAAAAAAATTGAAAGTTGTTTCCATTTAACTGAGCTCTGAGTAAATGTATGTCAATTAAACTTACTCTGCTGTTTGTTACTGGTACTTTCACTGTGGCTTTCACTGTCATTTTAAAACACTTATTTAGTTTTATTGAAAAGCCTAAGTAACAATTGTTTTTTGAAACTGTTTTTAAGTCAGTTAGATATATTTATAATACCAGGCAGCATGATGTGATATAAAAGCTTATGCCATTTATATATATTTTATATATATATAGCTTTCAGTCAAGTCTCAAGTTTTGAGGAAACAAATCAAAAGATAATGCCTACAATACTTACCAAAAAAAAAAGGTTTCTTAGGTATGAAAAGCATTAACCAACTCAAATTACTCAAATAAGGAAAAGTGTCTCATATAAAGGCTTTTTTGCTTCCTCCTCTGTACTGACACTCCTCTCAGAGAATTTTTTTGATCCCTTCTTCATCTTTGTCTTTTGCAGTCATCTCTTCACCATTTCTCTTTACATTTTCTCCAAAACCATTTTTTCCATGTTTTCCTCCTTTAGGGAGTGCTGTTATTTTTCTATTCTTTTGCTTCTTATTCACCTCTTTTATGATTTTCTTCCAGAGGCTTCCTTACTCATCCCAAAGCTTCATTCCTGCAATCTCAAATCTTCCATGCGTTGTTTGCCTTACCTTCTCTTGTAGTTCTTCCCTATAGACCGAGCTTATTTTTATATGTTCTTAGTAATGCAGCCTTACTGCAAAGAAGAACAGTGTTATGCAGCTATGTCAAGAAAACATAGGTACTTTATCATAACTGCATTTTTTAAAAACAACTGCAGGTCAAAACCAGCATTTAAGATTGATTAATGGAGAGTAGAGGGTCCATGCTCAGCAGTACATGTAACATAATTGAACTGAAGCATTGAGGAGGATTATGTTTATTTTTGAATAAGGACAAGGGCTCTGGATGTGTGTTCTTTTCATTGTATCTAAATATTTTTGTGACTTCACATATATTTGCTCAAAAATACTCTTGAAGCCTAAACCCAAAAGTTAACATTTTGCATTATCAACAAACCACCAGCAGGTATGGTGCCTTATATTGATTTGATTTTCTAATTTAATGTCATTCAGGAAATGTAAGGAAAATACATTTTTTCAGTGTTTTTGTCTTCACTTGTTAATAAGAACCATGTTAAACTGGGGAAACATCACAGAATCACAAGGTTGTGATTAAAAGACCTTTAAGGTCCTCGAGTCCAACCCATGCTGTAACACCTCAACTAAACCATGGCACTGAGTGCCACATCCAGTCTTTCTTTAAACACATCCAGGGATGGTGACTCCACCATCTCCCTGGTCAGACCATTCCAATACTTTATCACTCTTTCTGTAAAAAACCTTTTCCTAATATCCAACCTATATTTCCCTTGGTGCAGCTTGAGACTTTGTCCTCTCATTCTGTCAGTTGCTGCCTGGTGAAAGAGACCAACCCCTGCCTGACCACAGCCACCTTTCAGGGAGTTGTAGAGAGTGATAAGGTCACCTCTGAGTCTCCTTTTCTCCAGGCTAAACAACCCCAGCTCCCTCAGTCATTCCTCACAGGGCTTGTGCTCCAAGCCCCTCACCAGCCTCGTTGCCTCCTCTGGACACGCTCAAGACTCTCAACGTCCTTCCTAAACTGAGGGGCCCAGAACTGGACACAGCACTCAATGTCCTTCCTAAACTGAGGGCCCAGAACTGGACACAGCACTCAGTGTCCTTCCTAAACTGAGGGACAGAACTGGACATAGCACTCAGTGTCCTTCCTAAACTGAGGGNTCATGTTCAGCCGGCTGTCAACCAGAACCCCCAGGTCCCTTTCTGCCTGGGCACTGTCCAGCCACACTGTCCTCAGCCTATAACGTTGCAGGGGATTGTTGTGGCCAAAGTGTAGGACTCTGCACTTGGACTTATTAAACATCATCCTATTGTACTCTGTTCATCCCTCCAACCATTCCAAGTCTCTCTACAGAGCCCTCCTACCTTCCAACAGATCAACACATGCTCCCAGCTTAGTGTTGTCTGCAAATTTACTAATGAAAGACTCAATTCCCTCATCCATGTCATCAATAAAAATATTGAACAGAGCTGGCCCCAGCACAGACCCCTGATGGACACCACTGGTGACTGTCACCACCTGGATGCAGCACCGTTCACCACCACTCTCTGGGCCCGGCCATCCAGCCAGTTCCTAACCCAGCACAGAGAGTTTCTGTCCAAGCCACGGGCTGCCAGCTTTTCCAGGAGTGTGCTGTGGGGGACAGTGTCAAAGGCCTTGCTGAAGTCCAAATAGACAATAACCACAGCCCTTCCCGCATCCACCAGGTGGGTCACCTGGTCATAAAAGGTGATCAAATTGGTCAAACACGACCTACCCCTCCTAAACCCATGCTGGCTGGGTCTGATATCCTGGCTGTCCTGTGAATTCTGTGTCATGACACTCAATGTAAACTGCTCCATTACCTTACCGGGTACTGAGGTCAGGCTAACTGGTCTATAATTACCAGGATCCTCCTTCCCACCCTTTTTGTAAGTGGGCATCACATTGGCCAGCTTCCAGTCATCTGGAACCTCACCAGTGAGCCAGGACTGTTGGTAAATGATGGAGAGTGGCGTTGCAAGCTCATCTGCCAGCTCCCTCATTACCCTGGGATGGATCCCATCTGGTTCCATAGATTTATGAACATTAATCCTGATTTCTGCTAGTACAAGTCCCAAAGACATCTGACTCTGTAGATAATTTACAGGAAATAATATGGTTAGTGTAAAAGTCCAATTTAAAATAAGAAAATTACTCTAATAGCAATTGCAGTCTTCCTCAGAGTGTGACTTGACATTATTTCCATTGAACATACAGGACTTTATCAGAAGCTAAATGTACAGCAAAAAAAAATTGACAATGAATCTTGGCCAACAATATTCTAGCACTTGAGGGAATGAACTTTTCAGCATGCCATGGCTGACATGTCAGGTTTGGAGTGTGTCACAAAAAAACCACCATATTCCATTTCCTAGACTTATATATCGTGACTTTTGACATTTTCCAGTGATGTCCACGACTTCTGCGTGAAGTTAGCAGATGTGATACCAGACCTATTGGAGACCACTGATCTTCCATAACCTCACATCAATCCCAGGCTCTTGAAGACGGACCAACAGCAATTTTTGGGTCAGGATTCAGGCATCTACATTAAGATCTGCATGTAGCTCTCTGCATACAAGCTACATTTCACTCCACTGTAGTCAGTAATGATCTAAAATTAGATGCAATGGTCTCCCTGCACAGGGAACTTGTGCCATTTTAAGTACCATAAGGTGTGTCAGTTGATCTCCAGCTGCTACTGAAGAAAGGTAAGGATCTCTTGAAGATCCTGTCTGACAGCTGTCAGACCAAGAAGGCATCTAGAGCTCCCTAACATGTCTCCAATGGCATTTGATGGAGTCAGTGTAGTCTGGAGGGTTGTTTAGTTAAGGCACTTATCTCCAGTCTCTCCAGAAACTACTACATCTAACTCAACCTGAGCACACAATGCAAAAATAGTTTGTCATCTAAAGAGAGAATATCTAAGCAAACATAGCAAGCAAAAGAGGGAGACAGGAATAGTTGTTCTGTCCTCAGCAGAGGAAGAGTAAAAGGCAATTAACAGACAGCCAAGTGACGTGATTTGTTGAGTTTCACAGAGGCAGTGCTTGGCAGAGGGAATTTACTGCAGAGTCTTTTCTGCCAGACCTCATCTAGTTCTCCTGCTGAGGCTGAAGACATTAGACAAAATTGATAGGAATTTGATGTGAAGCAGACAGAAGGGCAACAAGCTTTTTTTCTTTCCAAGAACTACTTCTGTTGAACACAATAGGAGTTTTACCATTGCTCTCCGTGGCTATAAGCAGGTTCTGGGAGATTTCCCAAGAATTTCCATTGGTATTTAGAAAAATGTCTTTGTTCAGATAAAGCAAATAATGATCTGATCTCCTTCCTGCAGTAAGAAACCTTTGAATAGAGGTGAAGGAGTATCTGTCAATGTGCATGACCTGCACAAACTCCTTAGATGTCTTACTGGATTTGTGGCTTTCCCATAGCTGCAGTTCTTGCACACAATGTAACATACAATATGCTGCTCAGAGCTAGAATCCTTTCTAATTACTTTGGATTGGAGACACTCTTGGTCACAAAAGGAGGATTGCCCTGTCTTGCTAGAATGTCAGAAACTGATGGTCACTCTAACTGTGGCAGGGCAGGGAGATGCTGTTGGTAAATCTCAGGGAAGGTCTTGAGTGGGCACTTAGAAATGCCAAGGGACTACAAATGTATTAGGGTGAAGTTCTGTTTCTTGGCTGCACACCATCTTAGGTCTCCTTTCTATTTCTGCCAATAAAAACTCCATGTCACTGTTCACCAAAGGACTTTGGTGAACAGTACAGTGTGACTTTTCACTGTGGGCTTGACTAAAATATTATGACTATTTATAGTCATTAGAGAAAACAAGGTATCATCAGAGGTATGTCAAAAATTAAGGAAAAAGAGGACATTTAAAAATAATGTTTCCTAGTAAAGGAAAGCAAATGTGCTCTCTTTCATGTATTAATGGCAGAAGTCCTCAACACATGAGATGTTCAGTGTGCAACCATAAATGCAGTTAGCAATTTAAAGAAAATAATATTGGGTCACTTCATATTATTGTACTTATAACTAGTCAAGTAACCTGACTGACAAATAAAGAACTACCATTGCAAATTAAGTTTGGAGAATTCACGCCTACTGCTTTTGTTTCGCTTTTTAAAGCATTTTCTCATTATACCAGTATTTTATGGTTTCAAAACAAAATATTAGCCTCTGTGTTTGGAGTAAAAAGGATCCTCAACACACACAGTGATTCTTACTTGTAAAGGTGAAGGATTACTTAAATCTGAAGCCAGAAATCATCTAGGGCTCAAAGTATAGAAATGGGGCTTATAGAGTACATTTACACTCAGGGCAGCTGATAGTCTATGAAGCAAAACCTTTTTGGCTTCTTAAAATAACTATATAGTATTTAAATAGCTTTGATAGCTAAGGATTTGTTTTGTACAACACTGTAGAAAGCAGCAGGGTTTTTTTGTTTTTTTTTAATGTGGTACTGAAACTAGAAAATATTTTTTGTTGGATCAGACTGTAAGAAATGGTTGTGCCAGTTGTATGAAACAAAAGGGCACCAGTTTGTATTAGGAGAATTTTCTGGGTGTAGAATCTTCCTGTTAAGAGTAAAGCTGGCAAGATTTATCTTTCAAGTGAATGATTCACTGATACTTGTCATCAGTGATAATTAGCAGAAACAATTTGACGAGAAGATGCCATTTTCTGTGGTGAAACAACTTTCCCAGATTTTTTTTTAACAGCTGTAGGGAATTTCACTTTGACAAAAAATATAGTTTCACTGCTGAAACAAAATGTCCTTCCTTTCATTTTGCAGTCTTAAAAATAAATTATTAAACTAAAATTGAACCACATTTAGGCCTTTATTTTCTACGGAGATCCCTAAAATCTTTCTGTGAAAACAAAATAAATAATAAGAATTCCTGACTATTCAATACATAAAATTTTTCCAGTGATCAACCTATGGGACAAACTGTTGCTGTTGTTATAATTTTAAGATTAGTGTAGAAATAGTGTAGTTCTCCAACAGGTAACAACAACTTTTAGGCTGGACTAGATCCCTCCATTCTGAATAATTTTTATTAGTCTCTCTGTAAATAGTCTTATTTACCTGGCTACAGTCACACAGTGTGAATAAGCCCTCAAAAAACCCCCATTAAAATTATGAATTTAAGAAGCATGGTTCATTTGAAATCAGACTTTTATTTACATATGAGGAAGCTATTTTAAAATACTGGCATTCTACCCATCAATTAATTTCAAAAAAAACCCACAGGCACATTCACATGCTCATAATAGTTCAAACATTCACAAAATAATCTGTGAAATGAGTTTGTAAGATCCTTATCCAAAAAATGAGACTCCGAAGAAAGGCCACTTTTCTAGGAACTTTTGTCACCCAGATATGACTCAGTAATCTGCATGGAAAAATATTTCTGAGAAATCAAATAGCCTTAGAACTAAAACTAATAAAGCCATTAAAATTAGGGTCAATTAAGATTTATGCAAGTGGCATTGGGATTCCAGCCTGGTATTATTAAGTAAATCAGCCTATTAGGATGGGGATTTTTTTTTTCCCATACAATCTGTTTGAAATTCTATATTGTCAAAATCTGCCAGGGTAATGGCATTATGATGTATTGTGCCATCTCAAATGTGTTTTGGCTCTTGCTTGAAAATAATGACCAGATAAATACATTCCTGGAAATTGACTGGGGTATTGCAATTTCTACTTTGGCGGTTTGAAAAACATATAAATTCCTAAAATTTGTACATTATCCTTGTGAATTTAATCAGTAAAGACACCTTAAAAATTGAAGATTGCTGAGACTGCAAATACAATTTTACTTTTCAAAAATATTCTCTATATAAATTTTAATATAAAAGGTAATCACTATTATAGGGAAAAAAATGCAAATATGGACTTACCAGTTCTGTTAGTCATTATAGTCACATAATCCTTTCTTTTTAAAATGAAATAACATTAAACTAGATAGTTTCTAATGCATTTCTATTCCACATATTACATTACCTATATATGAAAAAGTCAATTTGTAAATGAGTGTCTTATAAAATAACCAGAAGAGATAAAATTGTTATGATTGATCTGAAATAATTGATTACAGTATGACAGCTTTCTTATCTTTAATTATAAAATACAATTACATTTTTGTGTTTTCATACCTGAACATTACAAAAGCTAAGAGAACTATTTCTGTTCTACTTCTGATTAGATCAGCAATGCCACTTCTTCAGGTCTTATCAAATTGGTTTTGATAATAATTACTTGGGAAGTGTTTGATCTCAATGATGAATACTTGATTAGTTTTTCATGAAATCATTCAACCACACCACTCAACACTACTCATGTGAGACCTTGTTGATTTAGCTGTTCGAAAGAACACATTCTTTTTCACTGCAGTTATGGGATGTCAGTCTTTGGGGAAAAGAGGGTGAAAAAAGGGCAAGTTTATGGGTAATGATATTGCAGCAGCAGATATTTAAGGTTTGCTAATTCTCTTCTCAATTATGTTCATTCTCTGCCTCGTCACACTGCCTGCTACATGGCGACAGAATCAATCTTAGCAGTGGAATAAATTTTTCCTCTTTCAAAAAAGGGTTTCATGACACCATTGTCATCTTTGAAACCCTTAGAGGGTTTTGCCCTGATGAATAATATTTTATATGTGGAATGTTTATGTGATTTTCACGGAGTGATAACCCCGCTACCACCTAACTTTGATGCATTGAGATTGCTGCTTTTCCCGACTAAAGTGCTTTTACACACCACCTCCTACAAATTGACTTCAGAGTTAGAAATAGAAGATTCAACAAAACTTCAACTCTCCATGGAAAAAAAAAGGGTCTTGCAGAGAATTTTATACATTGGGCACAATCTGCTTTAATTATTTAAACAGGAGCTTTTGCTGAATAAGAGTTGGAGGCATTTTCCCTTTATCATTTTTCTTTTACTTTATGCAGTTAGAATCACTTGTCTAAGGCTGACCATGTATCCATACTTTAAAACTAATATTTTTTAACCCAGCCATTTTTAAGAATTGGTCTGCCAACCCATAGTTCTTGAAGTCAATGGCATTGTCTGCATAAGTTAAAACTGCTCATAGAAGGAGACATTCAATGGATTAGTCTCCAAGTTAAAGGGAAAAAAATTCTATAGCCCAGGTACTTACGGCTGGCTATATCCAAAAGAAGATATTTTCAGAACAATGTCCTTACTTGTCATTCATCAAATAGCAAGCAAAGGCTTTTTCTCAAAAGAGGAGTTAAAGCCAAGCTAATTAAGGAGGAAAATTTTCAAGGAGACAATATTTTCTCTAATGATTTTCTTTTTAAAGTTGTTAATAGAACTATGACAGTTTTAACAATCAGAAAATACAATGCATTTCAAACGTTTCCTTTGTTAATTATAAGATCTCTAGAAATTGCCTAGATCTTTTAAACTTAATGTTTCACTAATAAGCTTAGATTCCTTTGGGTTGTTGTTTTGGGGGTTTGTTTTGTTTTGCTTTTAGTAGCTACTGTTATTTTGGTGGCAATAAATTTATCTTTGAAGATCCAGTTTAAGCAGGCTCTTCTCTGGGAGACTTGGAGTGCTTAAAAAAAAAATTATATTCCAGGACTATAATTATTTTGGTTATTGTGTCATCACAATGATATTGTACTGGAGGAAATGTTCATCTGAACCTTTCATTTTTTTTAATTATGTCTAAAGCAGAAAGAGCAGTCAGTCTGTTGAGTGGAAAAATGAAATGGAACATCTCTCTTGAAGAGGTGAAGAGTACTTTGAATGCAGTTACCTCCAGATATAACATGAATACAGCAGTTTTTGTTTACCTGTTGTGCACTGCCGAAGTACCTGTCATCCTAGGATATCATCTTTATGTAGTAGTTGTTGGCCAGCATTTCTGAAGAACTCTGCTCCCAGTTAGAAGACGAAATGAACAGAAAGATTTTCGTAGAGGCTTATTACTCTGCAGCTCCCATTGAAAACAAAGGAAGCTACTAGATGACAGTTCCTTTGACAAGTCTGTCTTCTCTGTTATTCCTTTTAGAAGGAACTGCAGCTGAGGTTTTGAAAGGAACCTAAAGGATTTAGGTGTCCAGTTCCCAGGCAGGGTCTATACAAGGGGAAGACCTAGCACAGTACCTTAGCTCTTAACATGCTGAATCAGAGCAAATATCCACAGCTGAGAAAAGGCCCAAGCCTGAGGGATGTCAGAACCAAGAAATAGCTTGTGAATCTTGTAGTACAAATAAAACAGGCCGTCCAAGAGCAGAAAAGCAGTTACTCCTCACATTTTTCACTGAAATCAATTCGTTTCAAATTATAACATGCAGGCTCTTGTTAAAGGCAGATGCACCAGTTACCCACACAAACTACTAATACTCCTGTTGTCTTCAAATTTGCCTGCATAGCAAAAAATGAGGAAAATGAGAAAAAACTCTGGAGTAGCATAGTGATTCCTACCACATTGTTCCCGTTATCGGTAAAATCCTTACTGGCCTCTCACTTAATCCTTCTCTCATTATTCCCTTCAATAAGAAGCATGCATTCTGGACAACAATAAAAAAAATCTATAGTGTACTACCATTTCTGTCATTTGCAGCTAATGAATGCTTTTAAGTATTGACTAGCAACTCGTCTAATAATGACAATGACTCCACCGATTTAGAGCAATAAATCCAAAGACTTGGCAGGCTTCTATATTAGTGTAATCATCTCAAACATTCATTCAGGAAGGTTAAGAAAATGGGCAGTAGACACTTGAATATTAGAGATTCTCATGTTGCTTTCCTTTTGGTAACACCATCTGTCTGGAAAAAACCCATTATTTTACAGTGTTCAGTGTGTAAATTTAAGTAACAGCTAAGGTAAATCTAAGAATTTTTTTCTCTTGCTTTAGCTAGAAGAGTGGGTCAATGACAAAGAATATGATTACTGCAGGGCTATGAGAGCCCACACTAACATCATCTGTTAAGAAAGGCTTGGGGGGGTTAAATGCCTGTGTTCAATATCTACTGTGGACAACAGCTATTACCAGTGGCTCCAGATATTATCAGAAATGTACGTTTGATATTCCTCATAACAAGCAGCCCTCAGTGTTTCATCACTAGATGAAAGGCTTAAAAGGGTTCAGATAAACAACAGTGATATTCTTGTCTTCATCAGTGATGTAGGAGTAAAGATTATTCATCAGGCATTCCTCGTCTGGTTGATATACACTTATTTTTCTCATGCAGGGAGAATATATTAATTGTTATTTATTTTAATTATTACATGTACTTGAATTAAAGGAAACAATAATTACTTAGGTTTCATCAGACCACTGTGCAGATACTGTTAAAAAAATCTAAAGAAAATAAGAAATAATCTTGCTGGATAAAGTGAAACAATCAAGTCAGAAGTCAGAAATCAGAAAAATTATAAGAGAAATCTGTCCAGTTGGTACGTTAGTCCAATCTGTAAATTACCCTCAGAACCAATGTTGTTAGCTTTGGGTGGGACTCTCCTTGCATATCTGTAGCATACTCCCTTGTTTGTTTGTCTGAGGTCTTGTATCAAGCTGCAGAAAAACCTTTCCCACACAAAGGAAGGCAAAAGCACTCTCAGGCCCTGTAGAGACAGCAAGAGCTAAAATGGTCCCAGCAGATAAACTCCACCACGCAGGGCAAAGTACTGGTAACACATTTTCCTATAGTCCTACAGACATAGAATTTTTTTGGTTGGAAGGGACCTTAAAGATCATCTATTCCAACACCCCTGCCACGGTCAAAGGCACTTTCCACAAGACAAGGTAAATGTACAGCCCATGGGGACTGTACATGATCCAAGTAGCAACCCGTACTAAGCTGCATGGGTCAAATAGCTTCTGATGAAGCTGTTGGTCAAGTCACCTGTTTCATTGCTATGTTCCTTTAGTATACCTCGCATTTGCAACGGAGTTTTGGCAAACAGAGGCTTGAGGCTGCATGGAAGGGACAGAGGCTTGCAGCTCAGGCATTGGAGCATCTGGGTGGCAGATGCTTCCACACAATATTTTCCTGCAAGTATTGTAGCAGCTGTAGAGCATAACTGTATGAAGTGCAGGAAAATGCGGTTAATGCCAGAGTTCCCATGACAGTTTGCATACAAATTTGTGGCTAGAGGTGGTATTATTTCATTAATAAAATCAATACAGGGTTTATGTCAGCTCCACCAAAGCAGATAGCCATAGGAGAATCTGTCTAACTTAGTACTTCATCTGATGTGTTTAATTTGCTGATTTATTTGGTAATAATGAGTGGATTTATTGTGTTTGAAAATGGAAAGTGCTCTGCAGTGTGAAACATCCTGCTGGTAGAGATCTGGAAGGATATTGCAAGGTTGATGGCAATGACAGAAGCAGCAGAAACTTCATAGTTCACCATAACAGAAATAAAAGTAAAGAGCACTTATTCCCACATATTAATTTATTATTATTATTGTGATCTTGCTGCCATGCTTGGTCCTTGAGAGAGGATTATTACAGTCAGTGTAGTGAATTTTACAGTCATTGGCTCCTGAATCAGATCAGCAACCTAGTGAGGAGAGAGGACAGAGTTGGGGGTAAAGATTGAAGTACTTGCTCTACATGCTTTTCACTTGATCAAACTTTATCAGCAAAATACCTAACCTTATTTGTCAAGATAAGTGGGTATTTATGGTCTGAGGTAAAAATAACAAGAGAAACATGAAGTAGCCAGTATTTAAATTCTTCTAACACTATTGTGTTAGAGGAAATTGCAAAATGGTGTCAGAAAAGCCAGTTAAGGGCTCAGTCCATGAACAGCCCAAAGCAAATGAGTGTTTGATGTCCTCATGGTCCATCACACAGATGTGCCTCGCTCCAAGTACCCAGTAGAAATGGATGACAGCCCTGGTTTGACACTGGCCCAATGCCAGGCCCCCACAAGGGTTGCTCACTCACTCTCTCCTGCCACAGTTGGACAGAGAAAAAAATTAACAAAATTTCATGAGTTGAGATTAGGACTGGGAGAAAACACTCCAAGGGCAAAACAGGCTCAACTTATAGGTACTAAGTGAATTTATTGCTAACAGAGTCAGAGGAGGATAATGAGAAGTAGAATAAGCCCTTAAAACACCATTTCCCTCCCAGCCCCCTCCCTCCTTTGCACTGACAGCACAGGGAGAGAGGGCATGGGGTTCTGGTCAGTTCATCACCCGAGGTTTTCTTCCACTGCCCTGGGAGAGGAGTCCTTCCCCTGTGAGGCCGTGGGGTCCCTCCCACGGGAGACAGTTCTCTGTGAACATTTCCAGCGTGGGTCCACTCTCACAAGCAGCAGTCCTACAGCACCTGCTGCAACAGGAGTCCCTCCCACGGGCACACAGTCCTCCCCAAACTGCTATGGCACGGGTCTGCCTCTTCCCACAGGGTGCAGTCCTCCAAGGACAGGCTGCTCCAGCCTGGAAGCACAGGGTCCCCTCTCCATCGAGTCTTCCATTGGATCACAGCCTTCTCCAGGCATCCACCTGCTCTGGCATGGGCACCTCCCCCACAGGCTGCGGGTGGATCTCTGCACCCCCACAGACCCTCATGGGCTGTGGGTGGATCTCTGCATCCCCCTCATGGATCCCCATGGGCTGCAGGGGCACAGCTGCTGCACCATGGCCCCACCACAGCCTACAGAGGAATCTCAGCTCCAGTGCCTGGAGCACCTCCTCCCCCTCCTTCTCCACTGACCTTGGTGTCTCCATTTTATTTTCCCTCACATGTTCTCACCTCCTCCTCCTCTCTGGCTAGAAAAAAAGTGTGTATACTTTGATTTTCTTCTGAAATATGTCATCACAGAGGCGTTACCAACCTCTCTCATTGGCCCAGCTTTGGCCAGCAGCATGTCCATCTTCAAGACCCATCAGGGATTGTCTCTGCTGGATATGGTGGAAGCTTCCAGCAGCTTCACACAGGAGCCACCTCTGTGGCCCCACTGCTATCTAAAACCAGGCCGTGCCAAACCAACACAATGTCATAAACCAGCAATAGCCTCGAGCATCTCGTGTGTGATGACTAGAGAAACAAGCTCCATGTTCAGAACAATATCTTCGTGTCCATGGCTTAAGTTCCAGCATTTGGTTTTAGTCTTTTAATACTGCGTATTAGAAGGTACCTAAGTGAAGCTCATATTTCCATGAAAAATTCAATGTGAAGCTGGAAATTATTTCAGACAGCAGTTTTACTGGCAAAGTGCCCAAGGCTTGCAGATGGTGCAGCATTCCTCTCTCTTGAGTGTGGAAATCAAGAAAGCTTAAAATGAGAAGCCTTCAAACAGGAGAAAGTGTTTCTGTGACACTTGCAATAGCAAATACAGATGATTCAAGTGTAAGAGACATCAGGATCCACACATCTGGTCTTCACATGAATAAGACAAACAATAACTCCAGAAAGACAAGTATGTTGCAGTTAAAATGAAGCAGAAACAGAAATGTTATGATTCATAGCCCTATTTCCAGATCCAAAGCATTTAGCATTTCTTAGCATTTTGATCACCCACCAAAAAAAACCAAACCAAAACAAAAACAACAACAACAACAACAAAAAGCAGTCTAATTTGCTGTTATTTCTTAGGATGAAACAAAAATTGCAGTTCAAATGGAAACAAAAATCTTGTTTAAAACAAAAGAAAAATAAGAATTTTTGAGTTTTGACAAAGAATTACGTGGAAACCCATGCCAGACTGAAGGCTAAACAGGACACTAGTTTGATCTTGAAGAAAATATTTGTCCTGGTTGGAAAAATTGTGTGTTCATCAAACTAAGTCTTGATTCACAGGGTACAAGCAAAGACAGTCCTGAATTCATTCTGGCATATGCACACTGCATTTCTGGGAGGAATAGGTGACTTGTGTGCTGCCTGTGACAGGGTAAGTCATCCTATTTCTGTTGATCAAAGCCTTCCTTAGAAGTGGGGCTGCAAAATTTTCTTCAACCACACAAAAGAAGTTTTTAAAAAGAAGGATGATGCAAAGAAGGAACAAATTCCTGAAGTACATGAGGTAATGCCTGCCTGCACATAGTGTTTTGCAGTTTGTAAGAAACAGAGGAGAGTCAGTGAGCAGATTGCATAGGCACTCGCTATCACAAGCACGCACGACACGCCGGGTACAGAAGCAGCTGTTCTAAAGATAACCAAAGAGCTGTGGAACTACAAATAATAAGCACTCATGCAAACAGGAATAAGTATTACAGATACAGCTGCATATATTGTGTTTTAAAACGTATACTGCAGGTCATATCATAAGACAGGAAAATCCTTTGAAGCTGTAACTCTGGAAGAAGGGTGAGATATCAAAGAAGGAGAATCAGTGTTCAGTGCTGCTGTTCAGCAAAAGGGCAACTGTTGTTGTTGTTTGTATAAAGAGATCTATCTCAAGTAGCAGTTGGAGAGATTAAACCACTTTTGCTTGCACTTACTTAAAAGCTTCTTCATTGCTGTGGAAATTCTGTATGTATATCTCAAAGGGATTTTAGGAAAATTAAGAGGGTTTAGAAAAGAGAATCAAGAATTCTGTAAAACACCTGCTACAATTAAAGAGTTATGGAGCTAAAGCTATTTTTAGAAATGCCTGATCTACCGTGATCTCAGCCAATAAGAACCTATATGGAAAGCAGAACTTTGATAATGAAGGTTCTTCTGACTTTTAACCAAGGAATAAAAATCCCATGGGAAAAAAAAATCATATAGAGAATACAAAGATTTTTAATACTGACCAAACTAACCGCTGCAGCTATTTCTGGAGGTGGGTGGTAGCATTTTTTTTAATTACTAGCAATTTTTAATTAATTATTTTTTGTTTCTCTTTTCCCCTGAGATTTTTCTCTATTGCAAAGTGGAATAAAGAATCTTATTGTGCATGCTAAACACAAGATTGGATGGGATAATCATAATGATCATTTCTTGCATATGAATCCACACATTTATGAAAAGAATGAAGATTGGCACAAATTATGGGCTAACAGTACTGTGAAGATCAATTTTGGGGAAATACAATGCTTCTGATAATGGGAATGCAGCTTGGAGCTTTGTGCATATGACACTTCCACACCCTGGCTGGGTCCAGTCTGAAGACAGACAACAAAGTCAATGAATATTTTGAGAGGTGTCAGCCTTTTATGGCTGTTAGGCTTGCATCAAAATTTGAATGCAGCAGAAGACAGAATTTGTCAATGTAGAAAGCAGTAGCATTAAAGAAATATTATTCTAGAAAACTGATTCTAGAAACAAGAAATTTATTGAATGCTATTTGGAAGACTTTTTTTAAAGCATCTGTTAATGTCAGCCCTCTAATAGTAAGTTTAGCTCCTTCTCAAGAAGAGCTTTGATAGTGTCCTCCAAAAGTTATGAAGCTCTGTTATTCATCATACCCAGAAGATGGGCAATTGTTTGTGTTCCTCTGTTGTAACATTGAGGTTCACAGGCATCATCAGAAAATCAATAAACATCATCAGAAAATCAATCAACATTGCTACTCTGCTAGAACAAGACACGTTTGCCTATGTTGATGAGACACCTACTCCTTCCTGGAATTCTGGAGATGCTTCTGAGAGGCAGCACAAACAGTCTTGCATGTACACCCAGAGCTACAGCACATAGCATCTTTGTCCTCTCACTTTGACATCTATTTCTTTCCTGATTTACAGTCATGCGGCTGTCATGGGAATTATGTCATAACCATTCCCTGAAGTACATCTTAACAAATTCTCCACATAATAATTAGATAGCAATCAACAATAACAGTTGCTTTGTTGTTTTCTAGGCTGTTAAGCCATAAAACAAAGAATAAGGTTAAGTCATTTTCAGTAGATTACCACAAGGACAGTGAGTGGCATGAAATTCATTGCATCTAATGCACTTTCATTCTGAACAGTTGTCACGTCTTTGACCGAGCACTCGACTGTCAACTTCATTTAGGGTTTGAAAAAACTGCAGGTTTTTTTGAGTACTCCCAAAGATAAGAATTTAACACTTATAACACCTTCTACAAGGAGTCAAAATAAGACTATATTCTGCAAAGTTCCTGGTAGAGTCCTGCATTCATCCTTCATTTAAGCCCAGCTTTTCTTGTCATTTCTGGACTGATCCTGGCAGATGCTGAGTTTTGACAGCTTTTATCCCTTCTCAGTCAGTCAGTCCCTGGCAGGGCTGGAATTTTGACTTAGTCATATTCTGAGAAGGGACTGTCTGCTGTTCCAAACTCTATAGGTGCTCCTGGGAATTAGACAGGAATTCTGCAAAAGTCTTTTCATTTGTGACCTGAGCCAAAGTTAGATTCTAGAGTTAAAAAACAACTGCAGTGAAATACTGCTCAACTCTATTAAATATTAACCTTCTCCCATCATCTCTAACTAACAACTGCTTGGAAGGACCATATTTTTGTTTTGACTAGTGTATTTGAATTAAATTTTTTTCTTTTTTTTTTTTCTTTTGGTTAGTAAAACTAAGATTTTCATTGTATTCTTCAGTAGCCAGAAAAAATTATTTTGTCATCTGTTGTACAGCTCTGTTTTCAGATTTTCCTGTAGTCTCTCATCTGATGAATAGCATGTACTGGGTTTTGCCATATTTCTTCTTCTCCTTTAAAAAGGTGCAGGGGAAAAGTTTTCCTATCAGGTAAAGTCATCTAGGGCCAGGCTAAAAACAGGCACAACCATCTCTTTCTGGACTATCACATCTGTTGGTTCTTAGCTGTGACATCCATAGAGAATATAAATTTGCAGATTGATGTATATCTGAATTTGAGGCTTCTTGAGAAAGTCAGACTTTCCTCACTAAGGTTTGTTTCAAGAAACAGGTCTGGGTTTTGTTTAGCTTTGGGATTTGGCCTATTTTGATGCTATCATGAGTTATCTATTTCACAGGCAGTGAGTGCAGGGATCCTAAACTAGGGCTAAGGGAGATGAAGGATGGCGTAAAGACAGAACCAAATATAGAGAAAACATGATCTAATATATGGTCTGGACAAAGTTCCATGGATTGCCCTAGAAACCTTCAGGTCCTCACACTCTCCTACATCCAGGAGCTGCAAATACTGCTGAGAAGTGCCCAAAACACACATCTCCCTATCAATCATTGGACAGGTAGGCATGTCCTAGCCCACCATCCAGCATTCCTGACAAGTAATAGACATTTTGGACATACAAAGGTGCAGCAAGGAGAATTTCAGGGTCTCCAGTAAAACAGAGGCTTGGGTCAGGACACAGCTGCATGAATTAGGGAGATAGGCCACTACGAGTGACTGTAAATTGGGCTTCCTAGCCCACTGGTTAGAGATTAGGAATCAACACCCTGTCTGGTCTCCATCACATGCCTGGACAATGAACATGGGTATGTCACCCTGCCAGGTGACATAGGGTGCCTATGTTCCCTACTTCTTACTTTTATAAACTGCAAATCCTTTAGGGCTGCCTCTTGATCCAATTTTTCATGGTGTCTTGTTTATTTTTTTTTGGAGCTGAAGCATCTGGGATTACTGTAATACAAATAAATAACACTATGCCTATAACAGAGGTATTATGTGAAATGAGCTGAGATTTTGTATATGAGCCATTAGATGTGTGGGATAAGATGAATTCATTAAATTTGAAAACATAAACATATAGAGTGTGAGTATATAAACTTACAGGCTTACATATATTATACATGTTTAGCCTGTTATATAAAGTGGATCTAAAATGCATTATATTAAATAAAGTGTGTTCTCTAGTAGCATGCACATTATAGACACTCAGCAAATAATAAGTGAAACTGAAATAGCATAAAAATTAAAATGGACTATATTCATCACTTCCTAACCACAATCTTTAGTGACATTAGCAAAAAACAAACAGGTCAAAGGTATGTCAGCCTTGCATTCCAGAGGTAGGCATGACTGGAGTTCATTCACTCATACCTGAAAAGCTTTGAAGCCCCTAGAACAGCAGCTGCATTAGCACAACCTGGAGTTCAGGCTGCAAAAGCCTTCCTCCAGCCTGTTCCCAGGTGAATGCCCAGCAATCAAGTCACACATCACCTGAGCTATAATATTATTGATATAACAAGCACTAAACAAATTTATTTAAAGCTAGGTGGTACACATGTCTGTTTACAGTGGGCTGGGCCTCTGGATTACTGTGTAAACAAGGTCCAAAATATCATCCTCAGTATCTTTTATCACAAAAGGAATATTTAGTCTTTTGACATTGTGACTACTGCGATACTACGTCTATGACTTGGTTTGCTGCCTCTGCAGTTTGTACTTCATGAGCAAAGTGAACTAGAAAAGATTCTGAACAAGCAAGATACACAGAACCTTTTACTTAGTCTTGCATGTTCTGATTTGGTACCAGCATTGTCCTTGCTTTGGAAAATCTGTCCCCTTTTGCCTCCCTACCAGCCACGACAACAGGATGCACAATAAAAACCTGTGTTTACAAATCTTGCATGCAAATGACTACGGAACAGCCATGATATGCAGCAATTTAAATTTGTTGACAGAGTTGCTAAGAAACAAACCTTTTGATTCTATGAAACCCTTTTTGATACAGCTCCACTCTCTGACAGTTGAAGTTACTGAACAAGAGTGAGGGCTCTTTAAAAGAGGAATTTCTGACATTTGCTATGTTTTCAGAGGCTGTAACATAACATTGAATATTCCTTCAGTGTCAGTTTTGTTCAGCAGCAGAGTGTCTGATTCCATATATATTTAAACTATCTTATATTTCAAAAATTGGCTTCAGCACTTCAGTACTACCTTCTCCCACTCTCATGCACAATTGTTTTGCAAAGAATTGTGATCTTTACATGCTCCCCTGCCAAATACCTTGTAAGTTTCTATATTTTTTCCAATCTATTCTTTAAACATCCTTTCTCCAGGGCATTTTCACAAAGGACCCCATAGAATCTTATTCAGATATCAACAGTAAAATACACCATTATTTTGACATTCCAGTGTTATGAAGACAGCTGATGTTTTAGGAATATATATTCACACTGTAGACACCAAACCATTAAATAGTGTAGCAGAGCTTGGGAAAAAAAATAAAAGGGCCCAGATTCATCCCAAATCAGATTATTCATATCACTCAGCTGATAAAATTAGAAGCACTGTCATGTAAAGTCTTGTCTGTAAAAGAAGATGGTTTAGCCCTTAGCTTGGATGAAACACATTTGGGAGGCATCTAACCTTCACTTTACTATTAAGGCAAACTACAGCAATTATAGTCCTAGTTTAAACAACTCAGGTGTTTAAAATTAAGAAGAATTAATCCAAACCTAATTGGTCATAATCTTATTTTTCTTAGCAGGCTTAACAGTTGTGATTGCAAGCTGCTTGCACCTATACTACCTTTCAGGCATGGTTGTCACACAGTTGAATTCAATGCCCAAAAAGCAAAAGGCAGACAAACAAAAATTTCAGCTTTTTATGGGGATGGGAGATAAACAAAGACAATTATGGGACAGAAGCAGAAATGAGAGGCTCAAGGAAAGACCATATGATGTCTTCCACCTCTGAAGGCATACTCTGCTTTCCAGGATCAACATATTACTTTTACAGACATTTTGGATTTTTCTGGTGTGAAACATGGGAACCTAATATCATCTGACTGCCAAAGTGCTATTTTAAATCAAATAAAATGGCTGCAAAGTAATAAACTGAAAGGCAGAAGGATGACTCTGTGAGGAGAGAGATCGATCTATGCTAGTCAAAAAACCACACTAAATGGGAGTGGGGTAAGAAAGAAGCAGTCAATTTCAGGTTTACTCAGAAACAATGAAGTCTACCTCTTCCTACCATTTTCTCTTCACATTGTTTTCATAAGGACCGTTTTTTCCTTGTGAAAAAACACATCTCCTGAAATTGTGCAAAAGTGTTTTGAAAACGATTTTTAAAAATGTGAAATAAATGTAAAAATAATGAGTCATACTCCATAATGGCCATTGCAGTGTGCATTAGAAGGCAACCAGAGCACTCTCAGCATGCACTAATAGCTTGCTAATGCACAGCCTTTGGTGCCTTATTGCTATAGTCGACATTTACCACAACGAATACTTTGCAGCAAGAAATATTTTGGGATCCATTATGCTTTCACAACCTTGAGCTGTGCTGGGAAGGGCTGGAAGTAGAGTGCTGTGAGCAATGAAGGCTGAAGGCCTGAAGAAGTCACTCACACTACTGCCTTTTGTTGGAATACAGACGGAAAAGGCCCACCCCAGGCTCAGTCTTCCTGATGGAAAACACTATTGAGGGAAAGGAGAGACATGTCATGGAGTCATACAATTATTTAAGTTGGAAAAGACATCTAAGATCATCAAGTCCAACTGCTACCATGCTCTTGCTGTGTTCATCACTAATCTGTGTCCCTAAGTACCACATCCATACCCCTTTTGAACACTCCAGGGATGAGTCTTCCACCACTTCTCTAAGCAGCCTATTCCAGTGCTTGAAGACCTTTTCCATGAAGAGATTTTAACTAATATCTGCTTTAACCCTCCATAGGGCAACTTGAAGCCATTTCATCTCATGCTGGCACTTGTTACCTGGGAGAAAAGACTGATCCTCACCTGGCTACAACCTCCTTTCAGGTAGTTGGAGAGTGATGATGTCTCCCCTGAGACTCCTTTCAGAGAGCACACCCCCAGCTCCCTCAGCTGCTCCTCATCAGGCTTGTGTCCAGACCCTTCACCAGCTCCATTTCTCTTCTCTGGACACTCTCCAGTCCCTCAATGTCCTGCACTTAGGGGCCGAGGACTGAACACAGGATTTGAACAGCAGCCTCACCAGTGCAGAGTACAGAGGGACAATCGCTGCCATACTCCTGCTGGCCACACTGTTCCTTGTACAGGCCAGGATGTCATTTGCCTTCTTGGACACCTGGGCACACACTGGCTCATGTTCAGTGGCTGTTGACCAGGAGCCCTAGTCCTTTTCCACCAGGCAGCTTTCCAGCCACTTTGCTCCAAGCCTGCAGTGCTGCATGGGGTTGTTGTGACCCAAGTGGCTGATCTTGAAGATGATGGTGAAACCATCTTGAACCAGGGCTTTGGCTTGAATACCTCACAGGCTTTTCACCCTGACACCATTGCAAGGTCCTTGTGTTGTTGCCCCTTTGCATCTGGACATCATAAATCATCTCTCTCCCTCCCTCTCTCCCTCTCCCTCCCTCTCTCTCTCTCTCTCTTTTTCTGAGTACAGAAAGCCTGCCTGAGACCTTAGGAAGGTACCATCAGTGCTGGGAGGGGAGGTGGGGAAGGAGGATAGCAGTTTTTTGCTCTTGGTTTTACCAGACAAACACTTCCTTGGAAGCAGGAAATGTTGCAAGTACAAGAGAAGGCTGCTCAAGTATAAAGTAACATTTATAAGATCCATTTATAAGAACATTTATAAGATGAGTGTAAGAACTCATTTCACTAATTGACTCAAAGATATCTAAGAATGGGCAATGTGACATTTTATTCAGTGGAAGCCTTCACCTTTTTTTTGTTTCATTTCCAGTGTCCTTGTACACAGGTATTGATAGGAGCTCTTGAAGACTCGAGTCTCAGAGTCCACCACCACCACACAGCTCCTGCTGTGCCCTGGGGTTTACATTGCAAACTACAGGAGAACAGACAAAAGCGTGGACTTATTATTGTAACAATGCCCAGACATATTATTACCAAAATGCATCATTTCTATTGGCCTAAACCATTGGCTTGGAAATTCTTCGTGTGAGTAGTCCATAAAAATAAGCCTCCATCCTCACTTGAGCTTTGAGAGAAACTAACCCCAACCCAAACTCACAAGGGATGGAACTATGATGGAGCAGAAATCCAGGTTCATATGACATCCCAGTGGACTAGAAGTGTTAGAAAGTACATTGTTCTTGTAAGTAAAGGTATGGAAGATCATTTCCTCATTTGAAAACATTTTTAGTGAGAAGAAAGCTAATTTCCAAGAAAAGATGAATTAAAATATTTCTCTCAATTGTCTTGCTTTGGGGATTTTGTGGACTTTTTTTTCATAGAACAGCATTTTCTTTTGTTTTGCATGTGATCTGTATAAACTGTTCCTACCAAACAAGGCAATCCAATGAATTGTATTGAGCTGTGTAAGCTCTAGCAGTCGGAAAACCAACACATTTCATGGCTGGCTATACTTTGTTTCCCTTTAATACAGACAATTTAATGTCAGTGATTGAATCAGTGAATTTTCCAGCAAAAATGACAAGGCAGTCAACTTGAAATGTGGCATTATTAGCCATCGTCTCTTCTAGTTTTGTGTGCATGTTGAGTGATCTGGGATGAAAAACTAACAAGCACCTGTCAAATCTGAGACATCAGGTTTTCTGACAGAGGGCCCACTGGACATTCCTATCAAGAGAGCCTTTATGAGTAAACCATGGAAATCTCTCTCAGACAAAAAGGAAACAGAGCTCATCAGATTCTGCAGACCCTTGACTTGGAGGGCATGCTGTCTCCAATGAAAGGCTTTTGATCACAATGCTTTTTTTATTCAGATTTGACTTCACATTATGGCTAATCAATACCTTGCAACAGTCTAAGTCCCCAGTTAGATGCACATCTCACAGTCAGGCAGGGAGACCTACTAATTGAGAAAATGTCAGAGACCCAGGTACCATCGCCCTCAGGCCATAGTCTTGCATCAGCTCAATCCTTTTTTCCCATCCCTGCCCCTCTTATCACAGTACCCTAGAAATGGTGGAAATAAAATTTAGAGACATGACAGGCAGAGAAAAGCAGGATCAATTCCTGTCGTTTGCCACCAGTGTTTACTGCCTTCCCAGGTCTTCAGAGGGTGTTTTTCTTTCATAGCTTAGGGTAACTTAACCTTTTATAAATAGGAAGATGGTAAAATTCATGAATCTTAAATTGTTTGATTTTTCTAAGCCTGATATTATATTGACTTTCTGAAAAAGACTATCTCTTTAGAATCTCACTAGTTTATATAGAAACTGGAAGGTTTTTATCGTGTCTTCAATTTTTGCCATGTGTCCACTTTGAAAATTACCCTTCTTTCTTCATTATTTTTCACCAGTCAGACTTTTCAGGTGAATAATACGAAGTCCTGTAGGAAAAAAGCAAGGTAACTTCGAAATTAGGACATGGGATGTGTCCTCATGCAGGGTGACACCACGAGATTTTGGCAGCAGCAGAAGGATGTCAGGCTGGCCTTTTTCCCAGTACCTGACTGAGGGCTTGTGTTCAGTGGAGCATCATGAGAGAGGTGCTCATTTCTGGTCCTCTGTGACCACAGATATTAAAAATGAAGGGTTTTTCTTTTATTTGTCTCCTGCCTCCGTTTGGCATTTTCCTGTTTGCCTAGTCTCTGCCGTAGCCAGTTTTGTGAAAAAAATGCCATGTTTGTAAACCTGGCTTTGTAAACGATGGTAAACCAACCGCTGGAGGGAGTCACAGCTTAGGGAGCTGCTGGAAATACCAACGGCTGCTGGAAAAACGCGTTTTACTTTGGGAATGGCATTTTATGTCTGTCCCGCGTGAAATGAGTTTTCCAAGGCTCTGTAAGCATTTTTACATGGACTTTGTCATGGGCTGAACTGGTCTTCCACATCTACAAACAGTTCCTTTATCACGGAGAGAGCTGCTACCCACTTCCTTTACTTCTAGCCAAGTTGTGGCTCTGGACAGATGTTTCAGTGGCAATATAATAAGTGGTGGAGAGAGAAAAAAAGATTAGATGTAGGTTAAGAACAGGTAACAGTGCTGGCAGAAGGGTGAGAAAGGAAAGCAGAAGGAAGAGAAGCAGAAAATGAGAAAACTAAGAACTTACATTAAAGATAAATACTTAGCTTTTGTTCTGTGTATCATTTTTCCCTAGAATGCCTATCAGGAGCTCCTATCCTTTATTTCCTATTCCTTGTGACCTTCTTCACTTATATCCAGCAGCCCTTCTTCCCAGAACAAACGGCTTAGGAGGTCAAATTGGACAGCTGCTTGCCTTGCAAATAAAACAGTTTTAAAAAGCACACACTCCCACTAACTAATGACTAACCTGCCATACATATACCTACTTGAAATTCAGTCAAGCAATTATTAAAAAGGACATAACAAATATACCTACATATCGGTAAAGCTCTGAAACAGACTTGTTTTTATAAAACCCTTTTTTTGCTTCAGTTCAGAATCTCATTTCTTTTTAAAGTTAAAATATTTCTTTCTTGTTTTTTAATTATTTTGCGAGGATGGGGCAAATTAATTTGCTTTTTTTTTGGCAATAAAGAATTATTTACAATTATTTTATTTATCTTTAAAATACATTTTTTTTAATATAAGCAAATAGAAAATATCTGCTATATTCAAAAATCAATATTACACTGAACATTTTATGTGCAGTGAAGATTTTTACATACATTTGTCTTTTCAAATGGCTTAGCCTGTAAACTCTATGAACACAAATTGAAAGTGTTCTGAGTTTCCAATGGAGCATTCAGGGTTTGGGGTCAGGAATGAAACAACAAATATCGTACTTAGGGCTCCATGTCCTGCTGACAGAGAATCCTCAGAGAATCCTTGCAATCACTTCAGGCGTAAAGGAGGGGTTTCCAAACTCTATTTGTACGAAGAACCTTCTAGAAAAAGACAACCTGCAGGATGAATAAGAAAACGGAGAAGGATGAATAGGATTCTTGTTGGTATAAGAGAAGGCAAGTATTTTCCAGCATGGGTGTCTGCTTTCACATAAATATTTAAGTATGTAACTACTCACCCACATCTGAAAATGTTGGTTTGTGTGGTTTACCAAAGGCCAAGGTGGGATGAGTTAGGGAGGCAGGGTTAGTCTCTAATTCAGTTACCTAGATAGGGTTGCCTTTTATGCTGCCGAGATGGTCCCTCCTGCCCCTTGCTCACCAGATTCACGCCAGCTCCCTTGCAGGAGCACCAGCACGATCCCAGCACACACAGTGAGCACTACCAGAGCACTAAGGGGGCAGCAATCACAGCCAGCACCACAATGATTTGCAGTCCTCTTCCCCTTTACCCCCACAAAAAACCCGAACTCAAACCTTCCCCCTCAGAAACCCCACAAAACCCAAAAAGGGCAACAAAACACAACAACAACAACAAGAGCAACAATCAAAGGGGAAAAAAAACCCAAACAAACAAAATAAAGAAAGAGTATCTATAGAGTTGAGTTTTATAGAGAAGTCTCTGTCTGGCAAGAAGAAGGTGGGAACAGAAGCAGGCTGGGGACAAGCAGGAAATCAATCAATCTTAGGAAAGAATCTGAGGAACTCTACCTACTGCTTTCCCTACTGAAGCATTTGCTAAGTCTCCACATGTTCTCAGTCATCTACACAAAAAAGGTTCTAGAGAACAACTTAAAAATATGCACCTTTATATCTTGAATTATCAGTTTAGTCCAGAGACTCTGTCTGCAAGAGGAATAAAAATATTTAAAAGAATAGAATAGAATAGAATAGAATAGAATAGAATAGAATAGAATAGAATAGAATAGAATAGAATAGAATATATAATGCCCACAAAATTCATGTTACTGGAGGACTAGCATACTTTTAGCTACAAGTCACCCATTTTCCCTCAAAGAAGGAAAGTGCAAGTAGCCTATATTCAAAGAGCAGTGGCAGAATGCATTTTCTCTAATTCCCTCCATTATTTCACTGTTAGCTGGGGAAAACTGTTTGGCAGGATGTTAAGTGTCTGAAAGTAGGGTAGAAAAATTGTTTTACAGGCTGAAATCTGGCCAAAGAGTCTTTTTTTTCCTCACTGCTTTCACTTTTTGTTGACTGCCTCATGCATGCTATTTTATACCTGTATCTTCTCTGTATGATCACATTAATTACATTCCATCCATTCCACTTTGATATCTCATTAAAATCTTATAAATGATCATGCAGTGACCTTGAAGGACATGCATAATACATGAAAGTAAACCTGCAGTAAAATGTATTCTTTCACTCCTGACTGGCTACATCCCACATTTCTTTTTCCTATCCCCAATGACCCCAATATGGGGAGTTATGCTAGCTGAGCCAAGGTATGCAGTAGTGTGCAAATCCACTAACTCCATTAGCTTTCCCTACTGATGACAGCTGCAATATGTTAATGGCTTATGTTTGGATGTGATGGCCTTGCTACTACTTAGGGCACTATGCTAATTACCATAAGATGGTGACAACAGGTGCAAGTGTCACTTCCTATTATCATCATGTGTATGAGAAAAATAGCTAGCAGCACCAAAAGCAACTCAAGAAAATGTAAACTTTAGTCAGCAGCCTGTGATTCTCTGAAGAACTATTCTTTAATGCTTATGATTAAAGGATTTACAGACGGATATTGTTGCTTTTTCTGCAAGTACAGTAATTTTGAATTCATAGGGATGTCTTCACAAGCTATTTAAAGTTATGTCTCAACAACAGGCACTTATGTGGTAGTTCAAGTAAAATGCAAAAGTCCTGCTTTTATAAAGGTTTCCTTACAGAATAAAAGTTCTACTAAGCCCCATTTGCTGCAGTGAATACATATCGGAACAGACATGATTTCCAGCTGAATGAAATCACTATGTTTCTCTGGCCTTGTGCTCGTAACATAGCTCTGCTCTATTGTCAGATTTGCTTATGTATATGTATACTTTTTTTCCTCCCTCTTTGTCAGGGTTTAGTGCATCTCTTTTTCTGGATAGACAGCAATTTACTGAAGCCCAGTGGTGGCCCTCCAAAAGGCTGAGCCAGCAAGACGGTTGCCATTTTACCCTTAACATAGTCTTACTATCGGAAGAGAAATTTAATGGAATGCACATGGACACACCTTAATCCTTTGTTAGAAACAAAAATACCTTAGGAGACAGCTTTATATGAGGTAGTGAATACCTATTCTATTTGGCTAATTATTACTGGAGTAAAAAGGGTTTCAGCAAAAAATCTTTTTACTATTGTTACAAACATTTGTCACTATATTACCCCCTGAGAAGCTAGGAATAAATCAGAAAAGAGAGCTATTTTTGAATTTCTAAATAAAGTAATGGTCCTGAGATTCTCTATTGAGCACTCTTACAGCTCTTAGCCCATGATGGGCACGTTGCAGAAGAGAGCTTTTTTGCATAGAACTGATGCTCAAGGGTGTCACGGTCCCCATTCTTTTCATAGCTGTGGCTCAGTGTGTGGACTCATCTCACAATACCTTATCCTTCCACTGTAGCCCTTCCAAAGATTAAAATGAACTCACAAGGGGAATAGAAATTTGTCTGTGGATCCCAGTGGATAAATTAAATGGCAGCAACTACAGACCTTGTGAGGTCTTGTTTTCAGTAAAAATAAGAAATTTGTCTGCCTAAATAGCATTACTCTTTTCAACAGGATAACATTCTCCACTGATGCCTTGCCTTCCTACAGGGATTTTTCTTTGTGTGACTTTGGGGTTTTTAAGTACCAGGGAAAGCAGCATCATATCTGATCTGAGAGGTGTATTTTCTCAGCCCACCATA
This sequence comes from Nicator chloris, assembly GCA_013400495.1. Taxonomy (NCBI): domain Eukaryota; kingdom Metazoa; phylum Chordata; class Aves; order Passeriformes; family Pycnonotidae; genus Nicator; species Nicator chloris. The sequence continues at coordinate 32,979 of WAAE01000301.1, forward strand.
CACTAATGCCACGTTGTGATCAGCTTGGTACTAACAGATAAAAATACTGCTGGGTAAAACAGACAAAGGAAAAGGTCAATTATGACTCTCAGTTCTGAAATAAAAATAATGATGTAAATGCTTGAAGATTTGCCCTTCATGGTACTCCATGCTCCTTAGTGATTTTAAGGCTGTGGCAGGAACAGTGATGATGACTGACTTTGATCTCTTGTATAACCACAGCCACAGAATATGTGAGTACTTTTAATGAATCTAGGTGATCAATTTGCTGTATTTCAATTGACATGTTTTTGCATTTTTTTTTAATTTAGCAGCAGTGATAGATAAGCAAAGATTAGAGAGGGATTAATAATGAGCAACTAATTACATGTGAATTTCTGAACATAGTCCTTAAGAATGGAAAAGTAAATGAAAAAGCAATAGATTTATCATTTTATGATTTTATGCCTTTACACATAGCAGTATCTGACTGACATTATACTTATTTGTTAGGCGTGAAGGAGTTCTGCTAAACGCAAGTGCATCTTGATTCATACTGTAAATTCTCGGAGCTCTAGAAACAGGGAGGAACAAAATTCAGTTCACCTGTCTGCATGAAGTCTAGCCTGTGTCACACAGAGCTATAAGTGTTGCTTTATGCAACCTGCTCATGTTCTCTTTCCCTGTATGTGCCTTTACATGATAGCTTTAATTGTTCCTCCTTGTGTCCCTGTTTCTCATTTGAGAATGCAGATGTAAGATGGTTATCTTATACTAAAAAATCTTTTTTTTTTTTCTGTATATACATGGCCTAAGAGGTGTATATATAGAGATGTAATGTTCCTACACATACTAATGTGCTTCAGGCCAAGCTCAACATTCGGTGGGTGATCATATCCTAGTTGAATAAATTAGAAGGAATTTTCTGTGGAAAACTAAACAATTTCTATTATTTCCAGTGCATTTTTTAACCTCCCTAAATTGGCAAATTATGAAGGGATTCACATTCCTAACACACGCACCTGTAGCTAAAATAGAAACCAAAAACATCAGAGTTGAAGAGTTGAGTACATAAAGGGAGGACTGCCTCCTGAAAAAACAGTTTACTCCATGCCACCATGTGTGACCAAAAAGTCTGATTTCTACATACAGGTGTTTTTGAACATGTTAAGATAAATAATGAAAAGTCTTAATTTTTCCATGACAGTGAAGGTGTACAGAAAAATCTCCAGAAGTACATTATAAAACTATGAACTCATAGCACAGAGTTAAAGAAGCTTCAGACTCTCCTCAGCAGCATGACCTGCTCCCTTGTCTCATCAAGCCGCAGTGATTATGCTGCTGTGAAGTTCCTTGCCCATATTCCCCCACCCAGGCAATTATAGGTGCTGTGGCAAATCCTAAAGGCTGGCCTTCACTTGGTTTAGACACACAAGCAGCCACACTGAAATCAACGACAAATTTGCCTAAATAAACCAAGACCCAGAAATTCATCTCGAGACAAGCCTTCCCTGTATTCCTATGAAAGAATGACCACAGAAGAAATGTGTTATTCCCTGATAAATCACTTAACTCCTTATGCCAAATAAGCTCAATTACCACTTTTTTTAGTGACTATTTCCATTTTATTTGCTGTCTACTGCAAATATACCATCTGAGAGAAAGCCCTTTGTTCATACTTGGAATACACTCTGCAACTTTCTAGTCAATATGTCCTCTCGATCTTCTAATTAACTCTTAGAAATTTGCAATTTTTAAAAAACATAAGTGTGAACCCCCCTCTTCCCTAAACAGACATGTAAAAAATGTTGTTATTGTCACTCTGCTGAAGCACATTGTCTGAATTACATTCCCCCTGTTGAGACTTAGCCTGAATGAATTGTAACTGCAGTATGTCCAACTGTTTCTTAAATAATTCCCATTTTTTTTCTGCACCAGGTTTCCTACACAGTCATGAGATCTGGCATCATTGTCATCAAGATCATTCAGTTGTTTATGTTACCACAAGCCATTCCTTTTACTTGAACTGAAAGTGTGAGCAATTTATATTGTGGCATGTAATGAAAACCTGTTTATCTTCCAGAAAAACATCCCTAATTATATAGTTGACTCCATCAAAATGCCTTATAAGTTTTGCAAAACTTCCACTGAGCCAAAACTAATTTTGTTGCTTTGTCTTCTTTTCTATATTGTGAATTTGTGATCCCTAAATCAGCCCTGCTCTATTTATCAAGATGGGCTGATTTTCTAGCTCTGGGTGCCAAGAATGTCTGATCATGAAGTTCAGTCAATAAACTGACTTCAGTAACTAAGCAATTATGCATTGCCTCTGGAAACATGCTTCCCACCTTACAGGTTTTGCATACTTGTTATCCCAGTAAGTATCTGTGAAATTAAAATCCCCCATGATCAAAGTTTCAGGTTTTTTTATAAGTATCTCTTAGCTGTAAACATGTTGTTTGTTTCAGTTATTCTAAAACACAATTTACAAGGTAAAGTGTCTACAGTCACCACTGTAAGTTGTTTCTTTTAATCAAGCAGCTATGTACCAGAAAAGTGAAACACTATTTTGCATATACTCAGTTAAAATATACAAGCCACAAACAATAACGCTTCCTCTGAGCTCATGGTTTATTAAATGCAACAAAATTAAAATGACACAAATTTTGCTCTAACCTATGAACAGCCAAGAAAGACCAAGCATGTCACCCTCATGTCATTCACTTAAACACCAAAATGTTACCATCTCCAGAGTGTTTTTATTAGAGGTAGGATAAGTACTGTGCAGGGGTTTGTAGAATAACAGAACAAATTTGGAGCAATTGAATTGAATATACAATTCCAATATTAAAAAAAGAAAAAACCAACCAAACAAAAAACACAAAAATCAAAAAACCAAAACCAAACAAACAAAAACAAAAAAGCCTTCAGCAAGAATTAACTAAATACATATGTATTTGAAGATCGAAAAGAGAGATTTTAAAAAAGGAGGCTGTAGTTTTGAATTTCTGCCTGTGTTTCAATACACTACTTTAATCTCCCAAATACCAATACATTAAACTAAAAAGTATAACTTTTTGTTGAAGTATTTCTTTTTTTTCCCTTTCTTTACCTTGAACACAAAATTAGGACACTGAATTTGCAGAAAGTTATTTATAGCGGAGAAATACATACCAGAACATCTGAAATTTCTACCTGAATAAATGTTGGTGGGTTGCTTATTTTGACTGTTTGTCACCTACCAAATGCCTCACTGAGGCTTCAGGAAGCTACAAAGTAGGCCTAGATGTTAATTGAATAGACAGGCAAAATGATTATTTGCATTTTTCTCTAATCTTTCTTCTCCCACACCTTCCCTGCTATTTTCTTATTTGATTGCTGTGGAAAACACCATCATCCTACTTACTGTTCAAGCCCATAAACAAGACTTCAGCTTGGATCTCTGCCTAGGTACTGTCATCTAAACTAATATATTTGAGATTCTATTTTTAAACAGCAGAAGATAAGTCCTTTTCTGCCCACTTACACAGAGAAGCCTTTTATCACTTCATTTCTATATTGTTCCTACTTTTTAATCTCTGTTCTTGACAAACATAATGTTTCTCCACTTATATGTTTGCTGCAGACAGCATACCTACCTGGCATTTTGACCACATTTGGCTTGTTCCATAGGAAGAGTTTTCCAGTCACATCAATTTTAAAGCCTCCTCTTTTTTACCAAGAAGGTCTCTCACATGGAGTGCCAGGTGCTGTGCTAAATGCTCAGGTTAGCAGTTTCACCAGTTTTCCATGTTGCTGCTTAGGAGATCCCCTACTCTTGAAAAGCTAAGTGTCCAATCTCCCTTAAATTCCTCTCTAAAGTTCTCTCTGACTGCAAATATCTCTGGAGAACGATGCAATTATTAGATCAATGCTTCACTTGCCTTCTCTTTTTTCTCCACATACCCTCTGTATAGCCTTTGCTTTGCCTTGCTTGAGCTCTGTCTGCTCTTTGGAGCAAGGATCATGCTTTTGTTTATGCTCACCCAACCACAAAGTTCTGGTCACTTTGAGCCCCTAGCAGGGAGCAGCCCAGACAGAGAGCATCAGGGGAAAATCCATGCCCCCTGCACACAACACTGTGACCAGGGTACTCTGGGATGTCTCACGTGGAAGAACACGTTCATTTTTAGGCAGCCCTACTCAACCCACACTGAATGTAATAGTAGTTGAAACATCTAGTCAACATACACATGGCTACATTTAAGTCTTTTCTGGTTTAAGAGAATCTGGAGCTGCATTTCACCTCTGCTGACTACTGCTGCTAAGTGCTATGTTGGTCTATCCTCTTCCCATGACATTTTGTTGGAAAAAAAGGGAGCTGGAGATACTAGTTCATCTTTTCTGCTAATCAAAACCCAACAGGTTTTTTACTCAGGCTCAGTTTTGCTCTCAATTTAAGCATTAGGTTTACTCTTACATACCTCTACTGCCTATGCAAGTCATTCTTTCCATGGTGGAAGTTCTCAGAGGCAGCAATTTGTCAACCCTGTAGTTTCCTGCTGGACAAGGATCTGGGACAGGTGACTGACATGAGGGAAAGACTGCCAGTTTCTCTACCCAATTTCCTCTGCTGCTTCTGGTAGAAGATGACTTTTTCAGACAACTTGCCTTGCTGTTCACAAAGCTGTATCATCACTAACACTGAAATGATCAAAAAGACTGCTCTTGTGTCACTGCAGTTATTTTTGGGAAAATTAGAAACAAAGACAAAAGGAGATGAAAGCTCTTTGAAAATATCTTTGAAAAGCATTTAACTTAGACAAACCTGTCCATTTTTTCTTGCCAATGGAAAAAAGGAGCAAACCCTTTAAAGCCAGAACCTTTGAACCATAGTGTCTGAAGACCATTCAGGTAAAGCTGTTGAAGTTTTGATGCAGTAGGAGAAGAAACTCAAAAGCAGCTTGATTTTGCCATCCCAGAAAGGATGTGTATCTGACCAAAGTTTCCCTTGTATCAATCTGTTTGATATCTTATACAAGACCTCGTTTGCTAAAACTTCTTTGTTAGACTTTTCTTCATTGTAAATTGAACAACAAGAGATGA
>WAAE01000302.1:4508-31345 GCA_013400495.1 Nicator chloris
TCCCCATGTCCCCATGTCCCAGTGTCCCAGTGTCCCAGTGTCCCCATGTTCCCATGTCCCCATGACCCCACATACCTGTGTCCCCATGTCCCCGTGTGTGTGTCCCCATGTCCCCATGTCCCCATGTCCCCATGTCCCCACATCCCTGTGTCGCCATGTCCCTGTGTCCCCACGTCCCCTTGTCCCCCTGTCCCCGTGTCCCCATACCTTGGGGGGGATGCGGTAGTCCTGCAGGACGACCTCGTGCGTGGTGTACCTCTGCAGGGTCACGGCCACTGGGTGCAGCCTGCGCGACACGTGCCCCCCGCGGGGCTCTGGGGACGCTCTGGGGACGCTCTGGGGAGGGCAGGCGTGTCCCTGTCACCCGGGCGGCTCCCCCTGGCCCTCACCTGAGCGTCTCCTTGATGGCGGCCTTGAGCAGCCGCGTGGCTTTCAGCATCTTCTCCCTGTCGCCGCCCGCCTCGCGCTTGGCTGCCAGGACCTCGGCCCGCAGCTGCTCCTGCACGCCCGGGGCCCGCGCCAGCTCCAGCATGGCCCACTGCAGTGTCATCGAGGTCTGCGGGGACAGGGACAGGGGACAGAGCTGCCGGGACCTGCTCGGGGCTGCCAGGACCCGCTCCTGCCGGCTCAGCGCTGCCAGGATGTGCTCAGAGCTGCCAGGACCTGCTCAGGGCTGCCAGGACCCACTCCTGCCAGCTCAGTGCTGCCAGGATGTGCTCAGAGCTGCCAGGACCTGCTCAGCGCTGCCAGCACCTGCTCAGAGCTGGTGAGACCTGCTTCTGCCAGCTCAGCGCTGCCAGGACCTGTTAGCATTACCAGGACCTGCTCAGCACTGCCAGGACCTGCTCAGCTCGGCCAGGACCTGCTCAGCTCTGCCAGGACCTGCTCAGCACTGCCAGGACCTGCTCAGCACTGCCAGGACCTGCTCAGCTCGGCCAGGACCTGCTCAGCTCTGCCAGGACCTGCTCAGCACTGCCAGGACCTGCTCAGCTCGGCCAGGACCTGCTCGGCACGGCCAGGACCTGCTCGGCACTGCCAGGACCTGCTTCTGCCTGGCTCAGTGGTACCAGGACCTGCTCAGCACTGCCAGGACCTGCTTCTGCCTGGCTCAGTGGTGCCAGGACCTGCTCAGCGCTGCCAGGACCTGTTCCCTGTCCGGCTTTGCACTGCCCCCCCCAGCCGCCGCCCGGACCTNCCCTGTCCGGCTTGGCACTGCCCCCCCCAGCAGCAGCCAGGACCTGTCCCCCCTCTCTCGGTACCGTGTCCACCCCTCCGGCCATCATCTCGGTGACGCTGGCGCGGATGTCGTCCAGGGGCAGCTTGTCGCGCAGGATGAGGTTGCAGAGGATGCCCATGTACTCCTGGGTGCTCTTGCGCCGCAGCCGCAGGTCCCGGTACACGTTCTGGATGCACTTGTCGGCTGGGGGGACATGGGGACATCCCCCGGGGCGGGGCAGGGGAGGGGACATCAGGACACGGCCGCCATGGGAGCGGGGGCTTGTCCCGGGTGCCTTCTGTCCCTCGGGGTGCTCTGCCCGCCCTGCCGGCGGTGAAACCCTCCCTGGGGGTGGCCCTGGGTGGCAGGGCGGGGTGACGGGGAGGGGCGGCAGGGAAGGGTGGCAGGGTATGATGACAGGGAGGGGTGGCAGGGAAGGGCGGGGTGACAGGGAGGCGTGGCAGGGTATGATGACAGGGACGGTGGCAGGGCGTGGTGGCAGCGTGGGGTGGTAGTGCGGGGTGGCAGGGTGTGGCAGCAGAGCCTGGTGGCAGGGGCTGGTGGCAGTGCAGGGTGGCAGTGCAGGGTGGCAGGGCTGGGTGGCAGGGTATGATGACAGGGACGGTGGCAGGGCGTGGCGGCAGGGTGTGGTAGCAGGGTGGGGTGGCAGTGCAGGGTGGCAGGGTGTGATGACAGGGACGATGGCAGGGCAGGGTGGCAGGGTGTGGCAGTAGGGCGTGGCAGCAGGGCATGGCGGCAGAGCATGGTGGCAGGGCAGAGCGGGGCAGCAGCGCAGGGTGGCAGTGCAGGGTGGCAGGGCGGGGTGGCAGGGCAGGGTGGCAGGGTGTGGTGGCCAGGTGTGGTGGCAGGGCGTGGTGACAGGGTGGGGTGGCAGGGCAGGGCAGGGTGGCAGGGTGTGATGACAGGGAGGGTGGCAGGGCGTGGTGTCCAGGTGTGGTGGCAGGGCGGGGTGGCAGGGTGTGGTGGCAGGGTGTGGCAGTAGGGCGCGGCAGCAGGGCATGGCGGCAGGGTGTGGTGGCAGGGAATGGTGGCAGGCTGTGGTGGCAGCGCAGGGTGGCAGGGCGTGGTGGCAGCACGGGGTGGCAGCAGGCCATGGTGGCAGCGCGGGGCGGCAGGCCGTGGCAGCAGGCCATGGTGGCAGGCCATGGTGGCAGGCCGTGGTGGCAGCACGGGGTGGCAGCAGGGCGTGGTGGCAGGCCGTGGCGGCAGTGCACGGTGACAGGCCGCGGTGGCACTGACCCTGGCAGAAGATGGCGTCCCAGGCCTGCACGTGGTCGCGCCAGGTGCGGGTGTTGAGGCGGCGCAGCAGCGCGGGCGGCAGGTACAGCATGGGCGCCGTGGTGTGGAACATGCGCGACACGGCCTCGATGAAGCGCTGCGCCTCGGGCTGCACAAAGTCCTGCAGCAGCCCCAGCCGCTCCCCGTACAGCACGTGCCACACGGCTGGGGACAGTGACCGTCAGGGACATGTCCCCGTGGCCACGAGGCCAGCCCCAGCCTCTCCCCATACAGCATGTGGCACAGGGCTGGGGACGGCCACAGTGAGGGACGTGTCCCCATGGCCACGAGGCCATCCCCAGCCTCTCCCCATACAGCATGTGGCACACGGCTGGGGACGGCCACAGTGAGGGACGTGTCCGCAGTGTCCCCATGGCCACAGGGCCAGCCCCAGGCACTCCCAGTGACCATCAGGGACATGTCCCCATGGCCACAGGGCCAGCACCAGCCGCTCCCCGTACAGCACGTGGCACACGGCTGGGGACGGCCACAGTGAGGGACGTGTCCCCATGGCCACAGGGCCACAGGGCCAGCCCCAGGCACTCCCAGTGACCGTCAGGGACTTGTCCCTGTCCCTGTCCCTGTCCCTGTCCCTGTCCCTGTCCCTGTCCCTGTCCCTGTCCCCATGGGCACAGGGCCAGCCCCAGGCGCTCCCCGTACAGCATGTGGCACACGGTGAGGGACATGTCCCCATGGCCATGGAGACCTGGGCCAGGTGCTCCCAGTGACCGTCAGGGACCTGTCCCTGTCCCTGTCCCCGTCCCCCTGCCCACAGGGCCAGCCCCAGGCGCTCCCCGTACAGCATGTGGCACACGGTGAGGGACAGGTCCCCATGGCCATGGAGACCTGGGCCCGGTGCTCCCAGTGACCGTCAGGGACCTGTCCCTGTCCCTGTCCCCGTCCCCCTGCCCACAGGGCCAGCCCCAGGCGCTCCCCGTACAGCACGTGGGTGGGGGACGGTGACCATGAGGGACGTGTCCCTGTCCCTGTCCCCACGGCCATGGAGACCTGGCCCAGGCGCTCCCAGTGACCATCAGGGACCTGTCCCTGTCCCCATCCCCATGGCCACAGGGAGCAGCCCCAGGTGCTCCCAGTGACCGTGAGGGACACGTCCCTGTCCCCATGTGGCCACAGGGCCAGCCCCAGGCGCTCCCTGTAAGCGTCAGGGACCTGTCCCTGTCCCCATGGCCACCTCCAGCCATGCCATGGCTACAGAAACCTGAGGGTTGGGGTTGTCACCAGCTGGTGGCCAGTAAATGACAAAAGGGAGGTTTGTCAACAATGTCCAGGTGTTCTGGGCTCATCTGGGGAGGGGACACCCGGCCAGGAGGGGGACATCCCACCCAGAGAGGGGACATCCTGACAGGGGAGGGGACATCCCACCCAGAGAGGGGACATCCTGGCAGGGGAGGGGACATCCCACCCAGAGAGGGGACACCCAGCCAGGAGAGGGGACATCCCATCCAGAGAGGGGACATCCTGGCAGGGGAGGGGACATCCCACCCAGAGAGGGGACACCCGGCCAGGAGAGGGGACATCCCACCCAGAGAGGGGACATCCCACCAGGGGAGGGGACATCCCATCCAGAGAGGGGACACCCGGCCAGGAGAGGAGACATCCCACCCCAAGAGGGGACATCCCACCAGGGGAGGGGACACCCTTCTGCACTCTCCTTTGGGGTTTTTTTGGGGAGAAGCTGGTTGCCCAATCCTCAAGGACGGGGCTGGGGGATTTTGGGGGATTTGGGGTTTTGGGGGGTTTTTTGGGACACTCACACTCGAGGGCGAAGCGGAAGAGCTCAGGGCTGGGGGATTTGGGGGGATTTGGGGTTTTTGGGACACTCACACTCGAGGGCAAAGTGGAAGAGCTCAAGGCTGGGGGACTTGGTGTTTTTTGGGGTTTTTGGGACACTCACACTCGAGGGCAAAGTGGAAGAGCTCAAGGCTGGGGATTTGGGGGGATTTTGGGTTTTTTGGGGTGGTTTTGGGGACACTCACACTCGAGGGCGAAGTGGAAGAGCTCGAGGCTGGGGATTTGGAGTTTTTGGGACACTCACACTGGAGGGCGAAGTGGAAGAGCTTGTGGCTGGGGATTTGGGGGGATTTGGGGTTTTTTTGGGGATTTTTGGGGACACTCACACTCGAGGGCGAAGCGGAAGAGCTCGTGGCTGAAGTCGGCCGTCCAGCAGTCGCGGCCGCTCTGCCGCGCCTGGGCCCGCGCGCGCCGCACGAAGTCCTCGCCCACGGCGCTGAGCAGGGGCACGAAGCCGGGCACCACCTCGGGGGCCAGCGCCTCCTTGTTGAGCAGCAGCCGGTCCGAGCGCCAGGCCTCGCCCGTCCTGGGGGACAGGGCACGGCCGGGGTGTCACCCCTCAGAGCGCGGGACGGCCGATGTCCCCGTCACCCGCCGGCCGATGTCCCCGTCACCCGCCGGCCGCTCCCTGCGCCCTGCGCTGGGACTGCTGCGACAGGAGCCCGGGTTTGGGGTCCCCACTCAGTTAAAGAGTGACAGGAGCCCGGGTTTGGGGTCCCCACTCAGTTAAAGAGTGACAGGAGCCTGGATTTGGGGTCCCCACTCACTTGAGGAGCCCTGATTTGGGGTCCCCATTCAGTTAAAGAGTGACAGGAGCCCGGGTTTGGGGTCCCCACTCATTTTAGGAACCCAGATTTGGGGTCCCCATTCAGTGGAGGAGCCACAGAAGCCTGGATTTTGGGTCCCCACTCAGGTGAGGAGTGACAGGAGCCCCGATTTGGGGTCCCCACTCACTTGAGGAGCCCGGATTTGGGGTCCCCACTNCGCGCTAGAGGAGCCCGGATTTGGGGTCCCCACTCAGTTAAAGAGTGACAGGAGCCCCGATTCGGGGTCCCCACTCACTTGAGGAGCCCGGATTTGGGGTCCCCATTCACTTGAGGGGCGACAGAAGCCCAGATTTGGGATTTCCGCTCAGTTGAGGAGCCCGGATTTGGGGTCCCCACTCATTTTAGGAACCCGGATTTGGGGTCCCCGTTCAGTGGAGGAGCCACAGAAGCCTGGATTTGGGGTCCCCAGTCACTTTAGGAGCCACAGGAACCCAGATTTGGGTTCCTCACTCACTTGAGAAGGCACGGGACCCTGGATTTGGGGTCCCCACCCAGTTGAGGAGTGACAGGAGCCCAAATTTGGGGTGCCCACTCACTTGAGGAGTGACAGGAGCCCGGATTGGGGTTCCTCACTCAGTTAAGGAGTGACAGGAGCCCGGATTGGGGTCCCCACTCACTTGAGGAGCACCCCGTAGGGTTTGTTGCGGAAGTCACGGTAGGCCACCCACGGGGGGACGCTGAAGCGCTCGGGCAGGGTCCCCTCGGCCTGGAACAGCGTGGCCGCGTCCCCGGGGCTGATGATGTTCACGCTCTCGTAGACGCCCAGCTTCTCCCTGGGGTGGGAGCCCCCAGATCAGCCCCCGGGCCCTGGGAATGTCGTGTCCCGGAGGGTGCTGCGGGAGCGGGGCACGGAGAGGGCGCGGGGACCAAAGCCTGAGCCCTTCCTGCCGGCATCCGCACCCTGGGGACATCGGGGAGGGCGGGATCCCGGCCGGCCCCGCTAGCCCAAAATCCCGCATCCGCCAGGCGCGGCCCCACGGGCCCTGTCCCCTCCCAGGGCACGGGGACTGTCCCCCCGACNCGGACACAGAGAGGGGACACGGGCAGGAGACACGAGGACATGGGCAGGGGACACTGGGAGGGGATATGTGAGGGGACACAGACAGGAGACACGGGCAGGGGACACGAGGCGGGGACACGGCCACCTCACCTGTAGATGGGCCCGAAGCGGCGGAACTTGCGGGCCATGATGAGGTGCAGGTTGGTGAGGCCGCCCTCCTGCCAGAAGCGGTACAGGTTGAGCCAGCCCGCTCGCCACTCGCCCGGCACCTGATTGAAGGGCCGGGGAGCCGAGGGCGCAGCCGAGGGGACGGCCGAGGGGACAGCGGCGGCGGCCCCGCCGAGCCGGCGACACCGCGCGGCTGCGGCACGGGGACATCCCCGCAGGGCTCCGGGCTTGGCGGCAACGCGGGCGAGCATGGAGAGGGTGGCCCGGAGGGACGCGGTGGCCTCGCTCTTATCCCGAGCTCAAGGAGATGCTCCCGCCCGCCTCCCCCCAGGGACGGCCCCCCCGGGACCGCCACGGGCCAGGGGTGGCACGGCGTGGCCCCCTCCGGGCCCCGGGGACAGGTGACACGGTGGCCTTGGGAGATAGGCGAGATCTGCCCCAAAAACGATAACGACGCACGGGTCGGGTCACCCCGGCCGGGGACAGCCTTGGGGGCTCCCAGCCAGGGTCACCCCCGGCAGGGGACGGCCTTGGGGACTCGGTGCCACTGCTGGGGGTGCCCCACGTGGCCCCTCCCCGGGGGGGCGGGTCCGGCATTCCTGGGCTCCAGCCCAAATCCCAAACACCCCCTGGCAGCAGGGAAAGGCTCTTGGGGGGTCCCGAGCTGCGGATGAAGCCGCGGCCTCCGAGGGTGGTGGCAGACGAGGTCCCTTGTCGCCAGGCGCGACAGCTCCCGCTGGCACCAGGCGGCGATGGGCGTGGGGGACAATGGGGAGGGGGACACGGGGGTCCCCGGGACCTCTCCTTGGGGCGTCCCCGGGACAGGGATGAGCGGCGGGGATGAGCCGGGAGTGCCGAGCGGGGCTGGCGGCGGGTGCGACATCGGCGACGGGCACCGGGGGGCGCGCCGGGCCCGTCAGTGCCACCGCACGGGACAGCGGCGGCTTGTCCCCTCCCTCCTCGGAGCGTGGAGCCTGTCCCCTGCCAGGGCACAGGGGCTGTCCCCTCCTGCCCCATGGTCTGTGCCCCCTCTCAGGGCCCGCGTCTGTCCCCTGCTGTCCCTGTCCCCTCCCGTCCCAGGCCGCATTGCTGTCCCAGCGCCAAAACCCCGCCGGCTGCAGCCTGAGCAGCCCCACACCTTGGGGACATTGGTGGCACAGTGCCACCCCCTCCTGCCCCGCTGCGCTGTCACCGTCCTGAGTGGGACCCGCTGCCTTCCCTCCGGCCACGGACACGGGGTCGGTGCCCACGGGACACGGCGGGACACGGAGGGACACGGAAGAACACGGAGGGACACGGAGGGGCACGGAGGGACACGGCAGGGGCACGGCGGGACACGGCGGGACATGGCAGGACACGGCGGGACACGGAGGGACACGGAGGGACACGGAGGGGCACGGAGGGACACGGCGGGACACGGCGGGACACAGAGGGACAAGGCGGGACACGGCAGGACACGGAGGGACATGGAGGGACACGGAGGGACACACGGCTCCGTGCTGAGCCGTTGTCCCCACCCCCGACGTCACAGCCCCATCACTGTGTCACCTCTGCACCCCATGCCAGCACCTTCCCGAAGTGTGGGGACATATAGGAGCTCCCTGCCCCATAGCCCCGTGGCCCAGGGGTGTCACACACTCCCCTTACAGGGTCCTGTCCTTGTCGCCCCTTGTCGCCCACCCTGGGAAGCCGCCGAACTTTCCGCCACCCCCAGAGCACGAAGGAGGCGCGACAGTTGCGTCCCCTGGCCCGGCGGGCTCTGTGGGGGGCGACGGGAAGCGGTCGGAGGTGCCAAGGCACTCACAGCGACACTTTGTCCCCAGCCGTGGTGACAACAGCGCGGGGATGGCTGTGCCGGGAGGAGCGGAACAGATCCGCGTCACCTCTCCCGCGTTGGCCTCGTCCCCAGTGCCACCGACGCCGGGCGCCAGCACGGTCCCCGCGCAGCGGTTTGGTCGCGGGGCGGAGGTGGCACCGCCGGGTTTCGCTTTCCAGCCGCGGGGGTTTTGTCGCCGCGGGGGTTTTGTCAACTCTGGGTGACGCCGCGGCCACCCCTCCCCCTGGAAATCACCCCGGGGGCCCCGGGACCCCCCGCTCCAGGCGAACCGCGGGGATTTAGGGCAGGGAAGGGGATTTGGGGGCACAGCTCATCCCCGTGGGATGTCTGCCCCCCGGAGCCCACGGGATGGGCCGGGATGGGGCTGGAGGTGGAAACGTTTGGAGGGGACAATCAGGGGACATTGTCACCTCCTGGGATGCTCGAATCCCCCCCGGGAAAAGGGCCTGCAGCTGCTGCTTGGCTTCCTGAAACTGAACTTCCCTAAAACTCCACCCCCCTGCATGGAGACCTCCCTGCCCTATAGGAGGGGCTTAGGGACCCCTCTGCCCCATAGAAAACCCTATAGGAGCCCCCTGCCCCACAGAAAACCCTATAGGAGCCCCCTGCCCCATAGAAAACCCTATAGGAGCTCCCTGCCCCATAGAAAACCCTATAGGAGCCCCCTGTCCCAGAGAGACCCCCCTGACCTATAGAGACCTCCCTGCCCCATAGATATCCCTATAGAGACCTCTTGCCCCATAGAAAACCCTATAGGAGCTCCCTGCCCCATAGATACCCCTATAGGGACCTCTGGAGGAAGCCCCCTGCCCCATAGAAAACCCCATATGGTCCTCTCTGCCCCATAGGACCCCCTGCCCCCCATAGAGACACCCCTGTCCTAAAGGGACCCCCCCTGCCCCATAGATACCCCTCCTCTGTAGGGACCTACAGAGGACACACAAAGACTCCTCTGCCCTATAGGGCCCCTCCTGCCCCAGGGACACCCCCCTGGCCCACAGGGATCCCCCTGCCCCATAGGGAGCCGGTGGGGATCCATCCCGCTCGGCTCCCTGCTGCTCGCCTCCATCCCCGTGGGAAGGAGCGTGGATTTGATGGATTCTCCACCAATTTCTTCTCTTCCCTGCTGGGATTTCATCCCGGGCTCTTCCCCGCTGGGATTTCATCCCGGGCTCTTCCCCGCTGGGATTTCATCCCGGGCTCTTCCCCGCTCTCCACGAGCGGATCCATTCCCGGCGAGAGGGAAAATCCCAGCGGTGAAATCCTGCCCAGGAACCCCCCGTGATTCAAACCGGGGCCGGGAGGCAGCGGGGGAAACTCATTTTCGTAATAATTTACATTAAAAGTGAGACTCTTTCGGTTGCAAACACACCGTGAGCAGGCCTGGAGGGCTTTCCCTGGGATGAGAGGAAGGGATGACCCGGCACAGGTTCTTCATCCCCCTCAGCATCCCTCAGGAGTTTGGGGATGCTCGGGATCCAGAGGGTGGATCCAGGATCAGCCCTGACGTGAAGCTGGAACCTCGTTTTTATTCCCCTCCTTCGTCAAACTGAATCTCTTTTCGTTCATTTATTGCCTGACTTGAAAGCTTTTGGGGGTTTTGGGGTATCCCACCCCATGGGATGCGTTCTCCAGCCAGGATCACCCCTCGGGGATTTGGGAGTGGGAATCCACGGCTGGAAAGGGCAAAGCATTGGGAGGAGGAGGAGGAGGAGGAGGAGGAGGAGGAGAAGGAAGAGGCCCGCCTGCCGTAATCCCCAGTTTAACTTCCCCCGGGTTCTCCCGGGCCATCTCATTTCCCCTAAACCGCTGCGATTCCCGCTCGGAGCCCTCTCCCTGCTCCGCCCACCCCTTGTCCCACCGGGATCCCTCTCGGGTCCCACCTGGATCCCTCCCTGCGCCAGCCTGGACCCCGGGAAAGCACAGGGACAGACAGACACCGCGTTAAATCCCGGGATGCTCGGGCAAAACGGGGAATCGGCCTCGCGGCAGCCGATAAATCCCTAAAAATAGTCCCTACAAATAGAGCTGTCACATCCCCAGCTGGAAGAACCGGTCGGACAAGGGGTGACGGCGGGCGGGAGCGAGCCGAGAGCACGGCAGGGTTTCAGGCACCCCATCCCGACTCTTGGAATCCCGGGGTGGAGCCACAAATGGATTTTTGGAAAGGCGTGTCCGGGATGCAGCAGCACCTCTCAATCCCTGGAATCCCGGCTCTGGTGAATCCAGGGGGATCCCCATCCCAGCGGCTCCTTCTGCGATGGCTCTGTACCCCCATCCCGGCGGGAAAAGATTCCCAGAGTTGGGAATCTGCTGTGGGCTCTCCCACCACCTCTGGCATCCCATCTGCGAGGATACAGGATGGTCCTGCACGGTAAATCCTCCTCCTGGAGCAGCCCCCAGGCTGGAATAGCCCCCAAAACGACGCTGGGGAAAAACAAATAAAAATTTCAAAGGCTCCTGGTGGCTTTTTTTGAGGCGTGTGGCCGTGGCCTCTCCGCCTGTGCTGGGAAAAGTCTGGAAAAGCTGCTGAAATACCTTTGCTTCCCGGGAGAGCTCAGATCCCAGAATAACCCCGGGGACAACGAGGTCACAGCCGCGGTGACAGCGCGGCTCCCCCTCGGGCAGCCCCGAGGCCACAATAAATCCCAGCGCTCGCGGGTTTTGGCTCGCTGGATTTAAGGAAGCAGCCGGCGGGGGCTGGGAGCGTGTCCCGGAATAAAACACACCCGCAGGGCTCGGGCTTCGCTGCTTTTCTCGGGGAATCCAGCAAAAAGTCCCGGCTGCTCCCTGGGAGCGGGGATGTGACGGCCAGGGGGACGCTGTGAGCCCCTGCCTGTGTCCCTGTCGCCCGGGGGCTCCCGGTTGTCGCCGTGGTGCTCGATCCCACGCTCTCAGCCGGATGTTCGGGCAAGGAAAGGGATTTTGGGCGGCCAGATTGGAATTCTGGCTGCCTGCGCCCGCTCCAGCCCATTCCAGGGGGCTGAGCAGCACCTTCGGGTGCTGCTCCCGAGCCTGCTTCCCGGCGTTTCAGTGCCGGATTTTGGACCTTTGGGGTCCCGGGGCTGGCACCGGTGGAGCTGGGAACGGGAACAGCTCGGAGTCCGTGCGCAGCACCCAAAAATTCCCTCTGGGCGCTGGGCTCCTCTGAGTTCCCATCCCACGGGGCTGCCAAAATTCCCACTCCCGGCTCTGGAATCGCCCGCTCCCGGCTCCTGCCGCCTCCCTTCCCGCAAGCTGCCGCACGCCGCCGGCGCCAGCGGGAATTCCGTGCCAAAGAGGGATGGAGGCAGGGAAAGGTTTCGCTGTCGGCTGCCAAACCCCCCTTCCGTGAGGATCAGGGACCTGCGGGTCCCCTCAGTGCCACCGCCGTGTCCCCAGCGCCGCCCGGGCTCTGCGTCACCGCCATCCTGAGGTGCAGCTCGGCACGTATTCAGCCATCCCGAAACACTTCCCCGCGGGAAGAGGCCCGGCAGGAGCACCAGGAATAGCCGGGCATGGATTGGGATGAGCGCTGAGCCGGCCCTGCCTTTGTGCCGGGGGCGCTTGGATGGAGGCGTTGCTCTGTCGTGCCTTTTTGGCACCTTTTCCACCCCTCAAATCCCGCTCCCCGCCTCCCTCCGGCCCCAGCCCGGCCCTTTTTCTTCACAGCACCGACCATCAGGTCCTTCTCCCAAAAACCTGGAGCATCCCAGGCAGGAGGTGGGGAGTTGGTTCCACATCACGAAGCCCCTTCCCACCCCTCACATTCCAGGGCTGCTGCTGACACCCTCCTTCGGGTTTTCCAGCGGGAATTTGCTGCTGGAAGGCGCCGGCCTGAACCAGGAGCAGCAAACCCAGGGCTGCAGAGAACAGGACTTGGAAAAAGGCGAGGGGAGACCCTGGCCCCCATCATTCCCGGAGAGAACCACGGCGCTCTCCTGCTTTTTTCCACTCTTTATTCCAACCATCCGCTTTGGTTACAGGTCTGAAAGGGCTGGGGTGCTTTTTTGGTAGCTGTTGTGGTGTTTTTGTATTTTTTTAAATTTTCCTCTCCTGTAATCCGCCCCCGCCTGCTGTAATATTATAAAATCCTACAAGACAGTAATGAGCAGTCGATATAATAAATATCTGTTAGTCCACAAAGTTAAAGTGCTTTGAGAAGGGGTGTAAGAAGCTCTGTCCTGGACTGGGGATGGGGAACATCTCGGGGATGTAGTGCAGTAGGAGGCTCTGGCCCGCTGTCCCTGGGGGTGGACGCGGCCCCTCGGCCCCTCCCGAGCGAGCAGGAGCCGGGACAGGCATTGGAAGCACGGCCAGGGTGTCCCCAGGGTGTCCCCTGGGCGTCCCTGCCCAGGGCTGGGCCGTTCCGGGCTGGGCAAGGTTTGGACGAGGAGCGGGACCGCCCCCTTTGCAGGGAGAAAACCCCGATTTTCACAGTTTAGTTTTGCTCCGAGACCTCCGAAAGCGCGGGGGAAGCGAACCCCGGGCCTGGCTCGGGGGACAGGGACAGAGCCGGGGACAGGCGCAGCCCCCCCCGGTGCCGTGAGGTCCGCGGCCGCTTTCCCTGAGGACACCCGGGGCGGGGCGGGAGCGGGGACGGCCCCGCTGCCCCCGGCGATGCCCCTCAGCTGCCTGCAGAGCGTTTGTGCGTCTCCAGCGTCTGCCCAGCGCCTCCCGCTCCGCTCCGGGCTCTGCTCCCACCTTCCCTTCCCGTCCCCACCCCCCAAATCCAGTCACCTTCCGAGGCTTTTCCATGCAAATTCCCAACGCGGCGCCGATTCCCGACCTCCCTCCCACACCAAAGCCGGCTGCAAACAAAAAAACAACGAACCGAGCTCCCCTCGAGCCCTCCGCAGCAGGAGGGGACCGGCGAGTGACGCCGGGGGCGTCCCAGCTGCTGCCGACGCCCACATCATCCCCCCAAACCGCGGGAGGCAGCGGCCCCCGCGGGGACCCCGCAGTCCGGAGGCCGAGAGCCGGCTCCTCCTCCTCCTCCTCATCTTCATCACATGCAAGGAGCGGCCGCGCCCTGAGGATCAGTGCATGCATGGCCGGCCGGCCACCTCCGCGGCCACCGCGTGTCACCACGCCCTCCTCCCGAGGCTCTTCCAGCGAGGCCAGCGGGGAAGGCGGCGAACGGTCCCGGGGAGCTGCAGAAACCGCGGCGGCGGGCAGGGCGAGCGCCGCGGCCTCAGTGGAAGAGCTCGGCCAGGGCCAGCACGAGCAGCAGCCGGAGCCACGAGGCCAGCGTGGCCGGAGCGCGGCCGTGCTGCGACAGGAAGCGCAGGCGGTCCAGCAGGCGCTCCTTGACCAGCGCCTGGCGGAAGCCGTCCTCCTCGGACACGCAGACGTAGTGGCCGTAGTGCTCCCGCCGCACGCTGGGGATGAAGTGGAAGCAGTCGTGCTGCGGGTGGGACGTGTTGCAGCTCTTGATGAGGACGTCCTCGTGGTACCAGTTGTAGGTGGCGTAGTGGGACTCGATGGAGCAGTTGAGGTAATAGCGGGAGAAGGGCATCACCGAGATGTTGCGGAAGTCGTCTGCGGGGACACGGGGGCGAGTGTTAGTCGGGCACAACCCGGCTTTTGGTGGAAGCCACAGAGGCCGCTTTGGAGAGAGAAGCTCCTCGGAACTCCTACTCTGTCCAGCAGAGCCAATCCCTAAAGGACTGACACCTCGGCCGGCCCAATTAGAGAAGTTAGCGGCGCCTCCGTGATGAATATGCGGTGACATGTTTAAGAAGGAGAGAAAGGCGCGCGATTCCCCTTTCTTCCTCTCTTTGGGCAGGTGGCTGCTGGGCCCCATCCCGTGGTGGCCACTGGGCTCCTTCCGGGCCAGCACCGGGAGCGCCCGCACAGCCAGGGCAGTGCCACACAGCCACTGCCATCTGGGCGCGGCTCACAATGAATTTTATCTGCCCAGCCGCTTTCAGCCGCTTCCCTGCCCCTCTGCTGGCTTTTAGGCACGCAGCGAACACAAGGGCAGGAGCGGGGCAGCACCTCTGCCTTTCCCGCAGGAGGAAAAGCGCCGAGCGGAGCCGGCTGAGGTGCTCGGGACCAGCAGCGAGGGCACGGCAAAAATTCAGAGATGAATTTCTGAGAGAAATCTGATGAATTTTCAGAGAAAAAATGCAGAGCCCGGAGGTGATCAACCGGCACCGCAGAGCTCTGTAAAAACTTCTCAGCCGATAGAACTGGAGGGCAAACGGATCTACAGACGCCGGCTCTCTCCCGAGTCGGAGAAAAGGAAGAGGTGAAGACACGTGAGGGGAACAACGCGGCGACACTACGGTCGGTGCAAAGGGGGAGGAGGAGCTGAGATTCTGCTACGAGCCGGGGTGAGGACGACAGCACAACAAACTGCCTCCCTGTAATGCACCGAGTGCGTGCAGCATGCAGCCGTGTGAGAAAAGGGTGCTCGTGTGGGTGCTGAGGAGCTGTGACGGGGTGAGAGGCTTGAGCACAGAGAGAGACAACCCTTGCAGAGACAGGGGAAGAGGAGCCTCGCTTTTAGAGCAGCTCACCCTTAACAACGGCACCCCACGGACCAAACGGCCCGCAAAAAAACAGTGGTGGGAAGACTGCAAGCCGTGGGAGGAACTCGCCTGGCAGCAGGTCGGGCGGGACTGCTGCTCCTGAAAATTAGAACCACGTTGCCACGTTGGAGAAGTTCACAGAGAACTGTCTCCCGTGGGAAGGACCCTGTGGCACGGCAGAGGAGGCTCCTCTCCCTAGAGAACCGAAGGAAGATTTTTTCAAGTGACAAACTGACTAAACTGCCCGTGCTTTGTCTCCCTGAGCTGTCGGTGGGAAGGGAAGAAGGGCTGGGGTGCGGGGGGAAAGGTGTTCTAAAGGGTTTTTTTATTCTCATCGCCCTCTTTTAATTCTGTTCGTAAATTTTTCTTCATGCCTTTGGAAGTTTTGAGCCTGTTTTGCCCTTGGAGTGTTTTCTCCCGACCCTCATCTCACCCCATGAGCCTTTTCATTTCTTTTCCTTTCCCCCTCCTCTGCGCCACGGCAGCAGAGGAGAAGGAGCAAATGGATTTTCGTGGGTGCACCGGCGTTGAGCCGGTGTCAAACCCACAGCAGATGTCCAGGAGCCACGGATTGGGTTGGTGGCATCGTGCCCGTGCCAGGAGGGGTGGAACTGGAGGATCTTCAAGGTCCTTTCCAACCCCAGCCACGCCATGGTGTCACAGATCCACGTAACGACAGCAGCCCGCGTCTGGTGCAGCCCACAGGGCTTTTCTCCCAGTTGAATCCTTCCCACCCAGCTCAGAAGGATGATTTCTGCTGATTCCAGCCTGATGTGGTGATTCCAGTTCCCCAGCGACACCTCCCAGCAGCCAAACCCATCCAAACCCATCCGAAGGCTGGAGAACCCGACGACTCCTTCCCCAAGCACAACGTCTCCACGTACCTTCCTTGACATCGCCTCTCTGGCAGTTTCCTTGCCACGAGTCCAAGTTCAGGTTCTGGAGCACCTCCCTGGGGATGGGAATGGGAATAAGCACCACCAGGACTTTGGGAAGGGGCGTTTCAGGATGGGAATCCCCCATATCAGTGGGATGAGTGGGGCGAGTGGGAATCTCCCCCTCCCATCCTAATTTCAGGTGGTTGGAGATGACCAATGTGAGACCCAGCAGCAAGGAGAGGGGTTTGGGTGCCCAAAACCCTTCAAAGGAGGGATGGATCCACACAGAGCACCCCAAACTTTTGGGAAGAGGGGTTGGGTGCCCAAAACCCTTCGGGGGGGGATGGATCCGCACAGAGCACCCCAAAATTTCAGGATGAGGGATTTGGGTGCCCAAAAGCCTTCAGGGGAGGGATGGATCCACAGAGAGCACCCCAAACTTTTGTGGAGAGGTTTCGGTGCCCCAAAACCCTTCAGGGGAGGGATGGATCCTCACAGAGCACCCCAAACCTTTGGGCAGAGGGGTTGGGAAACCCTTCAGGGGAGGGATGGATCCATGCAGAGCACCCCAAACTTTCGGGGACAGCGCGGCCACCCCAAACCCCTGCCCGCCCACAGCCCGGGAGGGGAATGCTGAGGGCGTCTGTGCGGTGGCATGGGGAGGTGGCAGTGGCCCCACGCACCGGCCGAGGGCCAGCGAGAGGCAGGAGCCGTTGGCCCAGCCGCAGTAGGGGTCCCTGGCCAGCACGCAGCTGTGGCAGTTGTTGCGGTAGGCGCCGCACATGTCCATGGGCAGCTCCAGGACGCGGCTGCCGGAGCCCACGTAGAGCACGGCCTGCGGGAGGAGAGCACAGGCACCCGTCATCCCCCGCCCCAGGGAAGGCCAGCAAGGAGCTGGAGCTGCTGGACGGAGGCCAAGGAGGTGCTCTGAGGGTGGAGCCCTGCTCAAGCCAGGCTGGGAGGGCTGGGAATGTTCACCTGGGGAAAGGAAGGCTCCAGGGAGAGCTCAGAGCCCCTGAAGGGGCTCCAGGAGAGCTGGAGAGGGGCTTTGGAGGGACAGCACACAGGGAATGGCTTCCCACTGCCAGAGGGCAGGGATAGATGGGATATTGGGAAGGAATTGTTCCCTGGGAGGGCAGTGAGGCGCCGGGATGGAATTCCCAGAGCAGCTGTGGCTGCCCCTGGATCCCTGGAAGGGTCCAAGGCCAGGGTGGACACTGGGACTCGGAGCACCCTGGGATAGTGGAAGGCGTCCCTGCCATGGGATGATCATTAAAGGTCCCTTCCAACCCAAACAATTCCATGATTGCACTCCCAGACCCCGGGGCTGGCACTGACCCACCCATCCCTGCCTGACCAACCCCGTTCTCCTGCCCCCGGAGCAGCCACCCACCCTGGCGTGGTCCAGGATCATGGCCTGGATGGGATCCTTGTCGGGGAACACCTGGATCTCCATGATGTTCTGCACCCCGTCCGGCAGCTCCACCACCTTGTGGATGGACCCCTTGTCTGGGAAGAGAGAGGGGACAGCCCCGGTGAGGCACCCGGAGAGGAGGTGACAGTGCCAGGGGGTGCCTGCCTGGACCTGACACCCAGAGAGGGCAGGAGCAGCATCCCGAGGGAACAGAGCTCGGGAATGCTCCTGGATCCCCCTTCCCAAAGGGAAACCCTCTGTCCCCTCAGCAGGGGGAGGTGAAACCCAGCTCGTGCAGGGCTCAGGACCCCCAGGTGACTCCGTGTCCATCCCACGGCCCTTCCTGTTGGATCAGGCTTCCCAGGGGTTGGCTGCACTGAAACCCAGGATTCTGGAAAAACTCTATTGCTCTGACTCTCTGTTTCCCTGTTTCTCTCTAACTCTGTTTCTCAGTTTCTCCATTTCTCTCTATTTCTCTGTTCATTTCTACATTTCTCTCTATTTCTCTGTTTCTCTCTATTTCTCCATTTCTCCCTGTTTCTCTGTTTCTCTCTATTTCTCTGTTTCTCAGTTTCTCCATTTCTCTCTATTTGTTTCTCTGTTTCTCTATTTCCATCTGTTTCTGTTTCTCTCTGTTTCTTCATTTCTCTCTGTTTCTTCATTTCTCTCTATTTCGCCATTTCTCTCTGTTTCTCAGTTTCTCTCTAACTCTGTCTCTCTATTTCTATTTCTCTCTCTATTTCTCTGTTTCTCTGTTTCTCCATTTCTCTCTAACTCTGTTTCTCCGTTTCTCTCTATTTCTAAATTTCTCTCTATCTCTGTTTCTGTTTCTCCATTTCTCTTTCTCTGTTTCTCTCTAACCGGAAAATCCCCGCACTCCCATCCAGCCCCAGCCGCCCACCGAGGGGCGGCCGCACTTTCTCCACCATAGATCAGGAATGTCAATCCCCTCAGGTCCCTCCGCCGGCGCCAGGGAGCAGCTCCCATGCATGGCAGGGATGAGCACAGCCCGGGAAGCGCCAGAAAACGACGGAGCTGCTCCTTCGGGAAGGATTTCTGCCCCTGGGGAGGCCGTGCCCCTCTCCCCCGTGCCTGGGATGGTGCCCGGAGCCTGGCGGTGCCCACGCAGCCAGGCTGGCAGCGCTCAGCTGTTCCCGAAATCTGGCAGCTCTCTCCCGCCTGATGAGCATATGCCAGGCTGGGCACGCTGCCCCCGCGGGGAATGTCCCCTCAGGCGTGTCCCCGTACCTGTGGCCAGGTAGAGGACGTTGTAGCGCTGCCCGTGGCCCGCGGCCACCTCGTGCACGCCGATTTTCTGGTAGCGGTGCTTGTTGTGGAACAGGGGGCTCCGGGAAGGGGACAGCGGCTCCACCCGCTCCTCCACCTCGGGGTGGCTGTCGGCGATCTTGAAGGTCTCGCTGGGCGTGTGCTGCCCGGAGGGGACGCACTGCGGGCAGAGGGGACAGAAGGGGACAAAAGTCAGGCAGAGAGCCGGGCGGGGCGCTGAGGGTGGCGGGGGAAGGGGACAGCTGTGCCAGAGGTGCGGTGCCAGCGCTGCCCCGGGGGGTTCTCACCGTGCCCGTGCCAGGTGCCGCTAGGATGCTCTGTCCCCGTGCTCCCCATGAAGGGACGGGACCTTCTCCAGCCTCCCTTCATTCCCAGCGCTCAGCCCGTCCCGCAGCGCCTCCCTCGCTCCGTGTCCCCTTCCCGGGGTCCCCCGGGACCTCCCGAAGCTCCCGCGGGGTGGCTGCTGCCCCTCCCTCACCTGGCCGGGTTTGACCTCCGGGGTGGGGCCGTGGTAGCCTTTGAGCCGCGAGGTGCGGAACACGTTGTCGATGTCGCCAAAGGAGTAGACACAGACAGCAGAGCTCCCCCTGAGGGGACAACGAGAGTGTCAGGGGGACACCGGCCACCCCCCGCCGTGCCCATGGCCCTGCCCACTCCGGCTGCTTTCCAGAGGGAAAAGAGGGCTGGAAGGAAGGGTTTGAGCCAGGGCCCCTCACCAGGTGTTGGTGAAGAGCCCGTAGACCTTGGAGCGCCGCCAGTCGCCCGCGGGGACGAAGAAGACGTCCTGCAGCCAGTTGAAGTTGCCCTTGGTGACAGGGTCCACGCAGATCAGGGTGGCCTTGAGGAACGTGGTCCACTTGGAGGCCGAGAGGGAGCTGGTTCCTCCCTTGTCCTCCTGGGTGACAGGGAGAGCAGGGAGGGAGTCAGGGTTTGGGGGGAACACCCCCAGATCCCCATCCTGATGGGGAACTGCGGGAGGCTGCCACAACCCCATTCCTGCCACCCCAGCCAGATGGAGCAGGGAATTCTCTCCCCTATGAGGCAGAGGGACGTGGCTGTGCCTTGTCAGGGGGGCCAAAGCTAGCCTGGGTGAGGCCAGGTGAGCTGGCATGTCCCCTGTCCCCCCCGGAGCTGTCCTGGCTGCCACTCAGGCCCGTCCCCGGGTACCTTGCACAGCTGGGCCACCCGCGAGATGTTCCGCGGCGCCTCGGGGCTCTTGTCCGGGTTGTCCTCGCGGAAGAAGTAATAAATCTTGTCCTGGTGAGGCTCCTCGTGCCTCAGCGTGGTGGCCTTGACAAACTGAGGGTCTGGGGAGAGAAGAGACAGAACTTGGACCCGATGTCAACGACCGGTGGGGACAGGGCAGGGAATGGGATACGGCTGTGCCCCAGGGAAAGGACAGCTCCGAGCCCGGGCTCGCCCTGCCACCTTCCCAGTGCCTCCTGCCTGACTCCATGGACTCATTCCCTGCAGGGAACGGCTCCCTGGAGCCTGGGGAAGCCTCAGCAGCCACAGAAACCCAAGTCCCTCCTGGCTCCGGGAGCTGTGGTGGGAAGGAAGGGTCCCCCAGGAGGAGAAATCTGTGCTGTTTGTTGGGAAAACCCTGTAAGGCCATTCCCATTAATGCACCCCTGCCATGACGGGCATCCCTGGGTCCCTCTGAGCATCCTTAGCTGCTGTTTCCATGGCAGGGAATGTCCAGGGATCAGAGCTCTGGCGTTCCCAAGGCAGGGGATGTCCCGGGGTCAGCCTGGCAGCCCCGGGGCTCTCAGGCCTGGCTTGGTTTCCCCCTCCCTGTTTTATGCCAGTGTCATTTAAATTCGGTTTTGTAGCCCAATAATCCCCCATTTCCGCCCTGGGAAGCCACCACAACCCCATGGAAGTAGAGCAAGGTCCTTTCTCCGTGTCCCCACCCTGTCCCCCCCCAGCCCAGCGTGTCCCTGCCCAGGGTTTTGCCCTGGCTGGGGTTTGCCCGGAGCCCCTGCCCGCACTGGAAGTTGCCCAACTGGCAGCTGCCGGGCATTTTGCACAACCCAGTTTCCTTCCACCCCGCAGGAGGGACTCGCCAGCCTCGTTTCCCAAGCCCCGAGGACGGGGAAGTCACTTTTGTGCCGGTTTGGGACAGAAGAAAGCGGTGACAGGGTGCCAGACAGCTGGGTCCCTCCTGGCTGGCACTCAGGGCACCCGATCAGCCCCACAAGAAGCTCTGGAGATTCTCCTGGCCCTGCCAGCTGTGGGAATGTCCCCCACTCACTCTGCATCACCGTGTCACTGGTGTAGAGCTCTCCCCCGCCCCTGACGCGACGGAACCGAGGGATCTTCCCGTTCTGCTGGCTCTTCTTGATGGTGGAGTAGATGTCCTGGCCTGTAGGACAGCAGGGATTGGGGAGAGGAGGAGGAGGAGTGAAAGCAGCCAGGGCTTTCTGGGCATCACAGGGAGGGTGGATATGGAACAGGGATCCCAGTCCTGACACCCAATCCTTGAAGGCTGGCAGGGACACATTCTTGGGAAGGATCCTCACCTGTCCCCCTGCCAGGCCTGGAGCAGTGGGATCACTGCAGGCCCCTCCTTCCGAGGTCCCTCCTGACCCAAAGCATTCCTGATTCAGGTCCCTATTTCCGAGGTCCCTCCCGACCCAAAGCATTCCTGATTCAGGTCCCTCCTTCCGAGGTCCCTCCTGACCCAAAGCATTCCTGACTCAGGTCCCTCCTTCCGAGGTCCCTCCTGACCCAAAGCATTCCTGACTCAGGTCCCTCCTTCCGAGGTCCCTCCTGACCCAAAGCATTCCTGACTCAGGTCCCTCCTTCCGAGGTCCCTCCCGACCCAAAGCATTCCTGATTCAGGTCCCTCCTTCCGAGGTCCCTCCTGACCCAAAGCATTCCTGACTCAGGTCCCTCTTTCTGAGGTCCCTCCTGACCCAAAGCACTCCTGATTCCCAACATTCCTCCCACATAGAGCCCCCATCCCACGCCTCGGTGGGAATCCCCCACCCTCTGTCCCAAAGGGATGTGCATTTCCATGGAGACAAAATCAGGAGAGCCAAGGCTGCCCAGAACAGGGGACAAAGCTCTTGGAGTGGCCTCAGGGGGCTTTTGTTTGTCCCAGGGAGGTTTTGAGCACAGCAAAACCTCTGGAAAAGAGGGAAATGGGAAAAAACCCCACTTACCATCAACAACGACGAGGGTGTTGGAGTCAGGGGTGAATGGAGCGATCCCTCTCCCATCCCAGGGTGGGCTCTCTTTCCTTTGCGTCTGGGGAAGGACAGAAAGGGATCCTGAGTGGGATCAGGCCGGGTTATCCCCAGCCGGGATGGGGGAAGGATCCGTACCACATTCCAGCAGGTGGGAGCGCAGGCACCGGTCCCGCACACCAAGAGCCCGTCCCCGTACTGCTCCACCAGGGTCAGGTAATTCCGGCTGTCCTCCTGCCGGGGGGGAGAGGAGCCTGGGAATGGCACAAAGTCCCCAGCACCACACAGAGCCCCAGATTTTTCCTGGATTTTCCCGGATCTCTTCATCCGGAGGGAGCTCATGAGGAGCACATGCAGCTCCCTCAACCCAAATCCTCCTTCCTCACCTGGCTGTTCCCTCCTCCAACCCAAATCCTCCCCCTCCTGCTCTTCCCTCCTTCAACCCAAATCCTCCTTCCTCCCCTCGCTGCTCCTTCCTTCAACCCAAATCCTCCTTCCTCCCCTCGCTGCTCCTTCCTTCAACCCAAATCCTCCTTCCTCCCCTCGCTGCTCCTTCCTTCAACCCAAATCCTCCTTCCTCCCCTCGCTGCTCCTTCCTTCAACCCAAATCCTCCTTCCTCCCCTCGCTGCTCCTTCCTTCAACCCAAATCCTCCTTCCTCCCCTCGCTGCTCCTTCCTTCAACCCAAATCCTCCTTCCTCCCCTCGCTGCTCCTTCCTTCAACCCAAATCCTCCTTCCTCCCCTCGCTGCTCCTTCCTTCAACCCAAATCCTCCTTCCTCCCCTCGCTGCTCCTTCCTTCAACCCAAATCCTCCTTCCTCCCCTCGCTGCTCCTTCCTTCAACCCAAATCCTCCTTCCTCCCCTCGCTGCTCCTTCCTTCAACCCAAATCCTCCTTCCTCCCCTCGCTGCTCCTTCCTTCAACCCAAATCCTCCCCATCCTGCTGCTCCCTCACGGGTGGGACCTACCGAATTCCCAGACGTCACGCATAGGCCTTCATTTTTCACCGGGAACTCTTCCTAGGATAAAGGAGAGGGAAGTGCTTCCATTCCTGCTGTCTCAATGCCAGAGGCATAGACTCAGCGTGCTGCAAGGTCACCAAACACCGCGAGGTGTCCTTGTCCCCCACCCCTGGTGCCTGAAATCCCTCGGGAAGGCCGGGCTGGATCCCAGTGACGGAATCTGAGCATCACTGCTCACACTTCGGAAAGGCTCCTGGCTGGAAACATTGTCCCCTCAGAGGGGTCACACCCAGGCAAGAACCCACCCGTGGCCAACGCGGGAGATTTCTCCCTGCTGCAGCCATTCTTTCCTGGCAGGATTTTGCTTCCTGGCAGGATGGAGCCGGCTGGGCAGAGACCAGGCTCATCCAGGCCTGGAATGTGGGCCAGGAGATGGATCCCGGACACTTTTGGTGGGGTTTTGAGGCCAAACCCGTTCGCAGAGCCTCCTCACCGTGTAGTTCTCGCGGGTTGCAAAGTCGTAGTAGTAGAGCCTCCCCTCGCCCCCGACGTAGATGGAGGAGGTGTTTTCCTGGTGGAAGAACACCGGGAACCTCTCCCTCCGTGGGAACACATATTCCTTGGCACCTGGGGACAGCGCACACGTCAGAGAGCTGCTGTGGGGGCAACCCGCTGATCCCTTCCCTTCCCGTGCCCTTGGAGCGAGGGAAAACCGGGACACGGGGCTGGGGCCCTGCGGGAGGGCTGGGAAAGGGGACTGGCGGCTCTGGGGCTCCAGCTGTTGTCCCCTGGGCCCCCGGGGATGGGACAGCTCCACAATGCAGACAGGAGGCAGGGGAACTGCTGTGGGAGCTGGGAGTGCCTCAGCCCTGCCTCTGAGTGCTGCCTTCCAGAATCCCAGTGCCTCCTGCGGCCCAGCTGAGGAACGAGGGGTCCCTCTCTTAGCCTGGAAACCAATCCAGGCAATGCCAGAGAGATTGGGATCCTTCCCAGAGCTAGGAGAGATGGGCAGGGTTTGGATCTCAGGAGGGATGGACAGGGTTTGGATATTGGAGGATGGACAGGGTTTGGATCCTGGAGGATGTGCAGGGTTTGGATCCTGGAAGATGGACAGGGCTTGGATCTCCAGGAGGGATGGATGGGGTTTGGATCCTGGAGGATGGACAGGGTTTGGATGCCAGGAGGATGGACAGGATTTGGATCTCCAGGAGGGATGGATGGGGTTTGGATCCTGGAGGATGGACAGGGTTTGGATCCTGGAGGATGTGCAGGGTTTGGATCCTGGAGGATGTGCAGGGTTTGGATCCTGGAGGATGGACAGGGCTTGGATCCTGGAGGATGGGCAGGGTTTGGATCCTGGAGGATGGACAGGGCTTGGATCCTGGAGGATGGGCAGGGCTTGGATCCTGGAGGATGTGCAGGGTTTGGATCCTGGAGGATGGGCAGGGCTTGGATCCCAGGCCAGAGCCCAGGTCTGACAGGGAAAGGTTCAGCCAGAGCCACAACCCCCGGGCTGCCTGTCCCAGACAGGAACCAAAAGTGGCAGCCGGGCTCAGACGCCGCAGCTGGCTGTGGAGCCGCCCGTCTGCCCCTGTGCCCTTCCTCTTTCACAGCCCGGCTCTTCCAGCTCCCCTTCCCTACAAACACCCTCGGTTCCCCTCTGCGTGGCCAGCTGGGCTGGGGGAGGAACCCCCATGGCGTCCCTGGTCCCAAAGTGCCGAGGTGTGCGGGAATGGCAGCGCAGGGATCGCTCCCGGGAGCCGGGCTGCCCTCTTCCCGGGCGCTCCGAGCTCGGCATTCCCGCTTTTCCCTTTCCCAAAGAGAGCGGCCTCTGGCCTGGCCAGCGCTCCCAGCGCTCGGCCAAAGGCCGGGAGCGCCTCTGGAGCTGGCAGCCGGCACCCGGGGTAATTAATCAGCGGCACGTGGCTCTCTATTTATAGGGCTGGCGCTCGGCACTGCCCAGCCCGGCGGTCCCTCTGCCCCGCCGAGCCAGGAGGGAAGCGGCACCTCAGAGGTCACCGCGGCCGTTGAATTCCCGCTGGGTTTGGGGGGTTATTCCCACCTCCTCGAGGTCCCTCATCCCTTAAAACAAGCAGAGTTTCCCCAGCAGGGCTTGGGGAAGCTGCCAGAACCTGCCAGGTCTGATTTGGGAAGGGCTGTGGGGATGCGGTGAGGGGACAGCTCCCTGTGCCCTTTCCCTGGGACCCTCAGCCGGGTTGATCCCGGTCCCTGCCTGCCCCTGTGCCCTGCCCGGCCTTCCCTGTGCCCAAGGGCTCCGAGAAACTGCTGAGCCTGAGCTGGACAAGCTGGCACAGACCCTTCCAGGCTGATTCTGCAGCCAGGCTCAGTCTCAGCCTGCCCTGGAGAGGAATAATCCCTTTCACACCCTCTCCCTTCCCAAAAACCCCGCTCCTGGGGAGCCCCTGAAGTGCTGTGACCCCAATCACCAACACGGTCTGCCCAGGCCTCACCAAACTCTACTCTTGTTTGAAACCTCCAGCCCCCAAATTGCTGCTAATCCAGGCAAATCTCCGAACTCCGCTCCTCTTCCCCTTCCACACTTGTCTCCTGCTGCCCTGAGGCTCCTCTGGGGGCTCTTCCTGAGTTCCCTGAGCCCTGCCGAGCTGCGAGGCCACGCTCCTCTCCGCCGAGCCGAAAACAAACCAGCCCTAAACAATCATTTGGCCGGCGCCGAGGCTGTTGTTTATCCTGCAGCTCCCCGGGGACCGCCGTGAATCACGGAGCCGAGAGAGGAAACAGCTCTGCCAGCCAGGGCCCTCCAGAGAGCCTGGGCTGGGCTCCCTGCGCTGGCAACCCAGCCTCCAAACGCTTCCAGGAGCGGCTGCTGGGGTCCCTCTGCCCCTCGGGCCACCCTGTAGAGCTGGTCTTAAGCCCTGCAAAGCTGGTCCCGAGTCCCAGCTCTGCCTGCAGCAACTTGGGTCAGGGAAGGTGTTTGATCCCCTTCTCCCCAGGTGGGATGGGGGAGCAACCCTGCACCCCAAACGGCGGGTCTGGGGTTTGAACACTGGCAAGAGATGAGGATGAGGAGGCAAGGGGCATCTCAGGGCCCACAGTGCCATAAAAGCATGGAATTGTTGGGGCTGGAAGGGACCCTAAAGCTCATCCCGTTCCACTCTGTGCAGGGACACCTTCCACTGTCCCAGGGTGCTCCAAGCCCCATCCAGCCTGGCCTTGGACACTGCCAGGGACGGGGCTCTGTCCCATTGTGTCCCCAAAGAATGGGACGTGTCTCCTGGCAAACCCAAAGCTGCTTTGGAGACTGGAAAGAAAGGCTCGTGCCCTTGGAAGGCTCGGCCCTGCCGTCACCCCTGCTCCCAAATCCAACCCCGGAGCTCCGGGGACACAGGGCTCATTCCCAGAGCCTGGCTGACCCCGCCGAGCCCCTGTGCCCGGCGTTTGCCACCAGCCCCGCGGCTGGAGTGGGAATCAATGGCACCACTGTCCTTGGAAATGTCCCCGCTCCGCCGGCCTGAATGGGAGAAAGGGCGGCTTTGTGCTCGGCAGAGCTCCGCGCCAGAGGGGAGGGGAGCAGGAACATCAAATCAGGGAGAGAGGCACCGGCGCATCGGAAGGATGCCTGGGGGTGAGGGGCGGGAACCGAGAGATGCTCCGGATGCGATGGAGAGAAGGGAGCAATCCCGCTCTCCATCCAGACACGGCTTTGGTGACAGAGCAAACGGCTCCCTGTGGGCGCCAGAGCCCCTTGAGAAGCACCGGAGCATCCCGGAGCATCCCGGAGCATCCCAGAGCATCCCGGAGCATCCTGGAGCCGGCTGTTCCCACCTCCGGAGCAGAGGGGCAGCGTGGGCTGCAGCCTCTCCCGGCAAACTCCATCACCCGGCCCGGCTGGGGCTGAGTCAGCGCCGCCTTCCCTCGCCTCGCTCCAGCATTCCCGGCTGGCAGCGGCTCCCGCAGCCCCAGACGCTCCTGAGTCACCGGCTCGCACCGCTCCCGGCTCCGGGAGGGGGGAATTCTGTGGGAATGCTGCTGCTGGGGCAGCCCAAGAGGGAGGTGATGGCTCCGAAGGGTTAAAATTAGGAATTGAAATAAAGCTCCGGAGAAATGAAAGTGGAAGAGGGATGGGAGCAGAACCTGCTGGGTTTTGGGAGCTGAGGTGGGCGCGAGGCAGATCCTTCATTTTTTGCCCATAAATTCCCTCAAAGTGGGAATCACCTTGGAATATGAGGTGGTAGAGCAGGGTAGGGAGTTTGCCTGCTCCCTGGAATTGCCCGCTCCTGGAATTGCCCACTCCCTGAAATTGCCCACCCCTGGAATTGCCCACTCCCTGGAATTGCCCACTCCCTGGAATTGCCCACTCCCTGGAATTGCCCACCCCTGGAAATGCCTGCCCCTGGAATTGCCCACCCCTGGAATTGCCCACCCCTGGAACTGCCTGCCCCTGGAATTGCCC
>WAAE01000302.1:31519-82888 GCA_013400495.1 Nicator chloris
CCCCCTGGAATCCCCCCCCCCGGGAATTCCCCACCCCTGGAATTGCCCACCCCTGGAATTGCCCACCCCTGGAACTGCCTGCCCCTGGAATTGCCCTTTCCCACACGGCCCCTCGGCTGAGCTGAGCCATCCCGAACTCCCTGCGGCTGTCGCAGGACGGGGACACGCGGTCGGCACACGGGAAATCGGGATTGGCACGGGCGCGGTGCCGAGCCCTGGCAGCGCGGCAGAGGCAGCCGAGCCCCGACGCCAGGCGATCCCCCGGGAATTGTCGCCGTGACGCGTGGCAGCGCTGTCACTCGCGGTGGCCCCGATGGCACTGCCACCTGCTCCGCGCAGCCTCCGCCACCGCTCGCAGCTCCAAACGTTCCTCGGCTTGGATTCCTTTCCCCATCGCCGGGACAGATTCCGACCTCGATGACAGCGCGGGATCGGCGCTGGAGGCAGGAGGAACAGCTGACTCAAGGGCTGGGAATGTGGGATGGTCCCTGGGTGTCACCTGCGCCCTCATCCCGGCTCTGTGTCAGGGGCAGCGCCCCGGGCTCTCCACATCAATCGCGCTGCTGGGAGATCAGTCGGGAGCAGTCTGGATGCGGTGACACCCATCCCTGTCCTGCTTCCACAGGATGTGTGACGAGCAGCCCAGGTCCAGTTTTCCGGGAATGTGATTCAGGGGCATTTCCTGAGTCATCCAGGACTCCATCCCAGCTCCCACACCTCAACTCCGCAGTGCAGCTGGAGTTTCGTCATCCCCTCAGGCCAGGCTAGGAGGACAATCCCTGGATTTCTCACCTTCCCACCATCTCCCCCAGGGCAGTCCCAGCAGCCACCCCAGGGGGACGGGGACAGCCCAGAGCGCCGCCAGGGTCCCCTTCATTCCCGGAGCAGGGCTGGATTCACCGCACCGCTCCCACCCCCGCTGCCTCCCTCCTCCCCAAGCTCCACCACGGATGCCAGCAAGAAGCCAAGCTGCATTTTCTTTCTCTTTTTTTTTTTCTTTCTTTTTTTTTTTAGACGATCTATAAATTCCCAAATTGAGGCATTTCAGGAAGAGGAAATATGTCTCCAAGGAGCTGCTGTGCTAAGTTTTCCTTCCAGCGTGACTTTGCTCAAAGGGAACAAAGTGACACGAGGGAACAGTGTGACACCGGGGAGGGACAGCGGGGACAGGAGTGTCCCCTTCCCATGGGATGGACGCCTCAGGCAGCCTGGCGGGCTCCTGGGACAGAGCCTGCAGCAACGGGGTTTTTTATAGGAACAATCTGACTGCAAATGAGGCATTTCAGGAGCAACGTTTTGGGCAGGTTCGCTCTGACCTGCCACGGAATAATTGAAGGGTTGTGGCTGCGAGGTCCCCGCGCGCCGCCGCCACCGCCACCACACCTCGTGAAGAGTGACACATTTCACATTTTCTGGATGAGTTTTCGAGAAGGAGGCGAAATGAGAAATGCAAGAGGCAAGAAATGCGTGGAGGCCACTTCCTCCCTGCTGTTCCCTCCTGTCACCGGCCTCTGCCGGGGCTGCACCCCAGGAGAAGGGTCTGTGCTCGCCGAGGGTCCCTGGGGCCCTCGGACACCCCTCTGGAGGAGAGTCTGGAAGGGCTGAGGAATCACCCCAGGGCAGCCCCTCCACGTTTCGGGTCGTCCCGTGCCCCAACCTGAGTCATTTCTCAAGGAAAGCAGAAGCAGAGCAGAAGCGACACCTCCAGGTTTCTGTCCCATCCCCCTCAGGAGTTTCCCCCGGGTGCAAATCCCGTCCTGGCCCCCCTTTCACTCCCTCCACGTTCCCTTCCTGTTCAGCTTGGAGCTGACTGGAGCGTGGCCACCTGGCACTGCTTTCCTGGAGCAGGGACCCCCAAAACTCCTGGGGACACCAGATAGCCGGAGGGCTGAAAACGCTTCTGGCTGAAGTGAGACATTCCCTGCTTCCCCTGTCCCTGCCACGGGTTTATGTCCATCCCAACCCGAGGCTGGAACGTGGATCAGCGAGTCCTCTTGGAATTCTCGGTATTCCAAAGCCAGCCCAGGCTCTCCTGTCCCTCTGGGGCAGGGAAGGGCACGGGCCAGGTACGTGATGCTGCGGTGACGGCCGTGCCTGGGCCCGGCCTTCCCGCAGCTGCATCCCAGGAAGGAGCAGTTTAATGGTTTTCCAAAGTGCTTTCCCATCAGCCCGGGCTGGGTAAAAGCCCTGACCGGAATTTTGCCGTTCCCTCCATCCTGCAGGAAAGGCTGTGGTTCCCGAAAGCAGGGATTGGGGCAGTGGGCTGCTTTCCTTCCCATTTTCCAGCTGGGACCTGGGGGAAGCTCCAGCTGCTCACTCAGGACCAGCACAGGCGGGGGGAGAGGGACTGGGGGGACACACAGCCCTAAAACCCCGCTAAGGGGCCCAGGAGCTCACAGGAAACCCCCAAAAGGAGGTGTGAAAGGCCCCAGCAGCCTGAGCACCTCACGCCTCTCTCTCACACCGAGATGCCAGCAAGGCGCGGCCCCGGGGCTCATCCGGAGTTTGTCATCACCCCGAGCCGCTTTGGAGATGAGCAGGCACTCATCGCCCGCCAAGACAGCTCGGCGTTCTCTCTTCTCATCTCATCTCTGCCTCCCCAGCGCTCCCCTCCGAGGGACGGGCACGGCCTCGCGGGGCCACCACCACCATCCTCACCCAGCGGGGCTTTTCCACCCCAACATTCCCAGCTGCCTCCGTCCCGCTTTTCCCTGGCTCCTTTCCCCCCGTTCCTGCGCTCCTGGCTGTGCCCTGGAGAGATCCCTGCCCAGCCCAGCTTTTCCGGAGCCGGGCAGACAATGGAGCCCGCATTAGCGGGGATAATCCATCCCACAAAAGCCGGCAGCCCCTGCGCGATCCCGATGCCCGGCAGGGCCACGCTGCAGAGCGCTCTCGGAGCACACAAATGCGCTTTTTCAGAGCCACCCTCCGAAAGGAAAGATCTTGGCACATCATTCCCGAGCTATTTCTGGGAGCGCCTTGGGGGCAGCTGGGGCAGGAACGGGGCGGGGGGGGGGAAAGCAGTGGGGTTTGGTAACTGAGCTGCTGGGCTCGGGATTTGGGATCCCAAAAGCTCTTCTGGGAGCTGTGCTGTTGATCTCCCCACTCCGAGCTGGAATTGATCCCAAACACCCACTCAGCGAGCAACAAAAGAGCCCCCTAACCTGCATCCCGCGGGGAACAAGCCCTGGATTCAAAGCCGGGGCTCTGCTCACCCCACGCGCCAGGAACGCTGGAATTCTCCTTATTAAACACCAAATCCCCGGCTGGCGGGCTCGGCAGCAATTCCATGAATACTAACACAGCCCCACTCTCGCTCCCCCCATAATTATGCAGCACCGGAGCTGCAAGGCGAGGCCGGAGCCTTTGATTCCGTGGATTTCTGCCATCCGGCAGGTCCGGCATTCCCGGCTGCCCTGGTGCCCCGCGGCTGCAGGGGCTAAATTTAGAGCCAGGTTTTGTCACTTTCCAAAGGCTCCGCTCCGCAGTGCCGGTCCCAGGCTGTGCCGCTTCCCAGCTCCTGCCCGCGATTATGGAATTCTATCCCACGGCCAGCAGAACAATGGCACAAGCACTGCTGGATGTTGTGTCAACACAACAAAGGATGGGTTCAGCGGGATCCAGGGAGCCCCTCCCAGCCCAGGAAAGTCAGATCCAGACACTGATTTCCCAGGAAAGGCCTTCCAGGGAGTAAAAACTGCCCCGAGCAGCTCCAGTAGCACCCGGCAGCTGAACAACCCCGCTCCATCGACTTCCCTATCCCAGCTCCCCGCAGCTGGAAAACCCTTCTCGGGCAGGGTCTCCCTGCCCAGGGGTGGGCACAGGCCACGGTTGCCCGTGGTGCCCCCAGGGGGGTTCCGAGCGGGAAGATCCAGAGCTTTTATCCCTGTGGAATACAGGTGAGGTGTGTGCAGCGCAGGCCCTTCTCGGCGGGATCGGGAAGGATCCCAGTGGGCCGGGAATGGCCCCGCCGTGCCCTTCACAGAGGGATCGGGAAGGATCCCAGTGGGATCGGGAATGGCCCCGCCGTGCCCTTCACAGAGGGATCGGGAAGGATCCCAGTGGGAACGGGAATGGCCCCGCTATGCCCTTCCCAGCAGGATCGGCAAGGATCCCAGTGGGACCGGGAATAGTGCCCTTCCAGCCTCCTCTTGCTGCTGGAGGATTCCCACACCTGCCGTGAGCTCCAGGTGGGTGCCAGCCCCGGCACATTCCAGGTTTGTGCCAGGGAATGCCACGGAGCCCTCCCCAGCACCCCTTGTGTGCCCGCTGACCCTCCAGCAGCCGGACACGGCATTGTCATTCCCATTCTCATTCTCACGTCCAAGCCTTGGCTGCAGCTCCGCATTTCCCAGACTCGGAAAGCCCCGGGGGCAGGAATGTGAAACCAGACTTCCCAAAACTAACTCCAAGATCGCAGCAAAGCCGCGGCCAGGGCAGCCCGAGGGCAGGTGTCTGGCTGGGACTGGCCACCAGTTCCTCAAGGAAACTCCCAGAACTCCCGAAACTCGCGGTGCCCTCTCCCTCCCACAGCTCCACACCCACCAGACCGGAATATTTGACCCCAGCGGATAACGAGACGTGGACTCATCGCTGCCCTGACCCAGCCGACAGGGCCCGGGCCGGGGAGGGGACAGGTGACAGGAGCAGAGCTGTCGTTAGGGGCAGGATTTATCACCCAAACCGTGTCCCCACACCTAAATTACGGCAGCTGCTTCCACATCCCGCTCCGGTGGCATCCCACGGCGTTCCGGGCAGAGCTGGAGCTGGCAGGAAAAGGGTGCCCAGCAGGAGGAACCAGCCCTATTTTTGGAGCAGCCAGGAATAGCCACAGGCCAGCAGACGGAGGTGGCTGCATCCCATTTCCCCTCCTCACTCACCTCCCAGCCCTTTTTTGGGATGCGAGATTTTCCCTAAAAAGCACCTTGCACTTAGATTTATTTCGTGCTCAGGCTTAGATTTAGTTTGTACTCAGGCACTCGGGTTTAAATTTAGTTTGTCCCATTTAAGGCACCGAGCCTGCCATCACCCACAGAACACCTTCCCAGGCCGGTTTTCAGCAGTTCTGTCCCCAAATTGGCTGGTGCAGAGCTGGGAGCTTGGTCAGGAATTGGCATCCAGATCCCTTTTCCAGCCACAACTTCCATCAGTCGTGCCCTGCCTGTTGTTTTTGTGTCGTGCTCTTGCAACAGGAGGTGCCTGTGATTCACTCCATTTGTTTGGTTTGCTTTTCTTCTTTTTCAATCTGCGCGCAGCAAAACATATTTCTTTTTTTTTTCTTTCTTTCTCTTTTTTTTTTTTTCCCCAACCAACATTTTCAGCTCCCAGCATCCCCCAACCCTGTGAAAAAGGAGAAAATAGCACTGCTGGGAAAGCGAGCAGCTTTCTCCTGGAAATGGTGATGCTCCGAGAGCTTCGTGGGAAAGTGTCCTACAAAGATGTTTCACACCATGGGACCACAAAAAGCCCCAGAGATGCTGTCACTGAGGAGAAAAAGCTGCTGCTGGCACCAGAAATCCCTCGTTTGCCACAACAGGAAGAGATGAAGATCTTAAGGATCATCTCATCCCATGCTCTGCCATGGGCAGAGACACATTCCACTATGCCAGGCCCCTCCAAGCCCCCATGCCCAACCTGGCCTTGGGCACTTCCCGGGATCCAGGAGCAGCCACAGCTTCTCTGGGAATCCCAGCCCAGCCCCTCCCTACCCTCACAGGCAGGAATTCCTTCCCAGTATCCCATCCATCCCTGCCCCCTGGCAGCGGGAAGCCATTCCCTGTGTGCTGTCGCTCCATCCCTTATCCCAAGCCCCTCTGCAGCTCTTTCCAGAAGGTTCCAGGGGGACCCAGCCTCGCTGCACCAGGGCACGGAGAGCTCCCTGCCAGCCCTGCTGACACAGCTCTCCCAGGCCAGGAGGCAGCCAAGCCTAGCAGAGCCCAGGAGCTGTTCCAGGCAGCCCAGGCGGATTCCCAGAACTGCCATTCCAAGAGCCCGCTGTATCCCGGGGCGGGCTGGAGCCAGCTCACCCCGCCGACGCAGCCAAGGGTCAATTGTATAATCCTGCTTTTCCCTCGGGGACCCGCTCAGCTCAGAACCTGCTCCTTCCAGGCTTCCAGCTCACCTGTTAATGAGCTGGGAATAACTAAACAGCCGGAGCCCATCCCACCCCGCGGCGTCAAGGCGAACATCCGAGTTTTCCAAGGATCTCTGCACGTGTGGCTGAGCAGGGACAAATTCCTGAGTGTGGCAGCAGCTCCAGCCCAGCCCGCGCTGCGAAAGCGGCGAGCTGCAGCAGCCCGAGCCTGCCCGCAGGCTCCGTGCCACGCTCAGCGTTTTGCGATGCTCGGTGACTTTCCGGTCAGGAGACAGCCGGGCTGGCTGTCCCCTCCCGCTGCCCCCCACCTGGCGCGGGACATGCGGGATGCGGGACACGCGGGATGCGGGACACGGGAGCCGCGCCGAGGAGCGAAAGCTCCGTGTGGGATGCGGCCGCACCTTTGCCAAAGTACAGCCCAGCCGGGCAGTGCTGGGCTGGAAAAATCCGGGAAGGACGGGTAGGATGGGGAGGGATGATGGGAGCACTGCGCCAGCCCGGCTGCCGAGCTCAGCCCGGAGGAACTCGGCGTTGGGATCGCCCTCCGCGGGACACGGGGAAGGGCAGCGGCCGGGAGACACCCCCGGGTCAGCCACAAAAGGGAACGGGGCAAAGGCCCTGCCGATAAAAATGACCTGGGGCGCTCGAGCAGTGATGTGGAGCTGACCTTCGCTCCATAAGAAGAAGGAAGCCTGCGGAGTCAGGAGTGCCAGGCAGTGCTAGAGGGGATGTGGAGCTGGCCACCTGTGCAGGCTCCAGGGGCCACGGAGCTGCAGAACACCGTGCTCCAAAGCGGTGGGAATTGTTAATCCAGGAGCTCCAAGCACCAGGACGGGCCCCCGGTGTTCCTTTGTCTGCAGGTGTGAGCTCAGGGTTGTGCCACCTCGGCCTGGGTACATTTTGTCCCAGTTACCCACATCCCCTCACCTGTTTCTTACTGGGAACTGGGGGCAAAGCAGGGGAGCGGTTCAGGGACCTGCAGGGAGAGCAGGGTTTGGCGGACCCAGAGAGGCTCCAGATGTCACCAAATCCTCCACAAACCAGTGGAATCGAGACTTTTGGTGTCACAGACTCGCCGGGCACGGTGCTGGTGAAGGGAACGAGGCTGAGGGATGGAAAAGCAGCTGCAGCTTTGCCCAAATTCCTGCGCTGCAGGCAGGGAGGGATCGCTTCTGCGGAGAGCCCGGCTTTGCCCAGCCCCAGAAATCCTCATCCTCCTCAGGGCTGGAGCACGTGGAGGTGCCTTTGCCGAGCCGCATCACCTGCTGCTGGTGCGGGGCCGTGGCGCGTAAGAAATTTAATTAGGGGAGAGCTGCCAGTTCCCGCAGAGCCCAGGGCCGGGGCCAACCCTGCAGCACTGCAAACGCAGCAGCGGGCCCGGAACGCTGCTCTCCTCCCCCAGGAACGCGGGGCCGAGCTGAAAATCAGCCCTGCGGCTCCATCCCCCCCCTGCACGGCGAGGGCCGGGCTGGGAGCGGGGCTGCAGCTGCAGCAGCCACGTGCTGAGCGCCGGCCCCGCCGAACATGCTGAGCTTTCAGTGTGCCCGGGGCACGGGGAACTTCACCGGGGCTCCTCGGCCACAGCAGCCCCTGGCCCGTTTCTTCAGCCTCCTCCTCCTCCCTCACCCACAGCCCTACCTCGGGAGGGTGGAGGTGACACCAAGGAGCTGTTAAATAGGACACGGCTCGCTCCCATCCCTCCCTGACTGCAATCGCTCTTGGCCCAGGGCCCTGCCGAGTTCTCCGGAATAATTAGAGGCACGGATGAGCACAGAAAGGAGATAAGCCGAGCAGGTGTCCTAATTGGTTTCGGCGACAGGTGCCGGCATGGCAGCTTCCAGTGCCACCCAGAAGCGGGTGAGAGACAAGTGACAGCACTGCGCAGGGACACAGGTGGGGATCGGCCACCCCACCCCTCCCTTTCCAGCCAGGCCAAACCCCAACACTGTAGGGAACAGGGGGAACGTCCCTGGAGCAGCAGCCCCCGTCCCAGTCCCGCTCCCTTTTCCCGCAGCCGCCAGCGGTGACGCCATAGCGGAGCAGCCTCCCTGCCCTGCGCGCCGGTGCCTCTCCCCTTTGTGTGACAAGGTGACAGCAGAGGCCACCCCCGAGCCGCGCACACGGCCACCACCCCCCTCGCTCTCCCAGCCCGGGGAAGGGCACCGCAAATGCCAGCGGAGGATAACAGATGGCACGGAACGAAGCGGGGGAAATGGGCGTTCTCGGAAGTTGCCAGGGAATGGGAGCACAGAGGAGCCCTTGTGCTGCAGAGCCCGGCGCGCCCGCCCGGCAAAGCCAACGGGGTCTTTGTTCCAGCCGGCCTGGAGGGGATTCATCCCAAAACTCGGGATAAAACCAGCGCCGACACACCAGGCTCGGAGCCTTGAAAACATGTCTTTGTTCGGGTTTGCCGAGACCCCATCTGGTTACAAAGTCCTTACGTGCCGTTTGTAAATTTTTCCCCGAGACCAAGGGTTCTCGGCAAATATTTACTCACCAAACTCATCTGCAGCCAGCAGGGCGAGTTAAAGCAGATGCATAAGTGCATTAACTATGTAAATACACTTCTCCTTTCTGGAGAGCTGCAAGTTAGGAAATGTGTCCTGTGGCCACCTCGGAGCTTTTTGACAGCTTTAATACACCCAGCTGACAGGGGGAAAAAGAAAAAAAAAAAGCTTTTCGACAGCCTTTAATGTCCCTAGCTCGTTGGAAAATGCTTTTAAAGCATTTTAAAAAAGAGGAAAGAACAGTCTAAAAATCCAATCAAAAGCCAGCAGCCTCAGCCCACAGGCGTTTAAGGAGAGCGAAAAACCTCCCCGAGGACACAAAAGAAATAAAAATAGCCCGATTCTGGTCAAAGGACGAGACCCAGGTAGGAAGGAGCCGGCGCGGGGAGCAGCCGCATCCCCAGGGTGCAGCCCGGGACTCACCTTGGGGAGCCGTGACGATCCTGGGGTTCACCTTGGGGCGCCCCGCTGCCCACGTGCCCAGCTGGCCGAGCCACAGGGCCACCAAGAGGGCAACGGGAGACGTCCTCCCGCCCATTCCTAGTCCGGGAGCGAGCCGGGATCGGGAGCCGGCCGGGCTGACAGCTGCATCTCCCCGCGTACAAAAGGCGGCGAGCGCCTGCCCGCAGCCAATGGCGCGGAGAGGGCGGGCCTGGCCACTACGGAAGGAGGATGCAGTGGAGCACCCCCAGCCGCTCGCCTGAACACCTGAGCTCCGGCACTCGGTCTCTGCAGCTTTTACCGGGGATTTTTGGGTCCTTTTTCGGGTTTTCCTCCTGCTCCTCGGTGGGAGGAAGGTGCGCGGGGGTCGGTGGCTTTGTCACCCGCGGGGGCTGGAAAAGCCGCAGCTGGGCCGGGGTTTGCGGAGAACTTCCCGCGGGGGCTGCGGAGGGGAAATAAAGGTCGGGACGAGTGAAATGAGAACGGAAACAAGGCTGAGAATAGGGGCAGAGAGCGGTGACGGGGTGGTGTGACGGGGGGTGGTGTGACGGGGGTGTGCCCAGAGCCAGGTGCGGTGGCAGGAGCGGAACAGCTGGATGGGCAGCGGAACAGCTGGATCCGGGAGGAGCGGGATGCAGCAGGGCTGCAGCGCGTCCTGTGTGCCAACAGGAAAGGGCCACTCCTAGGGACACCCACCTGTCACCACGGGCTCCCTGCGCTGTCACCCCCCTTCTCCCCAGCACACGTGGCAGGGAGTGACATCCCCGAGTGGACGGGGACACTCTGGGAGCCGGGAGGAAGGTGAGCCCTGCCCGATCACCCCGAACCTTTGTGATGCGGCTGCTCCCCCAAAGGACACGCCGCGTGTGGCACAGTCACCTCCTCGTCCCAAAGGTCCCCGCGGGGAGGGCCGGGAGCCTTTGTGCCGCTGGTTAATGAGAGGAGCAGGGCATTCCGAGCACGGAGAGCGAGCTGGGACGTGACCGGAATGGGAGAAGCCCACCGGGAATGAGACGCAGCTGCGCCCTTTAAAGTCGCGATTGAAGCTCAGCCCCGGCCCTGCTCCGCTCCTGGAGGGACGAGCAGGGGCAGGGCAAGAGGGGCGCTCTGAAGGAAGCAAAAATAAATTAATGAGCCGGCTAATGGTGAATTTGAAGGAGCCACAGGGATTTCCCGACGGCTCTTTGTGTGTGGAGGGGTTCATCTTTCTCTGTGGCCACGCAGCTGCCGGGGTAATTACAGGGGGAAGACACACGCTGACTTCTGGCCTGGTGATTCCCGGCCCTGAAGCGCTCTGAGCTCACCTCGAACTGCCCCGGGGGCAGCTGCACTGCCCTCTTTGTTCCCCGAGCTGCCAGACCCCGTTAGCGCTCGGTTTGCAGCAGGGAAAGAAGGAGTTTTCTTCCAGAAAAGCACTCCTGAAAAAGGAGTTGTCTTCTTTCACCCCCACCCAGCAGCTGGGGGCTCAGCGTGGTTTTGGCTCTGAGATTGGGGGTTTTGTTCCTCCTGCAGTGAAATCCTGTGGATAAAATTTAACTTCAAGGTCCCTCAGGACTTTGGGGGTGTTTGTAGGATACCAGAATGGTTTGGGGTGCAAGAGACCTTGGTGTCCAACACCTCCTACTACCCCAGGGTGCTCCAAGCCCATCCTGCAGCACTTCCAGGCATGGGGCAGCCTCACAGGGAACGAATCCTCCCTAAAATCCCTGAGAGCAGCCAGGCTCCCAGAACCATGAGATCATTGCCTGGGAAAGCTATTCCAGGAGACGAACAGGATGTAGAGAACACAACCCCCAGGAAAACCCAACCCTTCAGAGCAGCAGAGCTCCCCACAGCCGATTTCCAGCTTGCTCCAGCCCTGGCCCAGTTTGCAGGTGTTGGAACGAAGGACACGCTTCCCAAAGCAGGGAAGGAGCTCGGAGACTCAGTTTGTTAGCTCAGGACCACACAGCATCGGATTCCAGGCACCAGCTCAGCCCCTTCCTGCGGCAATTTCCATCTGCTCCACTCCGGGATCAGAACTTCTCCAGCGCAACTCGTGAGCAGCTTTCTCCCAGATCATGCGCCTCGCTTCCAGCACGGATCAGGAGGCAGCCTCCCCCAGGAATCTTGTCAGAAGCACAGATTTTTCCCAAAGAGGAACAGTTTTACTCATCACAGACCGAATGTTTGTGGCCCAGGCAACCCAGAGAGCTCAGATTGCACTTGGCACCCGAGCAGGCGTGCAGTGATTTTATCCACAAAAACAGATCCGTTACCTTCCCTCAGCCTCGGGCAGGAATGTGACCCTTGGAAGCACAAACACAGGCACGGAAAAAAGGCACAACAAGAGAAATCTTAGCCCTGGCTAAGCCAGGCAAGACCTCTGCTGTGCCACAAAGCCGGAGTGACACTCCCAGCTGCTGCCAGAGGGACCCTGCTGAGCCGGACAAAGGATGAGGATGTTCCTCATTCCCCTTTTCCATGATCCCTTCCCAGACAAGATCGGGGTGCTGCACGTTTTGGCCCAGAGCTGGAAAATGCTGTACTAAACCTGTGGGAAGGACTGATGGCCCAGGAGGTTGGGACAGAACTTTTGGAAGATCAGAGCTCCCAATCCTCGTTTTGGGAACGAGCTGGCTGCTAAGGCTGGGTTTGGAGTGGGAATCAGTGAAATTCCCCTCACAGCTCCTCTTGGTGCTGACAGGCCCTTCATTCCCCAGCTGACAGAGTGAGGAGGGAAGCGAGCAGAGCAGATCCTGTATCAGCTGCTGCATTTTCTGCTCTCCACACCCAAATTCTCCCCCCTAACTCACGTTCCTGGCAGGCAGCAACCGAAAAACCTCAACCATCCCTTCCCCAAGGCCACAGCCCTGCAGAATTTGGGGACTACCCAGCTCTCCAGGCTCGCCTCTTCAAGCTGGATTGAGTCTGGGGGCTCTGAGCGGTTGGCACAACTTCCCCCCTGGATTCTGCCAAAGGACAGCCCAGCAAGTGCCACCAAAGGGACCTAAATGTGCTCAGAGCCACCCCCAGAGCTTTACAAACCACTCAGGAAAGGGGTGGAGGAGCCACGTGCCCCCA
This sequence comes from Nicator chloris, assembly GCA_013400495.1. Taxonomy (NCBI): domain Eukaryota; kingdom Metazoa; phylum Chordata; class Aves; order Passeriformes; family Pycnonotidae; genus Nicator; species Nicator chloris. Next base: position 43,625 of record WAAE01000302.1, read on the forward strand.
AGATGAGACTTCCCAGCAGATTTGGCCAGAAGGGAACTTGTGACTGAGCTGACTTGCACTCAGTGATTTTGAGAGCAGCACAAAACCCCAGCTTGGGACTCCCCTTCTTCCCGTGCCTCCAAAGAAAAGCCCAGGGGCTCGCCCAGGCCCTTCCAGACCAGTGTCACAATGTGATTTACTGGTCACAGGTCCTGCCTGGGGACTGGCCACTGCCACAGCCCACCCTTGTCACCAAACCCCCTCTGGGAGGCACAGGAGCATCGCCCGAAGGTGTCACATCCCCGGAGGGGACTCGCTGGTGGGGCAGAAAACGAGGCAGGGGTGTCAAAGGCTTTTGGCAGAGTAACCAAAATCCAGTGCAGAGTCTCATCAACTGACTAAGGTGAGAACAACAAAAAGAACAGGAATGGGTGGCTCTGTTGAGCCACTCTCCCCCCATGAGAGATGCACTGTCAGCTCCATCTCCCTGCCAGGTTCCAGCAGGTCAGCCTGTTCTGCAGTTCCTGATCCTTCTTTCCCTGGTGCTGTGCTCCTCTGCCAGGGCCGGCATTCCAGGGACTGGAATGGGAATGGCCACGCCTCAGGCTCCCCAAAACAGGACTCCCACATCTGCCAGCAGCTCTGGAATCCCCAGGGAGGGCCCAGCACCACCATCCCCTACACAAGATGATAACTGTCCTTTATCAGCCCCACAAAATCCTCCTGCACACACCTGGTTAAGCTTTGACCCCTCTGCAATCTGCCTGCCGTGACAGCAGCCGGAATTTCAGCCCGCATTTTTCTGCAGGGAATCCAAACAAACTCCCCTGGCTCTTAAGAAGTTGCTGGGAAAAGCTCCAGGGCCCTCTCCGAGCAGAGCAGGCTCATCAACCTGAGCTGCTCAGGAAAAGCAAACTCCTTCCCCGTGACCTTGGAGCGCTTCCAGCAGCGTTATCTGTCTCGCCAGGAAGGGAGAGACGGGGAAAAAGGGCCGTGTCCTGCTCCTCCTTCCCAGTGTGAGCCACCCCCGGGCCTGGTGACACAGCGGCTGCAGTGACACTGGCATCAGCAGCACCGGGCTGTCACGCACGGGGATTTCTCCATCTCTTCCAGCAGGATGTCCTCAGAGACCCTTTGGCTCGTTTGTCCACTGGGCTGGGCAGGGAAGAGCTCCCTTTTCTTCCTGTGTCCCATCTGCCCTTCCTCATGCTGCCTGTCACCTGCTGTAGGGCCAGCCCGGTCCCACAGGGCCCCTTTGGGGCAGGGATTGGGTCGGGGGGGAAATGGGATTGAGGAAGGGGGACAGAACAAACAGCTGGGAACTCATCTGAGCAGACAGCAGCTGGCAGGAGCTGGGGGTGATTAAACCACGTGGAACCGAGAATCCTCCGAGGTCAGAGTGTTTAATGCCAGCCAGACAAACCCCGCAGGGGTGGCACTGCTTCCCTCCCCTGGAACAGCACACAAATCCAGCAGCACAGAGGGGAAAGGCTCGGGATGTGCTGGGCTGGCTCCTCCTGCCCCAGCAACATCAGGGGACAACGACCCTCGCAGCTGCCCCGCTCCCCTGGCTGTCCTTGTCACCCTCCTCTTACCCCAGTGACATTGGGGGACAACGTTCCCCCTGGCTGCCCTGTCCTTGTCACCCTCCTCCTGCCCCAGTGCACCCCAAAAGGAACCTGCTCCTCCTGCTCCAGTGACATCAGGGGACAACGTTGTTCCTGACCGCCTCGCTCCCCTGGCTGTCCTTGTCACCCTCCTCTTGCCCCAGTGCACCCCAAAAGGAACCCTCAAAGCTTTACTGGGACACAGGAAGTGTCACAGCCTCACAGCTCCTCCTGTCCAGCTGCTGGACAGCCTTGGGACCTAAGGCCACTCCCCAGGGGTGACACAGAGGCCACAGATTTACCAGTTTAAAGAAAAACCTCGTGTGGGGTCTGTTCCCAACACCCCACACCCGAGCTCTGAAAGTCCCCCAATCTCTGATAGCCAGATGCTGGAAAATCTCTTAGAAATGGGTTTTTCTCTGCTCACCCTGCTCCAAAGTTTTGCTCCAGGCTCTGTTCTTGGCCCTTGCAGGAAAAAAGGAACTCTGGCTCCCCTCTGATGCTTTTATGGCTCCTGGAGTGGAACCCCACAGCTCCAACTCAACGCCTGAATTAATTCATCCCTGCTGAACCAGCAGACCCTGCTCTTAAATCAGCATTTATTTCAGAGATAGAGGGGGGGGAACCCTCTCACAGGGATTTTGGGACACGTTTATGAATATTAGAACACTATAAATATAAAAGGGAACATAAGGAAATAGAAATATTCTCACAGGGTGACGTTTTCAGCCCATTTCTGCTTTCACCATATTAAAATAGTTGCGTGGTTTTCATTGGGGAATCATGTGGGCCTCTCAACTCTGTAACCTTAAAAGGGCGCTTTGAGGGCCGAAACCAGAGCTCCTTTTTTGTCACTTCTAACAGGAAAACAGTGATTCATGCCAGGAAAGGACCAAACCCCGCAGGACACAGGTGGGGATGTGTCACCTGGGATGTGTCACCTGCCCTGTCTCTGTGCTCTCACCTCATCAGCTGTCCCAGTATCAGAACTTTCCTCCTTTCTCCAGAGTTTCCCTCAGAAAGACCAAAATGTCCTTACTGCCAAGGACACCTCTGTCCCCTCTTCTTTTGTCCCTTCCCACAGCCTGTGCCCTCCCTGACACCCCTCAGCTCACTAAACCAGCACAGAGCTGGAAAAGGATAAAAATCTCGAATTTTTGACGTGTTTTGGCCTTTCCTACAAGGACAAAGCTGGAAGCAGCCAGGAAACCACCGAGTCCTCAGCAAAAAAGAAAGTTGATGGGCAAAGGCTGTGCCAGACAAATTCCTGCTGCTGTTCCTGCTGGATGTACCTGCCCAGCAAATCCTGGAGCATCAGGGAAAGTCACCTTCACCGATTTTCTGGAATTTATGTGCCAGGGAGGAGCTCAGGGCAAGGTGTGGAGCCACAGGATGTGACTGGGACAAACTGGGAATACCCAGCGCTTCTCAGGCTGAGGGAGCAAGGAACAAACATCATCCCACAGAAATCTCTCCAACACTGGTTTGAGAGGCACTGCAAAAGCCACCTGGGAGATTCTGCTCCGTCTCCATCCCACCCTTTTGCTGGAAAATCAACCCTCCTAACACCTCAGAGAGACAAATCAGCCCCAAGTGAGAGAGGCAGGGAGAAAATGGGCTTCAGAAAAGCAGAGCACACGTGGTGCAGAGCCCAGCCAAACCTCCACCCCCTCCAGGTGTCCAGCGAGGGTCAAGCAGCAGGAGGAATAACAGGATTATGGAAAACACGGGAGGAAAAGCAGCTGCTCCTGCCCATCCCTGCTGTCACAGCTTCCCCTGGCAGCCCCACCGAGGCCAGCAGGGAACCAGACCAAGAGCTGCTCTTTGATGTCAGGAACAGAAAGTCCCTGTTTACGTTGGGGAACTGTGGCCTGAGCTCCTGCTCCTCCAGGGTCAGCCAACACTTCCCAGCCTGCTCCCAGTAAAGCCCAGCCAGGGATGTGTGGTGGGAGCTGGGCACAGGGGCAGGAGAGGGATGACCTGAGACCCAACCTGAGCAGGCCCACTCTGCTCCAAACATGGCAAGGCAGGAGGAGAGGAAGGTGCCAAGGCAGTGGCATCAGGGATGGAGCACAAGGAACAGGCAGCAGTTGTCTCTGTCGTGTTCAGTCACTCCCAATTAGTGACAGGGACCTTAAAGCCATCCCATTCCACCCCTGCCATGGGCAGGGACACCCCACTAGGCTTGGGACACAGCCAGGGATCCAGGGGCAGCCACAGCTTCCCTGGGCACCCTGTGCCAGGGCCACCCCACCCTCAGAGGGAACAATTCCTCCCTGATATCCAACCCAACCCTGCACTCTCAAGCCTTTTCCCCGCCGTTCTGCTGCTCCACTCCCCGTGAGCATCACTCCCGTGTGCCAGCACCGCTCCCATGTGAGGCTGGCAGCGGGACTGTGGCTCCAGAACCAGTCCCAACCCCCTCCGAGCTGCCCTCACCCGCAGGAGCTGCTGCAGCAGAGCTCCCGTTGCTCCCCAGCCGTGCAGGAGGCAGCAGAGCCTCTCCCCCTCCCCGCAGCTCCCCCCGTGCCTGAGCACGGCTCTGCGGGGCCAGGGAAGCGAGCGTCGTGAGCGGCAGCGCTGCCAACTTCTCTGCTGCAGCCAGGGAATGTGCCTGAGCTGCTGCTCCCAGCCAAGCCCGAGCTGCTGCTCCCAGCCAAGCCCCGCCGTTGGGGAGAGGAAAGCAGGGAAAAGTCACTTCCAGCCCCAAAATCCAGGCAGCTCTCAGCTCTCTGGGGGCGTGGGGAAGCAGAAATAGCAGCGAAAACGGCTTCATGCCAAACACGGGTCAACAGAGGGATCAAATATCCCGGGAGTGCCACAAAAACACCGGTTTGCGACAGCAATGAGCCATAAATTGAGAATTCAGGTGGTGCAGGAAGGCAAACTGGACAGGCTGGTCCCACAGCAGCTCCAGGAGAGCCTTGCAAATGCTTCCCGGCTTCGGGCAGGAGCATCTGCGATCCGGCTAATCCGCGGTTATCCCGGAGGATTGGGGGCTGACAGCAGGGCCGTGGGGAACGGAGGGTGCTGCGCATATGCTCCGTCCTGCCCCTGCAAAGCCAGGAGCCGGGGATGGGAAGGGATTAATCAGTTTTCTTACACATAAAATCCGCCTGCGTGCCGAGGGCAGGGGCCCGGGAGGGTGTCAGGAAAGCCATTGATGTCCATCACATCTTATCTGCTGCAGCCTGAGGGACAAAAACAGCCCCTCCCTCCCTCGGGCATTAATCCTCTCGACAGGATTAAAGCCTATCAGCGCCGGGCTCCCCCGCAGAGAACAATCCCGCATTTGCAGGGTGATACCGAGATGGTATCAGCGAGGATCACAGCGCTTGCAGAGCGATTAGAGGGCAGCCTGGAGGTGAAGCAGGAGAGCGCTCTCTGCTCGGCGCAGGCACGGTGGCATCCGAGGAGAACCCGCTCCCGTTTTCACGCCTCGTTAACCCCTGCGCCGCAATCGGAGCGATGCCAGGCCCGGCTCCAGGCCTGGCTTTTCGCTGCTGCCACTGATTGCAATTACAGGCAAACGCCGTTAATTGGCTTTGCAGCCCGGGCACGTGGTGGCACCCAGGATTAGAGGGCACTGCTGCAGCCAGATCGAGCTGTGTCAGGGGCATTTCTCCAGCCCACGTCATTTCTTTGTCACTGTCACCTCGTGGTGGCCATGAACTGCCGTGCCCTCGGCTGAAAACCGCCACCTCCCACCAAGGCAGAGCTTTTCCTGCCGGTCCACTCCCCTTCCTGCCCCGCTGGGATCTGCAACACAACCCGGGAGAGAGCACGACCCACACAGCAGGCAGGGAACTGGACAGGGGCCGTTTAATCCAGGGGGAGCACAGGAGTGGAACAACAGGCAGAGTGTGGAGACAGATAAAACACTGCACGCTGGAGGGGCCACATCTCCAACACTGAGCCACCTCCTCCCTTCTCCGTGCTGCGTCCTGAGGAGGTTGGAGAGAGGATTTGGAGCTGCCCTCAGTGGTCCCCACAGGAGGGCAAGCCAAGGAGCGTCCCACTCACAGAACCAGAGGAAGGGCCCAGCTGCTGTCTCAGCACAACTCACCAGTCCAGCAGGAAGATTTAGGGGGCTCCCCCAGCGAAGATGAGCTCCAGGGCAGCCTGGATGTCCCCTCCAGTGGCCTGCAGGGCCCGCAGGCTCAGCTCGTCGTCGTGGATTCCCATGTCTCGCAGCTGCTGCAGCTGGGGCTGCCACTGGCTCTGCTCACAGCAAAGAGAAGTTTGGGGTCATGTGAGAGAATGCCAGCAGGGAAACCAGCAGCCCTCCCCACTGCCCACCCTCCCACCTCAGTCAGCTCCTGTGCAAACAGCTCCTGGAAGCTCAGTGATGCTGCAAAGTCCCCAAATCCAGCACCCCACCATCCCAGTTCCACACGGTACTTCTGCAGTGTCTGTGATGATGCCTTGAGATTTTAGCTTTTGTATTTTTCACACATTTGTACTCCTGTAATTCTTTAGTGTGTAACTCTGAATTCCACAGAGTGTCAGCTGCTGCTTCCCCATTTTGGTCAGACACAACAATTCATCTCCAGGCCTGGGAATCAAGGACACCTCACTGCCTCAGGCCCCCAGAAATGTAAACAAAAGTGAGTTGGGAGGAGCAAACTGAGGATAAATGACTTCATGAACTGAAGCTGTAATTGGAAGATTAACCCCCAATATGCGAATGGACCAAACTTATAAAAGTGTGAAAACCCATGACCATTGTCCATTTTTAGGTGTAGCCCCTGGGGGGGCTTCATCTGCCCAAAACATACCTGAAGGCCCTTCAATAAATAGAACTGCTTTTTATTCCCTGAATTTTGTCTGGCCTCTGTTTTTAGGTGGCCTGAAAAAGCACCAGTGATGCCCCCTCCAGGTTGATGTCCCACCACAGGAGGCAGCTGGGAAACACCAGGGGGATGCAGCATTCCAGGGGCTCCTGAAGGAAGGGGCTGCCACTGACCTGGAGGCTGGGCTGCCCCGAGGCCTGCAGGGCGTGCTGTAGGGCCTGGCTGAGCAGGTCGTTGGTGATGGGTGTCCCCGACTGGACACTGGATGACATCGGGGACGTCCCGGAGGAGTGGCCCTAGGAGGAGGCAAGGGATCAGGAGAAGGCTCCCAGGAACCAGCACAGAGCAACACCTGCAGCATCCCCTCACCCTCAATCCCAGAGGGAAGGCAGCTCCTGCAGGAGGGAGTGAGGGTGCCCCAGAGCTGATCCAGGCTGTGCTGGCTGCCCCCTGAGTGATGGGATCATGTGGAAGATATGGATCACATGGATTTGCATGAGGGAATGCAGAGCGAGGTGTGCCAGCACTAGGGTCACACAGAGAACTCTTCCCAAGGGAATGCACAGCCAGATGTGCCAGCACTGGGGTCACACAGGGAACTCTTCCCAAGGGAATGCACAGCCAGATGTGCGAGGGTTGGGGTCACACACAGAACTCTTCCCAAGGGATGGCACAGCCAGGTGTGCCAGCACTGGGGTCACACACAGAACTCTTCCCAAGGGATGGCACAGCCAGGTGTGCCAGCACTGGGGTCACACACAGAACTCTTCCCAAGGGATGGCACAGCCAGGTGTGCCAGCACTGGGGTCACACACAGAACTCTTCCCAAGGGATGGCACAGCCAGGTGTGCCAGCACTGGGGTCACACAGGGAACTCTTCCTGAGGGAATGCACAGCCAGGTGTGCCAGCACTGGGGTCACACAGGGAACTCTTCCCGAGGCAGTGCACAGCCAGGTGTGCCAGCCCCGAGCCGGCTGGTGCTGGCTGTTACCTGTGTGCCCGGCGTGGGCGTGTGGGAGCTGCTCTCGGGGGTGCTGGCCAGGGCCAGGGCCGTGGCCAGCTCGCTCTGGGTGATGGGCCGCGGCCCCGCCGCCCCCGCGTAGCCCAGCGAGGCCGGGCGCGAGCCGGACGTGCTGCTGGAAGGGGTGGACCTCGTGCTCTGTGTGAAGGGAGAGAAAAAGCCCCAGCTGTGACCTCGGTGTTTGTGTCCCAGTCAAACCACACATCCCTGTCCTACCAAACCCAAAACTCCCAAGGCAGGAACTTTGAAAAGACAAACATGCCAGAGCGGGATGTGCTTTTTTTTTTCTCCACAAAGTCAGTTGTGGAAACTGGCAGGAAACCTTTCAATCATCCATCAGCCCCAAACCGGGGTGATATTAGCCTGGAACAAAACAATTCCCCATTGACAGGCATGTTTGGACCCAAATATCCAGTTTTTCTTACAGAACCCTTTGTCCTATGGAGAGGAAGACTGCAGAAGGGCAGGGATCAACATTCCCACGCTCCCCTTTGGCTACGAGGGCGTTTCCTCCATTCCATTTTCCTGTTGTGTGTTCAGCACTGAGGAAAACCCTCTCCTGAACAGCGTGGAAGCTGCCAGGATCAATATGTTTGTCTCCACATCCCCCTGGGGAGCCAGAGCAGCTCATGCTGTTCACCAGACGGGAAGGGAAGAGCTTGGGAGTTCCAGGGCTACAAATCAAACCCAACCAGAGGTGTTCCGCCCAACCTGGCTGCTTACCTGGTGGAAGTCATCCTCATCATCAGAGAGCCCCTCAAAGAGAAAGCCACCTGCAGCAGAAAGGGGAATAAAAGGAATTGGGAGGCAGATGAGAATCCCGTGGAGTTTTTGGCTGAGCAGCCAGGCCAGAGGCCTCAGCACCGAGTTCCCCTTCCAGGGGGATGTACCTGGCATGTCCCGGTAGGAGCCCATGGCCATGGCCCGCGAGGACGTGTCCGGGGCTGGCAGGGGCGTGCTGCCCGCCACCGAGTGCAGCACCAGGACTATGGCGTTCACCAGCGCAGGGTGGGCCGGGATCAACCTGGCACGAACGGGCACACGTGAGGGAGGGCACAGGGGAACCCAGGAACCTGCCCTGAGGGACTCGCGGCACAGCCACCACCACCGCTGCCTTTGCTGCCCGGCACAAACTGCTCCAGGCAGCCAGGGATCCTTCTGGATCCTTCTGGATTCAGGGGATACCTGGCCTTGGGTGCTTCTGGAACTCATGTCGGACCTGGCCTCGGTTCACCAAGGATCCTTCTGGACCCATTTTGGATCTGGCCTTGGCTCCCCAAGGATCTTTCTGGACCTGACCTTGCCTCGGTTCCCTGTGAGAAATGGAGTTGTAGAGGACTCTCAAAGCCTGACTGAAAGCTCACACAGGCTTGTACACCTGTATGTAAACTCTGAGATAAGGTGTGCTGACTTAGAAAGGCCACGGGATAGAGAAGACATTGTTGAGAGAGAGATTGAACTGGAAACAAGTTTCTAACCGTGGCCTTGCAAACAGACCAGACATTGTGGAGAATTAGAATTGTAAAAGATGCATTGTAGAGAGACCACGTGGGTAAAATAACTGATGATTGGTGTTAGAAGTATTAGCAGCATTGTGTGGCAAAAGCTGATAGACTGAAAAGCATTTATAAGGTACTGGAACAAAGAAACAGCTTGGCTTCTGACAGAATGGCGTTGAGTTTTACATCTCTTGTGTCTCACCCTTCTACAAGATTGATAATGGAATAAAATCCTTCAAAACACCTCTCAGTTGCCCCATCTCTGTAGAGCTGGGCTTCTCCAACAGTGCCCTAAGCACCCTTTTGGACCCCATCTTGGACCTTTCCTCGGTCCACCAAGGATCCTTCTGGATCCCATGTTGAACATGGGCTTGGATCCTTCTGGACCTCCATGTTGGACCTTTCCTCCATTCACCAAAGACCCTTCTGGACCCCATGTTGGGCCTTTCCTCGGTCCACCAAGGATCCTTCTGGACCTGACCTTGCCTTGCTTCACCAAGGATCCTTCTGGAGCCATGTTTGCCCTGGCCTTAGTTCACCAAAGATCCTTCTGGACCCCACATTGGGCCTTCCCTCGGCTCAGCGAGTATCCTTCTGGATCGATATTGGACCTTTCCTTGGCTCACCAAGGATCCTTCTGGAACCCATGTTGGACATGGGCTTGGATCCCTCTGGACCCACTTTGGACCTTTCCTTGGTTCACCAAGGATCCTCCTGAACCCATGCTGACTTTTCCATGGTTCTCATGGGAGCAGTTCTCTGCTGTGAGCAGCTACATCCAGGTGTGAATCCTGATCTGGAGGTGATGATGGCCCTGCCTCCCACCAAACACCTTCTGGATTAACCCAAGTGGTGGATCCATGTTTCCTGCTGCCGAGGGAGGAGTGTCCAGCCTGGCAGGCAGGAGCAGAGCTCTGTCCCACCCAGGTGACACACAGGGACACAAAGGCACTGCTGAGTCACTGCCCCAGCTCGGGTAACTTACGTGTCCAGCATATTGGGGTCTGCGAACACGGAAAACAGATCCTTGTCCTGCAGAACTCCTGGAAAAGACCAGGAAACGCAGTGAGACAGGATACAACAAACAGGAGCCAGTCATACAAAAGCCACAGGGACAAATAGGAATTGTTTTCCAGGAAATGAGTCATGAGTAAACACCATAAATACTCCTATTGTTCCTCTGAAGCCTTTGTGTTCCTGGAGAGGCTCTTGGTCACAGCCACACACCCAAGGGACAGGGCTTTTCCAGCAGATCCGTGGGTGCTCCACCTCAAGGGCAGGAGGGAAGCTGGCCCCCAGCTCCCTGCAGCCAGGCTCTTGACTGCATCCCAAATTCCACCCGCCTCGGACTGGCACCATCCCAGAACGGGTTGGATTCAATGAACCATTTTGTAGCATCCCAAATTCTACCTGCCTCAGGCTGCCACCATCCCAGAACAGGCTGGATTTAATCAACCACTTTGTAGCACTTGGCAGCAGGGAGAGAGCTCCATCCCTCCTTTCCCTGACCCTTCTGAAGCCAGGATCCATGCCCAAGGAGAAATCATCCATCCCTCCTTTCCATGACCCTTCTGAAGCCAGGATCTATCCCCAAGGAGAAAGCTCCATCCCTCCTTTCCCTGACCCTTCTGAAGCCAGGATCTATCCCCAAACATCACCAATGGAGCACAACTGACACCTGACACTCCACAGAGAGACAAAAAAATGAGTTTGTTTTTTTTTTTAAACTCTCCCTTCTTCCTATAAGGAATTCAACCTAGATTTGGGTCTCTCCCTTCCTCCATCAGGAATCAAACCCTTCCTCAGATTCTCTGGATCACAGCCAGACTCACCCAGAGCCACAGGGTCGCTGCTGAGGCCGGGAGTAGCCACAATGATCTGATCCAGGGATTCCTTGTTTCCCAGCATCTTGAAGACCTGCCAGGGAAAGCAGAGCAGATCGTGAGTGTCACCCACTGTGGGATTGTCCCCAGAAGGAGGGGACAGCTGAATTCCCCTCGGGAGCAGAGCACTCACAGCATCTCTGTAGGCAGGGCTGCTGTGCAGGGCAGTGTGGAGGACACGGAATTCCCGGACTGCTGCCACCTTATCCACGGGCTCTGAGGGGAGAAAACACCACAAGGAAACACAGCTCAGCCTCTGTCAGCCCTCCAAGCCATTTCACATGGCACTGAGACCTTCATGCTGCGACGGGGATCCTTTAACATCCTTGACTTGGGTGCAGTCACTGCAGAGCAACGACTCGCTGCACTCTCAGAACTTAAAAATACCCAGGAATATCCTCCCACACGTGCCACTACAGGAATGCCAACTCAAACTCCTCTTTTCGTACTGTCAGGCACAGCAGGAGCACATACCAGCCTGCTCATCCCTGGGGCTTTGCTCCAGATTCCCTGGCACTGTCCTAAAATGGATCACAGGCAATTAAGGAAGGGATGATCCCTCTCCATGCTGCACAGCTCATTCCTTAACTCTTCTGTCAGCAGGAGAGCTAACACCCAGGTGCTGCTGGGAGAGGTGGGGAGTTCCCAAACAAGGGATTCGTTCCCCTAGAAACCTCCACAGCAGCAAATCCCGAGAGGATCTGTTCCTCAGTCCCTCATAAAACACATCCCAAGGAGAATCCAAGGGATTCCACAGATCCTCACCTGGTTTCTGGTCAGGCTCGGGCCAGGACTTGCGCAGGACATGGACAGTGGAGCCAGACTGGATCCCATAAAAATCCAGGGTCTGGTCATCCCTCAGCTTCCGGCCACAGTAGATCAGGTCTGGAGGGAGAAACATCTGAAGATAAACACCTGTGGTGCTCTCAGAACGAGCTGGGGGTCTCTAGGTGTGGCTTAGAGCCCCAGGGGTTATTGAGCAGCTGTAGCTGCTCCAACTGGCTAGGGAACAACACAGGGAAGTTGTGGAGCTGAGAATCAGGAGGGAAATCGTGGAGCTGATCTAGAGGAGGTGGCAGAGTCACCTCCTGTGTAAGAGCCGACTTCTCTCTCAGTTCTCATGAGAGATCTCACATGGACACAGAGGTGGTGGGAAGCCCAAATATTCCCTAACAAGAGTACTGCCGCGGCTGGAGCACTGTGATCCCAAGGAAACGGGGAACGAACAGCGAGCCCTCCCACCAGCAGCAGCAGGATGCCGTGTCCCGGCCGCGGCGAGGACGGGCCGAGGGTGTCCCCAAGCGGCGGGACGGCGCCAGGCTCCGGCAGGGCACGCACCGATGAGCTCGGGGTCCGGCATGGATTCCTGCAGCTTGCCCGTGATGAGCTGCTTGAGTTGCGAGATGCTGCAGCCGCCCAGCGGGCACTCGCCCAGCTCGGTCTCCGGCAGGCGCAGGATGGACTTGGGGGCCAGCGGCTGCTCGGCCAGCTTCACGGCGATGTGCCACTCCGGCAGGGCCATGGCGGCTCTGCAGCGCGGGACACAGCCGAGTGAGACCCCGCACACACCGAGCCCTCATCGGCTCCAGCGCCCGCAGAGCCCCGGGCCCAGCCAGCCGCAGCCCCGACCCCCAGGGGGTTCCTGGCCGTGCTCTCCACAGACCCTCAGCTCAGGGGGAATCCTGGCCGTGTTCCCCACAGACCCTCCCCTCAGCTCAGGGGATCCCCCGGATGTCCCCCACCCCAATCCTCCCCTCAGCTCAGAGAGATCCCGGCTGCCTCACACCCCAACCCTCCCTCCCTCAGCTCAGGAGACTCCCGGCCGTGTCACCCTCAGACTCGACCTCCCCCTCAGCTCAGGGTGTCCCGGCCGTACCCCCTCAGGCCGCCCTTCAACTCAGGAGGATCCTGGCCATGACCCCGGCGCTCAGGAGGTCCTGATCGTGTTCCCCCCAAGACCCGACCTCCCCTCTCACCTCAGGAGGGTCCCGGCCGTGTCTCCCACCCCTACCCACCTCAGGAGGGTCCCGGCCGTGTCTCCCCCCCCTACCCCCCCCAGGCGGGTCCCGGCCGTGCCCCCCGGCCCTCCCACAGCTCCGCGCTCCCTCACTCCCACGGACCGGAAGCGGTAGTACTGTTAGAACGCGGTGCACGCTGGGAAATGGAGTCCGGCAGACTCGGCGTAACAGCCTCCCGAGGTGAAGGCGTTGCTGATTGGCTGGCTCTGCCACAACCAGCCAATGGGCGGGCGGTCGGGGGTTTAAAGGGAGGGGCGCGCAGTTCCGCGACAGTCCCCCGCTACGATCGCCTTTAATTAACGCCACCTCAGTAATTAAGCAGCTGCCATCCCTCCCCCGTGGGCGAGCAGCTCCAGTAGATACCCCGCCAACGCAGGAAGGCCCAGCTGTCCGAAGCTGCCCGGTCTTCAGCACTATCCCTTGCTCCATCTCCTCACCCTCTCCCAAAAAAGGAGAGGCCACTACTCCGGTGACCAAATCCTGTGCCAAGGCGCCAACTTTTTCTGACAAGAAGAGCTGTTTATGTTCTAAAAAAAGCCAAGTTACCATGAAAGTCCAGTCAGGCTGCAAGAGCCACATTCCAGGCACGCTTTGCTCCCTAACAGCTCTTAAAATGGTCCGAGCAGCACCAGGGGCCGTGATGGGATTTAAAGAGAATTCAGAAAACAAGATTCGGGATAAGCTTTAACTTCAAGCCAGGTTGGAATCCCAAAACCTTTCGCCCGATAATTCTTTGCGGCGAGGGGATAGAGAACCCACCCCTGCAAGAAAGCAAGCAAAAACAGCTCTTCTAGTGTTTAAACCTGGGAAGTTTATTTGTTTTCCTACAAATGAACCTAGAGGTGACAAACCTAGAGGTGATAAACCTAACTTTAGTGTCATCCTATCCGTGTTACACAGGGAAAGTGAACAACACTCCGTCTGCTTCCAAGCCACGAGGAATAGGAGCAGGAGCCTAACGAGCCATTAAAACGCACACACTAATTAGTACCTCAACAAAGGAATCAGAACACGGGCTAAGGAGCGGTGAGACAACAGGGTCCGAGGCGGCAGGAGGTGCCAGCGTGGCAGGGCGCTGCCAGCAGCCCCTCTAGAAGCACTTGCGATGGACGATGGAGGGGCCGGACTCGTCGTACTCCTGCTTGCTGATCCACATCTGCTGGAAGGTGGACAGGGAGGCCAGGATGGAGCCGCCGATCCACACGGAGTACTTGCGCTCGGGTGGGGCGATGATCTTGATCTTCATGGTGCTGGGCGCCAGCGCGGTGATCTCCTTCTGCATGCGGTCGGCGATGCCCGGGTACATGGTGGTGCCGCCCGACAGCACCGTGTTGGCGTACAGGTCCTTGCGGATGTCCACGTCGCACTTCATGATGGAGTTGAAGGTGGTCTCGTGGATGCCGCAGGACTCCATGCCCAGGAAGGAGGGCTGGAAGATGGACTCGGGGCAGCGGAAGCGCTCGTTGCCGATGGTGATGACCTGCCCGTCGGGCAGCTCGTAGCTCTTCTCCAGCGAGGAGGAGGAGGCGGCCGTGGCCATCTCCTGCTCGAAGTCCAGCGCCACGTAGCACAGCTTCTCCTTGATGTCGCGCACGATCTCGCGCTCGGCCGTGGTGGTGAAGCTGTAGCCGCGCTCCGTCAGGATCTTCATGAGGTAGTCGGTGAGGTCGCGGCCGGCCAGGTCCAGGCGCAGGATGGCGTGGGGCAGGGCGTAGCCCTCGTAGATGGGCACGGTGTGCGTGACGCCGTCCCCGGAGTCCATCACGATGCCCGTGGTGCGGCCCGAGGCGTACAGGGACAGCACAGCCTGGATGGCCACGTACATGGCCGGCGTGTTGAAGGTCTCGAACATGATCTGCGTCATCTTCTCCCGGTTGGCCTTAGGGTTGAGGGGGGCCTCGGTGAGCAGCACCGGGTGCTCCTCGGGCGCCACGCGCAGCTCGTTGTAGAAGGTGTGGTGCCAGATCTTCTCCATGTCGTCCCAGTTGGTGACGATGCCGTGCTCGATGGGGTACTTGAGGGTGAGGATGCCCCTCTTGCTCTGCGCCTCGTCGCCAACGTAGCTGTCCTTCTGCCCCATGCCCACCATGACGCCCTGGTGCCGCGGCCGCCCCACGATGGAGGGGAAGACGGCGCGGGGCGCGTCGTCGCCCGCGAAGCCCGCCTTGCACATCCCCGAGCCGTTGTCCACCACCAGGGCAGCGATCTCCTCGTCCGCCATCCCGCCCGGCCTGCGGGCAGAGCGACAGCGGGGTGTCAACTCCCTGCCCACAGGGGACAGGGCAGGGACGTGTCCCCAGGGAGGATGTAAACTGGGCCCTGAGGGGTCTGCGGGGCAAGGCAGGGAGACAAAATACCTATTTAGTCCCTCAAAACGCACGCAGAAATAAATGCGGTCTCCAAGAGGACAAGCATAGCTCTACAGAAGGTGTCTCCGCCAGCAGCAAGGGGTTGGAACGAAAACATCCTTAAGGTTCTTCCAACCCAAACCGTTCTGCAATTGCCAGCCCTTTCTTAGCTTCTGAGGGGACCGACAGGGACCCCACACACAGCCCCCCACTCCCCCTTTACAGCAGAGCTGAGGGAATAAAGGTCCCCAGCACAAAGCACCATCCCCCTTCCCTGAGAGAGCCCACACACGGGGAGCCCAAATCCACCCAGCCCCAACACACACGGGGGGAGCGCTACTTTCACCCCCGATGGCCGCAGCAGGGGATGCCAGCCTTCCCTAAGAGCCCAGACCGACACGGGGGAACCCCTGATCCCACGCTCAGAGCCTGAACAGACACAAAGGGAACCCCTAGTGTCCCCTAAGGGCCCAGATAGGCATGAAGGGGACCCCTAACCCTCCCTAGGGGCCCAAATAGACATGGAGGGCGCCCTAAGCCCCGTCTGAGGGCCTAAACCGACATGAAGGGACCCTAACCCCTTCCCCGAGAGACAGACCCCTAAATTCCTCCCCGAAAGCACAACCACACAGAGGAGCCCCTAAAGCCCCCTGAAAGACCCTTAACCTCACGCTGAAGGGCCAAAGAGACACAGGGAAGCCCCCCAAGCCCACCCTCAGAACTCGAACAGACAGGATGACACCCTAACCCCCTCTCCAAGGGACCCTTAAGCCATGCCTCAAAGCCGAAACAGACGCGGGGGGACCCCTAAACGCCATCCCCGATGTCCCGCTCGGCACCGGGGGTGCCCCGTGCCCCGCTCACCCTCACGCGCTCCCTCCGCCCCCAGCGGCGCCTCCTCCGCGACTGGCAGGCCCGCGCCCCGCGCGCGGTTTTTATAGCACCCGGAACCGGAAGGCGGACGGCGATGCGCTCTCTGATTGGCTGCCGCTTTCCCTCCCCTCGGCCGTTCCCGGAAGCGGCTCGGGCGCTTCCGGCGCTTCCGGCCGGGCGGGGAAGGGGCGGGAGGGGGGAAGGAAGGGAAGGAGGAAGGGAAAGGAAGGGAAAGGAAAGGAAGGAGGGGAGGAAGGAGGGGAGGAAGTGTTTTTTAGCTGAGGCGGCCGCGCACGGACCGGCGGGACCCGTAACGGGAGGTAACGGGGGAGAGCGCGGGGGGGGCGGAGCGGTGCTGAGGGGGGGGCGCTTTGGGCCCCTCGGTATTTCCGCCTGAGGGGAGGGTCGGAGCCCTCGGGCATTCCCCTTGAGGCGGCGTCCGCGGTGAAACGGGGATTAATTAATGAATTAATTACCGGCCCCCACAGCCCTCGGTGCTGCTCGGTCCGGCTTTAACTCTTCCAGGTGGTTCCCGCTTGGAAAAGCTCTTCCCGAGCGCTGCTTCCCAATGAAGCCGGTTAAAAAGTGGGATTAAGGGGGCTGTGGGGTGAAAGGGCTCGCACGGGGGTTTAAAGCCCCGCCTTGCCGTGACTCTGTGGGGGAAGAGGCACAAAAAGCGGCGGAGAGACGCCGAAAGTGACGGGGGAGACGCTGAAAGTGAGGGAGAAACACAAAAAGCAGGGCAGGGCCGCCAAAATCGAGCGAACATCCACGCTGAGGGCGTGGAACGGCTCCGAAAACGCGCACTGCTTTCGTGGGTTTATCCCCGTTCCAGTTGTCACCTCAAACCCGGTGCTGAAGCTGCGATTTAGCCTGAGCAAATCGCCTCCTTTTTGCCCCAAAACTCGCTGCCTGCGCCCCCCGGCAGCGCTGTTTGTTTAGGGAGTGTTGGCTGTGCCCGAATCCTGTTTTTCCCGGGGGTTCCTGCCCTGCCCCGGCGCTGTGCCGCATTCCTGGGTGTTGCTGCCGCACCTGAGCCGTGTTTGCTCTGCTGCTCCCGGCTCCTTCATCGCCCGGGCTCCGCTTTCTGGGGCCGGGCTGCTCCCGCAGGGAAGAGTTTGCCCAGGGAAAAACGAGCTGGGCAAAGCCAGCTGTTATTTCGGGAGGAGAGGGAGAGAGGGAGAAATGAGTTTGGCACGCAGCACTTGCAGCTAGGGATGCTCCGGCATCCTGGAAGTTGCCTTTCACTCGGAATCCTGCTGCCTGGTAGGTGCTCCGTTATTTTAGAGCAGAATCCCGCCTGTTTTTAGCACTTTTTCCCAGAATTTTTTCCTCTTTTTCCCAAGCGTGTGGCTGCGAACGGGCCGGTGGGAGGTGGCAGGAGCTCGGGGCTTGCTTGCAGTTGGCTTTTCTTTTGTTCCCCCGAGCTGGCTGTGTTTTGATAGCCCTCCACCCCGAAACGGGATGTGTTTGAGCACCTTTTCCCCTCCCGAGGAGGACGATCCGTGCCAGCAGGGCCAGGGAGGGGACACAAAGCCCGAACTGCGGCCGGGGGTGAAGGGCACCGTCCGTTTCCAGGGTTTATCCCGAGCTCTGCTTCCAGCCGGGGGCTGCTCTGTTGGGCTTTGCTCAAGTGCTGGCTCAGCAGGTCAAAAATGGAGAGCTGGGAAAGCTCCCGGGCTCCTCAGGCTGGGGAGATGGAAGGGAGAACACGGCCAGGGCTTTGGATGCGCTGGGAACTCCGGGATCCCGAGGCTGGAGTTGGTCGGTGCTTCGCTGTGCTCCCATCTCCACCTCCCTGGGGAAAAAATAACGCCCACATTTATTTCTTTTATTTATTTTCTTCGGGGTTTTTTTTTGGTTTTGTTTTGTTTTTTATGAAGCAGCAGGGATTTAGGCACAGAGTGAGTGCACAGAAGAATTTAGGGATAGCCCCCCATGACAAATCCCTGCCCGGCACGGTTCTGTGTTTTTTTATATAAATATGGTCAAGCTCATCCTGGCTGTCTCCTTTTAAGGCAGTCTTCCAGGAGCACCAAATCCCAAACCTGACCTTCCACCAGCAATTATTTAGGAAGCGTGGAAGGCTTGTGCCCGCACAAAGGCGTTCGGGATGGTGTCTTCGGGGCAGAGCAGAGCGAGCTCCCGGCTCGAAAACACAATTAAACAGTCTGAAAATTGAATGGGAGCCGGAGCCCGAGGCTGTTAAACGCGGAGCTGATTGTTTCACGGTCTCCTGCACAGGAAAGAGCCCCGGCTTTGCACTCTGTTCATCCCCTTCCTGGGGAAAAGATGAAAGCGCTCGGCGCTCTCGCTCAGCCCCGTTTGTCTCCCCGGCAGATCCTGCGCGGCTCCCGCCGGGGCTCCCAGCCATGCGCACGGCGGGATGAAGCTGCAGGCGGTGGTGGAGCAGCTGCAGAAGCAGCAGCAGCACCAGCAGCAGCAGCAGCAGCAGCCGGCGGTGCCGATGGATTGCCGGGAGCGCCGCCGCGAGCCGCAGGTGCCGTTCCCGACGCCGCCGTTCCCTGCCCAGCCCCGCGCCGGCCCCGCCGGGCGCGCCCCGGCCGTGTCACCCGCTGTCCCCCCGGCCAGAGCCCCCGCCGCGCCCAGCCGGCCCTGCCAGCAGGGCAGCAGGAACTCTGAGGACGAGGAGGAGGAGGAGGACGACGAGGAGGATGAAGAGGAGGACGAAGAAGACGGCGCCGAGCTGGAGGACGGCGCCGAGGCGCCCGGCCGGGAAAGCTGCTCTGCCCTCAAGTATTTCCGTGCTCCCAAAGCCGCCCATCCCAACCAAAGAGTGGCCTCTGCCTCCAGCCCCGTGCCGGCCCTGGGGCAGCCGCGGGGAGCCCAGCAGGGCAAGGAGGAGCAGGGCAAAGACTCGGCCAAGCATTCCGGAGCCCCGGCGGGGCGCCCCGGCTGGCGCCTGGACGAGCAGCTCAAACAGGTCAGTGCCAGCCTTCCCTGCTCCCAAAAGCCACCATCCCCATCTCTGCAGCCTCACAAGCGCTCTGGAGCTTCCCTGGCGTGCTCTCTTCCGTAAAGAGATTCCACAAGAACTCGGCTTTGCGGATTTCCAGCTCGGGATAGAGGAGCCCCCGCTCCGTGAGAGCCTTTGTGGGGTGGGATTTTGGGAAAAGCCTGGTGGTTTATTCGTTTTAGATGCAGACACCTCCCTGCTAACAGCTCACCAGAGCTATTTCTCATCAGACCTCTGGGATCCTGGAATTGTGAGTTTCTGAGTG
This sequence comes from Nicator chloris, assembly GCA_013400495.1. Classification (NCBI taxonomy): domain Eukaryota; kingdom Metazoa; phylum Chordata; class Aves; order Passeriformes; family Pycnonotidae; genus Nicator; species Nicator chloris. The sequence continues at coordinate 62,889 of WAAE01000302.1, forward strand.
CTGGTGTGGGCAGGCAGGGAGATGTGCCCTGATCCTGAGAGTCGGAGCCACTTGATATTCCACGTGTGGGAAGCAGGGAAGGAAGGAAGGAAGGAGCCAGCTCACTGCTGCCTCGTGGGAGGTTAATTCCACGTTCCACTCCTTGTAGCCGAGTGCCAGGGGATCGTGGAATTATTTCCTGCCTTGTAAGTGGGAATTTCAGTGGATCACCGGGGTCTGTCCCTGCAGAGCAGGTGGGTGTTCCCAATCCCAGCTCCTCAGGGAATGGCCCTGGGGCTGTAAAACACCCAGGGGAAGCAATTGCTGCTGGTTTTTCTCGGAGGGGCTGGGCGGACGAGAGGGAGTTGCTCAAGCTCCCGCAGGGAAATGAGGTGGGTTTGTCAGTCAGGGGCCATTGCCTCGGAATTTACTGGATGGGAGTGGTGAAAACTTCCTCTTTCAGGGCTCTGGGTGGGGAAAAGGAGGCAGGGCTCAAGTCTTAAGGGATCTCTTTCTTTGAAAAGCCCAAGGAGCTGGGCTTTTGGGCTGGTTTTGTTCCTTGCCCAGCTGGTGCTCCCCAGTCCTGTCGGGAGAGCCCTGCAGATCTCACTGGTCCTTGAAACCAGCCAGGCCTGGGCTTGNATCCTGTCGGGAGAGCCCTGTAGATCTCACTGGTCCTTCTGGCCAGGCCAGTGGCCGTGAAACCAGCCAGGCCTGGGCTTGGCTTGTGTGGAAGAGGGAGAAAAGGTGGAATAAAACATCATTCCATGGCTGGCACGATGTGCTTTGGCCCATTCCTGCACTTGGGGAGGTCACAGCTCGGTGTGGTTCACGCCACTTTAATCTGGGAGCCCAAAGCTTCAGGGGGAAAAACTCAAATAAAACCACTTTTGCTGCTGTGTAATCTGCTGGGAAAGGCAGGAGTGGGAGGAATCCACGGACACCAAGCTGAGGAGCAAATTACAAAGGAATAGCAGGACTGTGCTGGGGCAGCTCTGGAAAACAGTGGGAAAACGTGGCAGGAAAAGGGCAGGTCCCTCGTTGTGCCAAGGTTTTGTCCCCTGGCACAGCCACTGGAGGTGGAGTGGCTTGGATCCACTGTTGGGGTCTAATGATTCCCAGTTCAGAGCTGGGAAATACAACCAGGGGAGCCTGGCGTGGCAGGAAAGGGAGGGAATTGCGTGGGGAGCTGTGGGCTGGCCACTTAGTTCCTTGGACTCTTTAATATCCAGGCACATTTTAAAGGGATGAGCTCTTTCCTTTGCTCTCTGCCTTTGATGGGCAGAAAATCCAGGATAAAACAGATTCTCCAGTTTGTTTCCAAAATGATTCCTGGATTAGTCACTTCTTGTTTAGCTTCTTTTACCAATCCTGTGCCCTGCTCCGAGAGCATTCCTGGGATGCAGAATGCTCGTGGAAATGGGGGGAGAAGTCACTTCATTCCTTCCCTCGAGGGTGGCTTGTTCTTCTTGCAGCCTTGGGGAAAAGGGTCCCTTGGAATTGTGAGGCTGGCAGAAATCTGGGAGCCACCAGGAAAACGAAGCCACTTCTGTCCCATCCCAGGAAAGAATTGTAGGACAAGGCTGTGGGCAAAAGAGCTGGCTCAGCTGATGGGAATGAGAGGGCTCTTGGAACGACGGGGAATTTTGTCAGCACCGGGAGTGGAGGAGCTTATCCTGGAGAAGGAATTGCTGGGGGGGTTGCTCTGTTTGCTCCTCCAGCCCTCTGGAATGCCCTGAAACCCATCCCAGCTGCTGGAAAAGGGCTGTCTTTGGGAAAGAGTGAGGCTTGAATTCCAGGGGTGTCGGTGTCGGGTTTGGTGGGTGCTGGCTCCTCATCCCCTGGGTGCTCACATTGCTTGGGAAAGCCAAGCAGGTGAAAACAGGACCTTGGTGCTGCTTCCTCCTGCCCCACCAAGGCTGGTGCAGCACCAGCATTTTCATCAGGAATGTGAGAATAAAGCCCAGATTTCCAGGCCTCAGCTGCTGCTCCATGCCTTTTTCCACAGGAGTGGTTTGTGCCCGGGGTTTTGGGGATGTCTCAGGGCAGCTTCCCCCAAATCGCCAGCCACTGCTGAAAAACCCTGACCTAAACCTTCCCAGAGGTCACGCTGTTTATTAAGATAAGTCAGCTTAAAATAATTACTGAGCCTTTGCTGCAGGCCCCGGGAACGAGTGGCTGGGATTCCAGCAGCTGAAGTATGTGCCTGGGGTGCAGGGATTGCTTGGGAGAGACCCCTTTAATCCAGGAGGGGGGAAAAGGGGCATTTCACACCGGGGTTTTTGCCCTGTGGTTATTTCAGCGTTGGGTTTTCAGGTCCTTTTGTGTGTCACGGGATATTTTCCCTTTGGTGCTGCAGCAGGAGCAGATTCCTCATTCTCAGCTGAGAGCAAACACCTGCTTTTTCTTCTGCTGTAGCAACAGGTTTGAATTCTCCCTCTGCCACTTGCTGCTTCTCCTGAAATCCCTGCCTTGGGTTCAGAGGATTCCCCAGCTCCTCACCTGCAGAATTCCACAGGTGACTTAGGCTGTGCTGGATCCGGAGGCAGGAAAAGGAGCCCGTTCACATCCCGAGGCAGACTCGGCTCGTTGTGGGATTTATTCAGGTGCCACACTTATTTATAGGAGCAGTGGCAGCTTGTCTCCTGCAGTGCCAGTTCCCAGGAATTCAGGCTGGAGGCAGGAGGTGTGAGGAGCTGGAATGTGTCGTTTCCTTGCACTCGTGTTTTTTCTCACCCGGGCTGGCACTGAGAATCCCTCTTCTCACCCCAAATCAGTCTTGGCACTCGGGTTTTGGCTGATTCCTCTGAGGCTTTGGGAGCAGGAGGGGTTCAGAGAGCCCAGCTTTTCCTCGAGGATGAGGGAGCAGGTTCCTGTTTGCTCATGGGAACACGTGAAAGGAACTTAATAAAGAAAAGTAATTAATCGGTTAAACCTCAGCCCTTTCCTTCCCTTCCCCATCCTCCCTGCCATTCCTGAAATCACTAAAATGTTTTCAAGGGCTGCCTTTGAAGCTGGTGGCTGCTGAATTGAGCTCTGTTATTAGGAAGGCAGGGAAGGGTTGATTCCCATTCCAGGGGAGCTGGTGTGGGCAGTAATTACCCCTTGGCTCTCCTGTGCCTGAGAACTTGCAGCTCGGGGCAGCAGCCCTGATCTTATCAGCGTTTGTACTGCAACAGTTTTCTTTCTGAGAGCATCTGTTTCACTTCCTAAGGCTTAACTCTGCCCACAAAAGGAATTTCTGTTGATTCCCTGATAATCCTGAAATTGCTGCCCCCGTCCCTTTTCATTGACTCAACCCACGGGGCAGGGGAGGGGTTTCCTTGGGCCTTCAGCCTCATCCCCAGGTGGGTATTTCGGCAGATTCCTGGCCTAAAACCTCTCTAAAACCTCTGTCCAAAGTGAGGAGGTGCAGAATGAGTCCAGGTTTCATGGCAGAAGTTTTTATTCCTCTGGCTTGGAAGGGTTTTGTCCTGGAGAGAATGGGAAGTGTTTGTCAGCTCCTTCTCCATCTGCTCGGCAGCTCGGGGTTAACTCGGGCCTGGGATTGGGAACCAAAATTGCTCTGGACATCTGAGCTTCCCTCTAATCAGATATTCCAGGTGGTTGGGGAGTAATCCCAAAACAGGGCTGGATAGAATTGCTGCTGGAGCTTTGAAGTGGGGAGGGGGTGGCCGGGGGGGCTCCGGTGGCCCCCGAGATGTCGGTGGCACAGGGAGAGCTCTGGTGGTCCCTGAGGTGTCAGTGGCACAGGGAGGGCTGTGGTGGCACAGGGAGGGCTGTCTGAGGTGTCAGTGGGACAGGGAGGGCTGTGGTGGCACAGAAAGGGCTGTGGTGGCACAGAAAGGGCTGTGGTGGCACAGGGAGGGCTGTCTGAGGTGTCAGTGGCACAGGGAGGGCTGTGGTGGCACAGAAAGGGCTGTGGTGGCACAGGGAGGGCTGTCTGAGGTGTCAGTGGCACAGGGAGGGCTGTGGTGGCCCCTGAGGTGTTGGTGGCACAGGGAGGGCTCTGGTGGCCCCCGAGGTGTCAGTGGCACAGGGAGGGCTCTGGTGGCCTGGCTTCTCCGAAGGCCTTGTGACGCCCTGTGGGGATTTCCTGGCTTCTCCTGCCGTCCCTGCAGAGGAGGAACTTTGTTTCCAGGTGGGAATGGCAGGGAAGCCAGATCCCAAGCTCCCTTGCTGGGCAGAAGGGGTTTTAATGTGTGTCTGGAGCACTTGTGGTGATCTCCCTGTGCTGGAGTCTCCCTCGGGATCGCTGCCCATGTTTGGGGTCTGGGGTGGCAGCCTGGGCACGACCCAGAGGTTGTGCTGAGAGGAATATTCCCTCAGGATCCGAGCTGAGGCCTGGGAAAGGGCCTGTTCCCTGGAGAAATGCAGCTTTCCCTGGAGAAATGCAGCTTTATGCCCTGCTGCTGAGCTGCCGTTCCGTGCTCCATCTCCACAGCCCTGGGCGAGGAGCCCTCTCCTTGTCCCCTGGCAGTGGGAAATGTCCCTCAACCCTTCCCAGCTGCAGCAGGAGGGGGTGCTGGAGCTGCCCAGAGCCCCTCAGCTCAGGTCACGCCAGGTAAGAGCCCTCCCTGCTGGTTTGGTGGCCATCTGGCCAAACCCTGGTGGCTTCAGCTCCCCGTAAGCTCCTTTTCCCAGGAGGTGCTGTCGGGGTGGAGCTGTGGGAAGTGGGATGGGTTTGTTCTGCCTGTCCTCTGCCATTCTGTTCCAATCACCCTTTTTTTTTTTCCTGGAGAGCAAGCCAAATGTGTTCTGTTTAACTTTTCAAGAGTCTTCAAGGGCTTTAAAGGGTTTTATTCCTGGGAATTATCCCAAGTTCAAACTCGCTGGCGGGAGGGAATTGCCTCCTTTAACCCCTCTTCTTTCTCATCCTGCCCTCAAATGTAGCGGAATAAGCTCCCAGCAGGACCAGAATTCCCTCTGGAAGCGAGCCCTGCCCTCTGGATTTATATCCCAGTGCCAACTTGGGAAGGGAGCAGGCAAAGGAAAGGCTCAGAAAGCTGAACCTTCACAAATCCCTGAGCCTTGGAGTGGGGAAGGTCCAGGATGGGAAATTCCTGCTGCCTCCTTTTCCTTCCGCCGTGTCTGATTCTGGTTGCTCCATAGGTTTGATCCCCATCAACAGTCAGTGGGGTTTTGGGAGCAGCTGGATGCTTCCATAATTAGCCAAAAAACCTGTGGGTTTAATCTCTGCTGGAGAGAGAGAGACAGGCTCCAGGAGAAAGGACCTTGGGATGGATCCTCCTGTGAGCAAAGCCAGCCCCGGATCCCTGCCCGGAGAGGGCTGGGAATTGATCCACTGCACCAAACAGCTGACATAACAGAAGTGGCAATAATCCCCCATTAGATAGCTCTCAGCTGATGGGGCTCACCGGGTAATTGACTTTCCAGCAGGAATTACTGGCTCAAACCAAATCAGCAGGCATTAGGGAGCTCATTCCGGGCCTCGGAGCCGTGCCCGAGCTATTCATCTTCCTAATTCAATGTGTGTCTCACAGCCGGATGACTCCGGGACTTTGGGTGCTGGAGCACCCCCAGAATTCCCAGGGGGTGTTTTTGGGGGTGCTGGAACCTTTTCTCTCCATGTTTGGCAGGGTGGATTTGCCAGGTGGATCTGGCTCCTCCTTTTTCCAGCACGCGCGGGACTGGGGCTTTACTGAGTTGGTGTTTTCAGGATGCTGGGGTTGATTTCAGGATCATCATGGCTTTCCATCCAGCTGGAGGTGCTGGTTTGAGTGCTGGAGTACCTCCAGAATTCCCAGGGAGCATTTTTGGGGGTGCTGGTATCTTTTCTCTCCATGTTTGGCAGGGTGGATTTGCCAGGTGGATTTTGCTCCTTTTTCCAGCACGCACGGGACTGGGACTTACGGAATGAGTTGGTGTTTTCAGGATGCTTGGATTGATTTCAGGATCATCCTGGCCTTCCAGCCAGCTGGAGCTGCTGGTTTCCAGCCCTTGGAGACCATTCCAGGGTGGTGATTCCCCAAGTGGAATAGGGCCTAACCAGATTAATCCTTTTAACGAGCCTTAATCCAGCAAAGCCGAGCTTTCCATTTCTCTGGGGAAAATCCACGTCCTCCCGGGAGTCAGGGTACCTAGGCTGGCAAGCAGCTTTCCAGAGGGATTATTCCCCTCCTTCTGCTCCTGGTTTTCCAGGGGAGGGCGGGGAGCATGGCAGGGCTCTCGCAGGTGTGTCACCTGGAGGACAGCGAGGAAAGGTGACACCTTTCACCGGGGGCTCTGGAAAAAAGACAGACACAAGGAGAAAAAGCAGCACCTCTGTAGGTGCTGGATCCCGTTCCAGCAGAGCCGCAGAGAAGCTGGCATCCTGCTCTTCAGGAGGGGAGGGAATGTGGCTGGGAGGTGAAATTCCACTTCCCGTTTTGTGTGTGAGACCCCGGGAAATGGTGAAAAAAGCACAAATGGCACCCCCCCCGCCTTTCTTGTCACCTCAGGCTAAGCCAGCAGCCGCTTTTCCCTGCGTTTGTGCCTAAAAAGTCACGTGTTCCAACCTTCTGGAGCCCTTCCTTGGGAACCCTTCCCTCCTTTGCTGTTTTTCCCTCCCCAGAACGGCGGCGTGACCTGGAGCGACGAAGGCGACGGATGCCGGGGAAGGGAAATCTCCCGAGACTTTGCCAAGGTCTGTCTGGGCACGTTGGGAAGGGGCAGGTTGGGGAATTCTCCCCCTGATCCATGGCAGGGCCCTCCTTGGAGGGAATTTGCCCTGCAGTTTGGGGCTGGTTTGTTGCCTTGCACCGGGATGTGGTTTGAACTAAGAATTAACAACCAGACTCGTTTAAAAACAAGTTTAAAACTTTAGTCTTAGTTTTTCTCCAGGTTGGAGAAGAGCGTTTTCCCTCTGCAATCCTCGTGGATTTGAATGTGTCACAACTAAAACTAAAACTTTAGTTTTTAAACTGGACGTTTAAAAACTTTAGTCCAGTTTTTCTCCAGGTAGGAGAAGAGCGTTTTCCCTCTGCAATCCTCGTGGATTTGAATGTGTCACAACTAAAACTGAAACTTTAGTTTTTAAACTGGACGTTTAAAATCTTTAGTCCAGTTTTTCTCCAGGTGGGAGAAGAGCATTTTCCCTCTGGAATCCTCATGGATTTGAACGTGTCACAGCAGCTGGAGGAGTTCAGTTTGAACTAAGGCAGCTCTGCTCTTCCCAGAGCTCCCCAGGAATTCAGCCCCAAAAGCTCCTCTCCTTTGGGATACACTCCTAGGGGACTTCATTTTAATGATTTGGGCGTTCCAAGCCTTCTGGTAAAAATTATTCCTGCAGCAAACCGATTCTGGGCTGGTTTCTGGCATTCCTGGAGGCTTTTGGTTTGTTTGGAGGCAGTGCCAGGCACACAGGGAAGCTCTGTCCTTTCACCTCCCCCTTCTGGAGCTTTGGCACCTGGGTGACAATCCCTGAAAGAAGGGAGTTGGGAGTGCAGGACACAGAGATGGCACTACTCTGTCCCAAAGCACTGTCACCTCCCTTCTGCTTGTGTCCCTGGCCTTCCCAGCTCAGGTCCATCCTTCCCATCCCCGTGCTTCCAGCTGTGCTGCTCTGCCCCATTAACTGAGGCGAGGGTTGGATTTGATCACCTTGGAGATCTTTCCCAGCTCTGGGAATCCCGTTCCCTTTAGGATGCCAGGCTTTGTTCCTGAGGGTCCTCAGACTGTCGCTGTCACAGCCGTGCCCACCGAGTCCCTCAGGAGCCTCTCCCTGTTTGCCCTCTCAGCCTGTGCTTTCCTTTCACCCTGGAAGAAGGCAGTGTTCCTTTGTTTTGTGTCTGCCTGTGAATCCTGCCCTCATTTTGGTCCCTTCCCCTCCCAGCTGTATGAACTGGACAGCGATCCCGAGCGGAAGGAATTCCTGGATGACCTCTTCGTCTTCATGCAGAAGAGGGGTGAGTGACGTTTGCTTGAATTCCATGAGGAAAGCAGGGCAGGAAGGGGAATTCTCCCCTCCTGAGGCTGCAAGAACAAATCCAGGCCTGGAACTTGCAGAGCTAAACCCTGGGGCATTTCCCTTGGGAGATGAGGAGAGCAGCGGGGAAGATCTGCCCTGTAACTTAAATTTCTTCACCTTCCAGTTTAGTGCTGGTGTTGTCCGTGCCCTGAAGATCCCAGGAACCTTTTCCTGGGGATTCCCAGCGTGTCAGTTATCCAAATCCAGTTCTCAGTGCAGGCTGTTGATAACTAAAACGTGTTGAGATGTGGTGTTGGATGAATTAAGCACCTCTGAACATTCGGGGTGCCCTCTTGTCCCCCCAAGGGTGCCAGTTTGGAACCTGCCCCTTCAGATCCATCCCTCCAGGGGGCTGATGCCAAGCAATGTCCATCCCAGACAGCCATTTTCCCCTGTGGATTTTCCCTCTTCAGCAGTTCCAAGTTGTTAAACTCCAGCTGAGAGGGGTTTTTGGCTGGAATTTTTGGCTTTGGGGTGCAGAGGCAGGATGGATTCACAGCCTGAGCTCACCTGTGGGGACTGACAGTGCCACGAGCTGCAGGGCGTGACTGGCAGCAATGGACACCTCCAGGTGCCTGCCGAGAAAATCTGCTCCCTGCTCCAGTGTCTCCTTCCTCTTCCCTGTTAATTATTGATAATTAACGCTCCCGGGGCTGGGGCTGAGCCGGTCACCAGCTGGAGGAGTGCAGCTTTTCATCAGCTGGCCTCTTGTTTGCTGGAGACTCCCTTGTTTTCCTGCCTGCTGCTGCATCCCTGGGACAGAGGAGCTCAGAGGGGCCAGGAATGTCTGGCTTTATGGAATTCAGCCAGCCCAGTTTCTCCAGGTTGATGGGAAAACTGGGAAAATTGGGCAGTGTGTGTTGAGCTGTGGGAGGTGGCTTCTCCTCCATCCTTAATCCGAACTGCTGTGCCGTCCTGCAGAGGGAATATTTTCACCTGGCGTGGTTTTTTGAGCAGCTGTGTGCCTGTTTTTCCTGTTCCCGCTCTTCCCAGGGTTTTGGTGGCAGGGAGTGGGTGGAAATGCCACTGTGGGCTTTTTTGGGAGCTGCTCAGCCTATCCTGGGATAACCGTAAGGATTCAGGCTTTGCTTCTGACCGTGTGCTGACAAACATTCCAGTCCCAGGCCTTGTTCCCAAAGAACCCCAAATCCAGCTCCTCTCCTGAGAGCACAGTGTTCCTGACATCCCAATCTCGGACTGCAGAGCTGTTTTGTTCCCAAAAATCCCCAAATCCAGCTCCTCTCCTGAGAGCAAAGTGTTCCTAACATCCCAATCCAGGGCTGCAGAGCTGCCCTGTTCCCCAAAAAACCCAAATCCAGCTCCTCTCCTGAGAACAAAGTCTTCCTGACATCCCAATCCAGGGCTGCAGAGCTGCCCTGTTCCCAAAAATCCCCAAATCCAGCTCCTCTCCTGAGAACAAAGTGTTCCTGACATCCCAATCCAGGGCTGCAGAGCTGCCCTGTTCCCAAAAATCCCCAAATCCAGCTCCTCTCCTGAGAACAAAGTGTTCCTGACATCCCAATCCAGGGCTGCAGAGCTGCCCTGTTCCCAAAAATCCCCAAATCCAGCTCCTCTCCTGAGAACAAAGTGTTCCTGACATCCCAATCCAGGGCTGCAGAGCTGCCCTGTTCCCAAAAATCCCCAAATCCAGCTCCTCTCCTGAGAACAAAGTGTTCCTGACATCCCAATCCAGGGCTGCAGAGCTGCCCTGTTCCCAAAAATCCCCAAATCCAGCTCCTCTCCTGAGAACAAAGTGTTCCTGACATCCCAATCCAGGGCTGCAGAGCTGCCCTGTTCCCAAAAATCCCCAAATCCAGCTCCTCTCCTGAGAACAAAGTGTTCCTGACATCCCAATCCAGGGCTGCAGAGCTGCCCTGTTCCCAAAAATCCCCAAATCCAGCTCCTCTCCTGAGAACAAAGTGTTCCTGACATCCCAATCCAGGGCTGCAGAGCTGCCCTGTTCCCAAAAATCCCCAAATCCAGCTCCTCTCCTGAGAACAAAGTGTTCCTGACATCCCAATCCAGGGCTGCAGAGCTGTTTTGTTCCCAAAAATCCCCAAATCCAGCTCCTCTCCTGAGAGCACAGTGTTCCTAACATCCCAATCCAGGGCTGTAGAGCTGCCTTGTTCCCAAAAATCCCCAAATCCAGCCCTCCTGAGAGCAAAGTGTTCCTGACATCCCAATCCCAGGCTCCTGAGAGCACAGTGTTCCTGACATCCCAATCCCGGGCTGCAGAGCTGCCTTGTTCCCAAAAAACTCCAAAATCCAGCTCCTCTCCTGAGAGCCCAGTGTTCCTGATGTCCCAGGCTGAAGAGCTGCCCTGTTCCCAAAAATCCCCAAATCCAGCTCCTCTCCTCAGAGCAAAGTGTTTCTAACATCCCAACCTTGGGCTGAAGAGCTGCCCTGTTCCCAAAGAACCCCAAATCCAGTTCTGATAGCAAAGTGTTCCTGACATCCCAATCCTGGGCTGCAGAGCTGCCCTGTTCCCAAAAATCCCCAAATCCAGCTCCTCTCCTGAGAGCACAGTGTTCCTGATGTCCCAGGCTGAAGAGCTGCCCTGTTCCCAAAAATCCCCAAATCCAGCTCCTCTCCTGAGAGCCCAGAGTTTCTTGGCTGGGACGTGTGAAGAGCTGCTCCATTTGCACCTCGTGTCGGAGGGGCTGGGAAGCGGCTCTGCCAATAAACCACCCCCGCTGTAAAAACCGGGCTTGGCTGCAGTCCAGGAGGAGCTGAGGGATCCGAAACTTCAGGAAAGATCAATGGGAGATTTCCCAGGAGCTGTGGGGATGAAAGCTGGGGCAGCTTTGGGAATGCCCCTGGGAAGGGGCAGCCATGAAAGTGCTCTAACGCAGAGCACATGTGCAGGTCGCCGGCACAGCGGGCTGTCCCCAGCAGCCACAGCTGCCGGCGATAAAACTCGGAATAACCCTGGAAGGGGACACCAGACGGAGGCTGGGACTGCCCTGGGGGGGGGTTTGGTCCTGGGATGTGCTGCGGGAAGGAAGGGAGGGCGGGACACGTGTCCCTGTTGTCCCTTCCCCTCCTCCCGGGGGGCTGGTGGCACGTGGAGCCTCCAGGGTTGGCGTTAGCCCGGGTTGTCCCGGTGCTGGATGGGCCCAAGGCCAAGCTGGAGCAGCCTGGGATGGTGGGAGGTGTCCCCTGTGGAATGGGATGGTCCTTTAGGTCCTTTCCAGCCCCAACCACTCCATGGTCCTGCAGCTCCTTTCCATCCCAACCACTCCATGGTCCTTTCCATCCCCAACCATTCCATGGTCCTTTCCATCCCCAACCATTCCATGGTCCTGCAGCTCCTTTCCAACCCAACCATTCCATGCTCCTTCAGCTCCTTTCCATCCCCAACCATNAACCATTCCATGGTCCTTCAGCTCCTTTCCAGCCCCAACCCCTCCATGCTCCTTCAGCTCCTTTCCAGCCCCAACCCCTCCATGCTCCTTCAGCTCCTTTCCAGCCCCAACCCCTCCATGCTCCTTCAGCTCCTTTCCAGCCCCAACCCCTCCATGCTCCTTCAGCTCCTTTCCAGCCCCAACCCCTCCATGCTCCTTCAGCTCCTTTCCAGCCCCAACCCCTCCATGCTCCTTCAGCTCCTTTCCAGCCCCAACCCCTCCATGCTCCTTCAGCTCCTTTCCAGCCCCAACCCCTCCATGCTCCTTCAGCTCCTTTCCAGCCCCAACCCCTCCATGCTCCTTCAGCTCCTTTCCAGCCCCAACCCCTCCATGCTCCTTCAGCTCCTTTCCAGCCCCAACCCCTCCATGCTCCTTCAGCTCCTTTCCAGCCCCAACCCCTCCATGCTCCTTCAGCTCCTTTCCAGCCCCAACCATTCCATGGTGTGTTTTGAAGTTCCTGCTGCACGAGGAGATGCTTTGTGGGCAGTTTCAGGGTTGAGGGCATGCAGTGAGGATTCCCTGGATTTGTTCCCCCTGTCTGGCAGGAGCTTTCCAGGTTTTCTTCTTGGATCCTCTGGGGGTATTTCTGGCTCTGGATTAGGCAATGTTCTCCAAATGGGACATCAGGAATTCCATCCTCTGCTCTGGTCCCTGTGCTGCAGCAAGCGCTGCCCTAAACAGCTCTGCTGTGGCACGTCCCCCCTGGAGCACTGCAGAGGGATCTCCTGGATGGTCCCAAAGAACCAGGAAAGGCTTTTTCCCTGTCAAACCCTTGGGTTCATGTCCCCCTGGGCACCTGTTCCGACCCAGAGCAGGGGAAGATGGTTTTCCTTAATGGTTTTCCTTTAAATTGTTTGAAAGAACTCTTTTTTTCCCCTGGTTCCTCAAGGGAGCTGCCATCCTGGTTTACATTCCTGCTCTCTTGAGTGGCTGGAGCCTTTCAGGGCAGGGATTCCACCATTCCTTGTATTTAAACTCCTGGCAGTGGTGGTAGGGTGGGAACAGGCGCAAAGCCAAGCCCGTGGGATCTCCAGACAGTGTGAATCCAGCTCCCCTGGGGGTGCAGCATCCCAAAATCTCCAGGGAATGCCTTGCTCATCCCCCTGAGGTACCAAAAGACTCCAGCAGATCCATCATTTGGGGTAGTTTGGGGTAGTTTACCTGCAAATTCCAATTATTTAGAAGAAGTTAGCAGCAGCTCTTTCCCATAAAACCCAAACTTTCTCCCCCTGCTTTTTATAAAACCAAGCATTCCTTGCAGGCAGACAGGGGAATTTTTTTCTCTAATTTGGAAAAAGCCTGGAACCTTCCCTTTGGAAAGATCTAAAAAAATCTTTTCTGAGGAAGTTAACATTAGAGTTCAAATAATTAATTATCCCTTTAAGCGGCTGGAAAGGATGGTTTGGAGGGAATATTGTTTTAGCTCCAAAGAAAAATCACATTGGAGGTAATTCATGGGAAAACAGAGCGAGGAGTTTGCCTGGTCCTGGCTTAGAGGAGCTTTGTTTTGGGTTTAGTCGGCGTGAAGGGGGTTTGGGATCCCTTTTCCAGGGCAGGATCAGGGATTGCAGCGCTCCAGGGGATCCCCAGGATCAGGGATTGCAGCGCTCCAGGGGATCCCCAGGATCAGGGATTGCAGCGCTCCAGGGGATCCCCAGGATCAGGGATTGCAGCGCTCCAGGGGATCCCCAGGATCAGGGATTGCAGCGCTCCAGGGGATCCCCAGGATCAGGGATTGCAGCGCTCCAGGGGATCCCCAGGATCAGGGATTGCAGCGCTCCAGGGGATCCCCAGGATCAGGGATTGCAGCGCTCCAGGGGATCCCCAGGATCAGGGATTGCAGCGCTCCAGGGGATCCCCAGGATCAGGGATTGCAGCGCTCCAGGGGATCCCCAGGATCAGGGATTGCAGCGCTCCAGGGGATCCCCAGGATCAGGGATTGCAGCGCTCCAGGGGATCCCCAGGATCAGGGATTGCAGCGCTCCAGGGGATCCCCAGGATCAGGGATTGCAGCGCTCCAGGGGATCCCCAGGATCAGGGATTGCAGCGCTCCAGGGGATCCCCAGGATCAGGGATTGCAGCGCTCCAGGGGATCCCCAGGATCAGGGATTGCAGCGCTCCAGGGGATCCCCAGGATCAGGGATTGCAGCGCTCCAGGGGATCCCCAGGATCAGGGATTGCAGCGCTCCAGGGGATCCCCAGGATCAGGGATTGCAGCGCTCCAGGGGATCCCCAGGATCAGGGATTGCAGCGCTCCAGGGGATCCCCAGGATCAGGGATTGCAGCGCTCCAGGGGATCCCCAGGATCAGGGATTGCAGCGCTCCAGGGGATCCCCAGGATCAGGGATTGCAGCGCTCCAGGGGATCCCCAGGATCAGGGATTGCAGCGCTCCAGGGGATCCCCAGGATCAGGGATTGCAGCGCTCCAGGGGATCCCCAGGATCAGGGATTGCAGCGCTCCAGGGGATCCCCAGGATCAGGGATTGCAGCGCTCCAGGGGATCCCCAGGATCAGGGATTGCAGCGCTCCAGGGGATCCCCAGGATCAGGGATTGCAGCGCTCCAGGGGATCCCCAGGATCAGGGATTGCAGCTCTCCATGGGATCCCTGTTCCTTTTTGTCCCAACTCTGGAGAGCCAAACCCCATGAAACTCAGGCTGAACCCCTGAACCAGCCAGGATTTGTCCTCGGAGAGGGATTTGGGCAAACTACGAGCTGAGACAGTGCAGGGGTCAAGTGGATTTGCTGCTGTAAAATGATTTTTCCCTCTGTTTGGCTGGGAATTCACACACCCCACGGAATTACTGTGCCTCCCTTCAGGGAAACATGAAGTTCTGTTCTTCTTGAGATTTGGCTCAGTACTATTTGAAATCACTGTGGACTTCCCCAGTTTCCTGGGGAAAACCTCTTCCTTCTGGCTGCCTGGTAGAGCATCTCCTCTGAACATATTTGCAGTGGGCAGAGCAGCTTTTTATTTACCTGCTACAGGTTGTGGCTTAAAAATGGCTTTTCCATGCCTATTTTTCACTCCAGAGCACATTTCAGTAGGATTTCGGCGTGGCTCTGCTGAGCAAACACTGGGGATTCTCACCTCCTTTGTTCCTTGCCGTAAAACAGACACTTGTGCCAGGAAATTGGATAGGGAAGGTGGGAGGTGATGGGGGAAGCAGAGCTGCGGGCTGGGTGTGATTAAGTGCTCTTTGTGCAGGACAAGTCGTGGCTCAGGCTGCTGGAAATCCCTGTGCGGCAGGGAATCTCCAGCACGGAGGCCAAGCAAACCCCTGAAATTCCCTGGGATTCGGCTCAGGGCCGCCTTTGGGGCAGTTTTCCTCAGTCTGCATCTCCCAAGTTGAGGTCTGACTCCCAAGTTTGGCTAAGGGAGGGTGGAGAAGAGGAGAACAAAGCCCTGGGCTGGTGTTGGATGGGAGGGAGGGGATGGTCCGAAGTTAATCCCTCAGCCGTGGATCTGCCAAACCCCCTTGCCCAGGAGCTGCTTCCCGGGTGTAAAGCCAGCCATTCCAGGCTTTCCTGGGGCTCACACCTCCCTCAGTCCCTTCAGGAGCTCCTGAAGAGGCTGCAAATCCTGCAGACTTTCCGAGCATGGGACAGAGGGGACGCTGAGGTCTCCCTGGATAAGTCCCCGAGGCTCCCGATCCGTCTGCCTGGAACAGCGGGGGCTTTGGAAGGGGAGACGTTCCCTCAAAGGCCAGAGATGTCTGTGGCTCCAGTCAGCCTTCCTCCAGGGAAACCCTTTATTCCACAAATCCGGGTTGTGGCTGCCTTTCTCCTCAGAAAACCAGGAGCCCGAGGGCCGTGGGATGACTCTGCTTTCCTCTTTTTATCGCCTTTCCCAGCGGGAATAACTCCTCGTGCCCCTCGTTTGGCTGGGATGAGCCAAGTTACAGAGCTGGGCTTCTGCTGAAAGGCAGGAAAAGTCGGTTTTCCGAGGAAGCTGGGAGAGGAGGATCTTCCTCTGCCTCTCGGAGCCGGGCAGGGCTCGGGGCGGGAGGCTCGCAAGTACAGTAAAACGAGTTTGCCATCAAAAGGCAACAAGTCCTGCGCCGTGCCCCCGGCTGCTGACCTTTCCCTCTGGAATTCTGCCCCCTGACCCCGGGATCATTAATCCTGGCGCTGCCAGATGACAGTAATCCATCATGGCCCCTGACAGCCCTGCCCGGGACAGGATCCGCCGGGCTCTCGGCTTTCAGCCTTTCCTGTCGCGGCGCTGGGGGTTTCCAATAAAAACCTTCCCTTTATCGCCTTCCCCGGGCAGGGCTGGGGGAGGAGAGGGCACCACATCCCTCTGGAACACACGGGGAGGAGAGGGCACTGCATCCCTCTGGGAAACACGGGGAGGAGAGGGCACCACATCCCTCTGGAACACACGGGGAGGAGAGGGCACTGCATCCCTCTGGGAAACACGGGGAGGAGAGGAAGGGCACCGCATCCCTCTGGAAAACACCGGGAATTCACCGGGGCCGCGCCCCACCTCGCTCTCTGCTGGATCCACGGGCTGGTCTCGGGGCAGTTTTCCACAGGAAAGGGAATTCTTCCAGCTCCTGGGAGCAGTTCTGGCCATGCTGTAAAGTTTCTCAGCCCTACAAAGAGATTTTATTTGGTTGGGAAAACAAACTCAAGGTTTTATCTCGGCGGATGAATTTATATTCTGTGCGTGAACGCGTCGAGCTGAGTTGATAAATGCGTGTTTCTATCTAAATCCCTGTTCAGCTGAGTTGATAAATACGTGTTTCTATCTAAATCTCAATTTAGCTGAGTTGCTAAATGAAATTTCGGGGCCCTTTGGTCCTGTTTAAAAGCAAAGCTGAGGGAGGGAAGGTGTCCCAGGGAGGTCAGACCCTGGAGCAGCTCCCTGGAAATGCTTCAGCCTTTATTCCCCACTGATGCAGGCCGTGTTTGTGCCTCTCACAGGAGCACCTGGATGAAGAATTTGTGTCTTTTCCCAGCTGCTGGGCTGGGGAAATCCGGAGAAGGGTAGAAGTGTGTTTGGGGGACATGCAGGGTATTTAAAAGCAGGTATTTGGTAGTAGGTTCTCTGTGAAACACAGAACAAATCCGTGGCTCTTCCCTTTCACTCTCCATCTGGATGGGAGCAGGATGAAAGTCCCTGCTGGACAAGTTAATGCTATTCCCTAAATTGGATTGGGGAAACTCGGGTGGCTTTGGCTGGGGGGAGAGGCGCTTCATCCTCCCCCAGCCGAGCAAAGGCTTTGCTGCTCTCACTAATTAATGAAGGAAGGGGCGTCCTGGCAGTTCCTGGGGGCTTTGGAAGGAAATATTTCCCTGTTTTCCCCGCGGGTGTGACTCAGGTGATGAGTGACAGCTCGAGGTAACTTGATCATTCCCTGATTCCCAGTGCTCCGTGGATCCCGTGCCGCTGTCACCCCGCTCCCAACACCCCGAGACAAAATGGAGGCTCGGAAAAAAACAGGGCAGATCGAGGATTTTTCGGGAGGGAGGGATGGAGCCAGAGGGGGTCTGGAGGGTTTGGAATTCCCTCTGTGCTCCCTGAGGGACCTGTGCCCCTGAGACGCGGGAAGGGGATGTGCTGCGGGTCGTGGGATCTGCTCCATGGGCAGGGAAGGGGCTGCTGGGACAAGGGAAGAGGGTGGGCTTGACAGGAATTGATGTAAACCTGATCAAACCGCTCCTGAACACTTGGAATCCACGAGGTTTTCAGCCCTTTAGAGCTGCAAAAATGGGCTGTTTTATTCAGCATCTCGTTAACCTGCGGGGAATTGGCACCACGAGCTAATAATGCCTAACAGGCTTCCCAAAGAAAAGACAGGGGGGAAAAAAATCCCCTTGGATGTCTGAGGAGGACATCTGCAGGCTCCTTTCATGGCACGGAATAAACCCGTTTATAAGGGCCATAAAGGGGGCTTCTGGGGCTGCCAGCAGTGGCACCAGCCTCCCCTGGGGACTGGGGATTCCACAATTGTCCCCTGCCCCCTCCCAGGCCTTCCTGCCAGGCTGGGGCTGCCCATTGTGGGGACAGGATGCTGCCCTGGGCTGGGCGGCCCTTTGATCCGGGGCAGAGTTTCCCAGGCCAAATAAAAGCTCTGCCACTGCAGCTTTTTTTACTCCTTCTTCCTCTCCATGCCTAAATCTCCTTAGTTTGGGCGTTAGTACTTTCAGGAGCTGCCAGAGGGGCACCCACAGGTTAAAAATCAGATTTTCTTCCGTGTTAACCTGAAATACGACAAAACCGAGCAGGAAGGATGATGGAGCAGGGCCTGGCTTTGGGATGGCCTCATCAGGGAATTGTTTGGGAGCACGCTCATGGAGAAGGAGTGGGAGGCTCTGTGGAAGGAGCAGCCTTCAGCTCTCCAGGTTGTTCCAAGCCTGAGGGAACGTGGAATTGTGTCTCCGTGGGGGAGAGAGGTTCTCCAGCGCCAATTCCCTTGGTTCTGCTGTTCCCAGGCAAACAGCACGGCACAGCCAGGATTTTTATCTGAGGATTTTAACCCTGAGCTCATAAAACTGATTCCTTTGTGCCTCGCATTCAATAGTCCCAACTTCCCCTCTTTCTGTGCCGGGAGGTGCGGGTTTTTATTGGTCCGGTAATTCCCTTTGCCCACAGGAAAGGCTTTTCCACAGAAAGGCCGTGCCCTCTGGCTGCTCTTTTACTCACCCACGGAGAGGCCTTGAGCCAGGCTGCAAACTCCCTGAATTTCCTGTCAGGAGAGAGAGATGGATGCCCCCAAGCTGCCCGTGCCCTCGGCCTCCTGCCCACCCTGACTCCATCCTCTCCGTGCTCCCTTCTTCTCCCCGCAGGAACTCCCATCAACCGCATCCCCATCATGGCCAAGCAGATCCTGGATCTCTACATGCTCTACAAGCTGGTGACCGAGAAGGGCGGGCTGGTGGAGATCATCAACAAGAAGATCTGGAGGGAGATCACCAAAGGCCTTAACCTGCCCACCTCCATCACCAGCGCCGCCTTCACCCTGCGCACGCAGTGAGTCGGGAATGACGAGCTCCCAAACGGGGAATTTCCGTCTGCACCTCCCTCCAGTCCCTTTTTGCCTCCTCAGGGGGCTGTCTGTCCTCCTGGAGGTTTCATGCCTGTTTTAGTACCGGGAATTCAGCACCTCCTTCCTGCGAGGGTTGGTTTCCTGATGGAAGGAAAAGTGGGAAAAGCAGAATAAAAAGGCAGGTGGGAGCGAAATCCCTGTAAAATTGAACGGGGTGAAACTGTGCCTTAGCCATGAAGGAATGCGCTCCCAGCTCCTGTGGAGACTCAGGTTTTGGGAAGGTTTTAGAGCCCCAAAGGGAAGCTTCTCACCCTCCCCACAGGCTCTGTCTCCTACAAAGCTGTGGGCCAAGGCTCCTCAGAAGGGGTTGGCGCCGCTCGGTCCAAATGCCTTGGACAGGGGGAATTCCTAAAAAATTCCTTGCATTAAGCGTTGTGGTCCGAGGTCAGGGTTCCCAGGATTTTAGATTCTCCGTTGAGAGGGAGTCCTGGGTGATTTAGAGACGGTGTTTCAGTTTTGAGGGAATTCTGGATGATTAATAGGTGATATTTCAGTTGTGAGGGAATTCTGGACCGTTTATGGAGGATATTTCAGTTGTAGGGGAATTCTGGATGATTTACAGAGGATATTTCAGTTATAAGGGAATTCTGGATTATTAATAGATGATATTTCAGTTGTGAGGGAGTTCTGGGTGATTTAGAGGCAATATTCCAGTTGTGAGGGAATTCTGGCTGATTTATAGAGAGTACTTTCAGTTGTGAGGGAATTCTGGCTGATTTATAGAGAGTACTTTCAGTTGTGAGGGAATTCTGGCTGATTTATAGAGAGTACTTTCAGTTGTGAGGGAATTCTGGCTGATTTATAGAGAGTACTTTCAGTTGTGAGGGAATTCTGGATGATTTATAGAGGATATTTAAATTGTGAGGGAATTCTCGATGATTTATAGATGATATTTCAGTTGTGAGGGAATTCTGGATGGTTTATAGAGGATATTTCAATTGTGAGGAAATTGTCAATGATTTATAGGTGATATTTCAGTTGTGAGGGATTTCTGGATGGTTTATAGATAGTATCTCATTTGTGAGGGAATTCTGGATGATGCTTTGAGGATATTTCGGTTGTGAGGGAATTCTGGGCGATTTATACATGATATTTCAGTTCTGAGGCAGTTCTGGGTGATTTATAGAGAGTATTTTCAGTTGTGAGGAAAATCTAGATTAATTATAGAGGATGTTTCAGTTGTGGGGGAATTCTGGATGATCCTTTGAGGATATTTCAGTTGTGAGGGGGTTCTGGATGGGTTATAGATGATGTTTTAGTTGTGAGGGAATGCGGGATGATTCTTTGAGGGTATTTGAGTTGTGAGGAAATTCTGCATGATTTATAGAGGATATTCCAGTTGTGAGGGAATTCTGGATGATTCTGAGATGATGTTTGAGTTGTGAGGGGATTCTGGGCAATTTATAGACAGTATTTCAGATGTGAGGGAGTTCCAGATGATCCTTGGAGGATATTTCAGTTGTGAGAGAATTCTGGATGGTTTATAGAGGATATTCCAGTTGTGAGGGAATTCTGGATGATTCTGAGATGATGTTTGAGTTGTGAGGGGATTCTGGGCAATTTATAGACAGTATTTCAGATGTGAGGGAGTTCC
>WAAE01000302.1:83616-95142 GCA_013400495.1 Nicator chloris
CCTCCCGCCGGCAGCCCCTCGGTGGCGTAGGGGATTCCCCGCTGGAAGGCGGGAGCGCGGGTGGCAGCGCGCCGTGCCTGAGTGAGCCCTCCCTGCCCAGGTGACGGCGTGCCGCTGACCGTGCCCGTGCCCGTGCCCGGCCGCATCGCCGTGCCCGCCGGCCTGGGCGGCCCGCAGGCCTCGGCGGCGGCCAGGACGGCCACGCTGGAGCAGCTGAGGGAGAGGCTGGAGGCGGGAGAGCCGCCCGAGAAGAAGGCGGCGCGGATGACGGAGGAGGAGCAGCGGCTGGTGCAGCAGGCGCTGCAGCGCAACCTGTTCAGCGTGGCCCGGCAGATCCCCATGAGGATCAAAATCAACGGGAAAGGTGAGGCGCGGCGGGCATGTTGCCTTACAAAGGCTGACTTGAAACAGAGACTGGACAGAGCTAGAGAGTAACGTGAATGTTTATTCAAAGGACAGGAGTCCGACTAGGGTTGCTAGGGAAGAGCTGTTCTTGCTCCAGCAGTGCTGGTTTGAGGTGCTCAGCCACAAATACGGATGGGAAAGGTCAAAGCAGGTTCCTCCAAGGCAGCAGCAGCAGCCGGGATCGGGATTCCTGGTTCCTGGCAGCTCTGCATCCCCCTAAACTTCACATCAAAACCAAAAGAGCCCGTGGTGGGGAATACAGGTTTTATCCAGGAATGCTTGTTCCCTTTCACCTCACTCTTGCTTTCACCCTGAACTTCCCAAACCCCAAGGCTGGGAACAGTTGCAGTCCCTACAGCGAGGAACAGGCCTGAGGATTCAGGGATGGGATTCCCACCTCCGTAGGGGCTGTCTTGTCTGCCGTGCCCTCCTTTTCCCCACTGCACCATAAAGATCGGGTGGAGCTTCGGGAGCTGCCCCGAGAGGTGGTTTTGATAAGCTCAGCATGGCTTGATAACAACATTTGGGTTCAGCGTCAATTATGTGGGGTTTTTAGGGGGAGTGGCCTTGCTGCCCTCCGTGGAGGAGCAATCCCAAAATCCAGGCTGACCCTCGTGGAGGTTCGGGAGCTTCTGGAAGAGTTTGATGTTCAGCTCCCCTCAAACACAGCTGCCCATCCCTGCCCATGCTGAGGAAATGGAGGGAAATCCTGATTTTCACGGAGTGTCCCTGGGTTTTCCCTGCCTCCCTCCAGTGGCCGCTGGAGCTGCTGCAGTCTGAGCACACGGAGCCAGAGCAAAATCCAGCCGAGAGTTAAATCTGGGCTTGAATCGTGTGCTCCCAGCCCTTCCTCGGGAGGGCAATGGGAATTTGGCCCTCGGGGAGAGGTTTCCAAATGCCAGTGGGCTTCCAAAGCATTTCGACACCTCTGTAGACTGGTCATGGAATGGTTTGAGTCGGGAGGGACCTCAAACCCATGGGCAGGGACACTTCCCATATCCCAGGGCGCTCCAAGCCCCATCCAGCCTGGCCTTGGGGACTTCCAGGGATCCAGGAATGTGGGCGTGCTGTGGGGACTTCCCGCCCAGAGAGGGGACAAAAGGCAGGCTGTGCTCACCTGTGGGGAGGGCAGGGGATGGGATGGTGGCCCTCTAACTCTGCCTCCCTCCCTCCCTCCCTTCCTGGGAAAAGACAAGGCCGACTCGGCGGCGGCGGCGCTGAACCTGTCCCCCAACGGCATCGGCAGCATCAACATGTCCGTGGAGATCAATGGCACCACCTACGCTGGTGAGAGAGCCCTGCTGGGAACGGGAGAGCCCTCCTGGGAACGGGGAGAGCCCTGCTGGGAATGGGGAGAGCCCTCCTGGGAACGGGAGAGCCCTCCTGGGAACGGGAGAGCCCTGCTGGGAACGGGAGAGCCCTGCTGGGAACAGGAGAGCCCTCCTGGGAACGGGAGAGCCCTGCTGGGAACGGGAGAGCCCTCCTGGGAACGGGAGAGCCCTGCTGGGAACGGGAGAGCTCTCCTGGGGGGCAGGGATGGGTGGGATGGGAGTGGTCCCTGCCAAATCGCAGCGGGAGGCGATTCTTGTTCGCTGGGCTGGGCAGGATGAGTGCCTTTCCCTTGGTGTTAGTGCTTTAAAATCTGAGGGGAGAGGTCTGAAATCTCTGTGGAAGCATTAATAGGAAGGAGCATTATCCCTGTTTTCCTGGGAAGGAAGGGGCTTTACTCGGCTTTCCCAGCAGGAATCGTCCCCCTGTACCTTCTGCAGGTCACACCTGCGCATCCTTGGGCCAACCCCAAGTGGGGGGCCTGGCTCTGCCTGACCCTAATGCCAAGGGGAGCTGCTCCTCTCCGAAGGCAGAAGCCATTTGGGGTCCCTCTTCCGTAGGGACAGCACCCCTGTGACAGGCTCCAGCACCAGGCACCCCTTCCCTGCCAAGCAGGGCAGCCAGAGCAGCCACCCCCGAGCCTGCCCGTGCTGGGACGGACCCTGGGGTGGCAGAGCCTTCCCTCGTGCCAGCCTGCCCGTGCTGGGACGGACCCTGGGGTGGCAGAGCCTTCCCTCGTGCCAGCCTGCCCGTGCTGGGACGGACCCTGGGGTGGCAGAGCCTTCCCTCGTGCCAGCCTGACGCTCCGTGTGCCCACAGGGGTGCTGTTTGCCCAGAAGCCCGTGGTGCAGCTCCTGGCCGGCTCGGGCACGCAGAGCTCGTGCAGCAGCAGCAGCAGCAGCAGCAGCAGCAGCAGCAGCTCCCACTGCTCCCCCAGCCCTACCTCATCGCGGGGCACGCCCGGCGCAGAGCCCTCCACCAGCTGGTCCCTCTGATGGGCGCTGCCCCGCAGGAGCGCACAGATACCTCATCTCAAGGAACCTGCTCTCGTGGCTGGCCAGCAACAGGGCGATGACGATGATGGTGGTGGTGGTGGTGGTGGTGGTGGGGAAACCATTCCATGCCAGCGAGTTTTCCTTCATCGTCTCTCTGTCCGGCCTTTTTTTGCTTTGTTGCCCCCCTTTCCTTCCTCCCTTTTGCTCTTTGTTTCCTCCTCCTCCTGCCCCTCCCGGGGTCTGTGGTGTTCCCGTGGAGGGGGGGGCACACCTGGCGTTTCTCAATCAGGGATGGGCTACGGGGCCGGGCCGGGGCCGGGACATCACCAGGGCAGGGAAAGGGCCGGGGCTGGGGCTGGGGATCCTGGTTCTGCTGGGACCAGGGGCCACCAGGGCTCTTCCCACCCATAACTCCGTGTTTTGACAATCCTGAGAGCCGGGGGGTGCCTGGCCCCGTCCTCCCGTGGCGATCTGCTTGTGTTCCTCCTTGCTGTGTCCCCGTGTCCTCACGGGAGGCTCCTGAGCCTCTCTCCTGCTTCTCTCCACGGTTTTGGCACCATCAGCTGCCAGGTTCTGGCCGGTGCCACCTCACCCCTCGAGTCCTGAACGCCCCAGGGTGTCCTGTGTCCCCTGAGGGGTGACACCGACAGCCTGGGCCTGCTGGGGCTCCGCGTCTCACCCCTCTGCCCCCACAGCAGCGTCCCTTGGGCTGGTCCAGGCTCCCTGGAGCAGCTCTGGAAGCTCTGCAGGGCTGTGTGCTGAGCACAGGGGTGCTGGTGGCATCCAGCTGGGCACCTGTGCGGGTGGGCTGGTTAACGTGGGGGTTTGGGGCTCTGAACAAACCCCCCCCGATTGTACCCGAGCAGGGGAGACCTCCTGCTCCCCAGGGAGAAGCAGAGCACAGGGAGTCCAGCCCTTCCTTGCCCCGGCAGCCCCGGCTGGAAGCAGAGCTGGAGTTCCCTGGCTCTGTGAATCAGCTGCTCAGGTGGCCTCATGTTGTCCCCCTGTCCCTCTGGCCCTTCCCCATCCCCCTGCCCTGGTGACGTCCCTCCCATCCCTCGTGCCCCGGTGACGTCCTTCCCGTGCTCCAGGCCCAAGGCAGGTTTTTTGAGCAGATGAAATACCTCAGATATGTACTTGTTGGGTTGGTTTTGTTTGTGTTGGGTTGGTTTTTTTTAACCTCTTCAGGAAGTATTGGCATATCCTATCGCTTGGGGGTTTTCATAGGTGGCTTTGCTGACTTTGTGTTTGCTTTTTTTGTGTTCGCTTCTAAATGGATCACCAAAGACAGGGAGTTCAAACAGGGCTGAGCAGAGGAGCAGTGGCTTCCCCACCCTCCAGGAGGCGAGCTCCAGCATCATCCCAGGACATGTGCACGGCAGGACAGCGGGACAACGGGGCAGGAGCGACCCCGGCCCTTGGATCTGTGTGTTGTCCTCGCTTTCCCCAGCTCCGGGCTCTGTCCTCCTGCTGGTTCGTCCCCTGAGGCGGGCTCATCCTGCCCCCCGCAGTCCCGAGGGCTCCCCGGGACCGGGAGCTGGGAAGGCACATGTCCTGGGAGGATGCTGCTCGCGGGTGTCCCCGGCAGCCGCTGCCAGAGGGAGCGGTGCCCTTTATTTGAACGGGGGAAGCCGGGCTGGCCCGCAGGCCCCGTGGCATTTCATCCTCGCAGACTCCCGGAGGATTTTCCAGCCTCTGGGACTCAATTAGATTTTTTTTCCACCTTTTTGTTTTCTTTTGGTTGTTTTTTTTATTATTATTATTTTATTCAGGGGTGGGCTTGGGGCTGTTTCCTCTGAGCGGGACCGGGGCACTTTCTGCTTTTCCCTCCGCTCTGCTCGCCGGCCCTGGGGAGCAGAGGCTGCTCCGGGGTGGGGTTGCTTTGTCTCACTTGCTAACGTCGTGTTTTCTTGCACAGAAAGGCACTCGAATCACTGAACTGCTTGGACACTACTAGAGTATTAATGTTTATAAGCTTTACTCAACCTAGACTGGAACTAGCCAGGGACTAACAGATTGTTTTGTATCCAATTCAGGGAAAGAATCAGGTCGGGAAGCGTAACAGATACCTCAGTTAAATAAGCTGCAACAATAAACCGGTCCTTTTCCCAGCCCGGGGTGACAAGGACCATCCAGACTGTGAAGAGTTAACCCTTTCCCTCAGCCTGGCTTTGGCCCTGGCAGCCTGAGCTGCGGGTCTCCTGCTGAGCTGCCAGGCTTTGGGTTCGGGGTGCTGGAAACCAGCAGCAGAGCGGGGCGGGCTGAGCGGGGGCCGCCCCGGCCCCGTGTAGTACTCAGGGTTTGATGCTGCGAGCAGGACGTTCCCGAGGGCAGTGCTCCGCTTTTTGCAGCGTCTCTCCATCCTCCCCCAGCTCCACACACCAGCCAAAACCCCCCCCAGCCAGCCCCCAGCTCGCTCCCCCGGCGCTTCCAGGGGGAAAAGCGACCCGAGCCTGCTCCCAGGGCTGCGGGGAAGGCACGGAGGGCGGGCTGAGGGGAGGCTGCGTGTGCCCGCTCGGCTCCCGCGGCGAACGCCAGCGTTCCCAGGGGACTGCCATCAGATGTTCTCTCCAAACAGCTGCAGCAGCCTTGCTAACTAGTTTTCTTACCTATTTAAAAGAGAGAAAAAAAAATAATAAAATAAGTAAATAAAAACAAATGTGATAGCCTAGGCGGTGGATAAATACCTCAACGTCTCCTTCCAACAAGTGTCTGTATATGTTGTTGTTGGGTTTTTTCTATCTTACAGGTTATCTGAATGTTTATATTCCAATAAACTTCTACCTCTTCACACCGTGACCCCCACGCCTGCTTTGTGCCCCCTGAGGTTAAAGAATTCCCAGATATTCCCAGAGGCTGGGGTGTGTCCTTGCAGGAGCCTCCCAGTTTGGAGCTGGCTCGGCGTGGGCTGGATGGAGCCATGGCGCTTCCAGGCTGGATGCTGACGGCAGCCGCACGGGCCCTCCTGTCCCAGGTGTCGCTGGAGCTGTCCCCGCCCCTGTCCCTTACCCAGCTCCCAAATCCCTCCTCTGTCACCACCTGCTCCCCACAAAAAGCGCATTGAGTGCCTCCCCGCAGCCTCGCTGTTTGCGCAGCGCCCGACGCTGTTTTTCCAGTCATTGAACCAGTTCGGCCGCGGCAGGGGAGCCGTTCCCAGTCCCTCCCGTACCAGCCTTGCCGATGCCCCGTGCCCGCATTTGCCTTGGCCGGGTGCCGGCGAGGGGATGGAGCCCTCGACCTTCCTCATCCTCCCCTCGAGCTCACCCCGTGCAAGCAGAACCTCTGTCCTTCCCTCATGCCCCGGCTGCAGGTGAGCTCCCCAGGCGCGGAGAGCAGCCGGGCTCCGCTCCCAGCCTATCCCAGCCTCTGCCCCCACTCCCCTCCCGTCCTGCCCACCCCTCCTGGCTCCGGCTTCTCCCAGCCCCGGCTTTTCCCCTCGGGAGCGCGGCTGGGGCGGCTCAAGGACTCCCTGGCCCCTGGCGATGCCCGGAGCAGGTAAGGTGGGGTCCCTGCGGCGATTGTCCACCGGCAGCGGGGAAGGGATCTGCGCCGGCCCCGGGGTGTTCGGACACCGGGCTCAGCTGAGAAGCGGCTCCGTGGTGCTCACCCCAAGCCCCGCAGCCCCTGCCCGGTGGAGCTGGGCCCTTCACGGGACCCTCCAGCCCCGCACCCCGCAGCGGGCATCCCAAAGGTGCGGTGCACATTCCCAGGGCCCAGCCCTGCAGATCCCCGCGTGTCCGTGCGCCCGGGCCGGACACGCTCCGGCCCTCCCAAATTCGCTCGCTCGGGGCTAGACGGCCGCGGGCACCGGCAGGCGCTGTTTGGGCTGAAATATAATCCCTCGAGGGAAATTCCCAGCCAGCCCCCTCCCCTCCATCCCTCCCTAAATGCCGCCATTCAGCTCATCCCAGCCACGACCTGGCTCCCGAACAAACAACAAAAGGCTGGGGAGAGCCCAGCGCGGATTAAGGCACCTGGCCAGGGAGGCCCGGCCCCGCGGGGTGACACAATGCCTGCTTTTCTCCTTCCAACATCCCCATCCCTTCACGGGACCCGGCTCAGGCTCTGGCACAGCTTTGTCCCGGCCTTTTCTCCTTAATCCCTCCCTCCAGTGCTGGAAGCGAAGCCAGCTCTGGGCACAGGCAGGTTTTCTGCCAGCACAGCCGCACGGATGCCACCTCTGAAACCCACGAGCTAAATTCCAAAGGAGCTTCAGCTCTGATATCGAGGAGTTGCTTCCCTGCTCCCTAAATGCCCAGTGTGCAGGGATGCCCTCTTTCCCGGGAGCCCAAAACCCTGCGGGCATCCCTGCAGGGAGAGACAAACTCAGCTCATCACAGCTCAGGGAGGAGGTTCCCCTCTGCTGGCACCGGGCTTGGCTTGTCTCAGCCTTCAGGGGCCGCTGCCGCTTTGAATCCAGCCCGGACACCCCAAATCCCCCCTCGCAGGTGCCCCGAGTCCCCCGCACACCCCCTGAGCCCCCACCACCGCCCCGCTGATCGTGCCCGAGCTGTGTCAGCCTGGCAGCGGCGCTGATAACCGCCCGCTTTCCACGGCCCTTATCACTGCCGGGGTGAGGCCGGGTTTGTTTTAGCCCCGGACCCGTGCCAGGCTGCCCGAGCGCGGCGCCGACGGCCCCTGTCCCATCCGCTGGCTTTGGGATGTTCCAGCTCGATCCCAGTTTACAAAGAGTGGGGAGGGCTCCGCGAGAGGGGGGCACCCAGCTCGTCCCAGCTGCTCCGGCAGCCGGCGAGCGCCGCGCTGGCACGGCGCTGCTGGGATCCGCCCGCCAACCGTGCCCATCTCTCTCCCCAGCGCACCTGCAGGTCTCCCTCGGCGCGGGGCTGTCCCTCCTCTGCCTCGGCGTCCTGCTGGGCTGTGCCATGTGCTGGTGGCACCGCCGGCGCCCGGGCCGCCCCCTCGGCCGGCGGCGAGTGGAGCTGGGGGCGGCTCTGCCCGCGGCCACGGTGCCGGTGCTCATCCAGCAGCACCGCGAGGAGGTGACGGGAGAGGCGCTGGCTGTCCGGGCGAAGGAGATTTCCCCGGAGTCGCCGGCATCCCGCGGGGGCTCGCCGCACGGCACGGAGTCCCTGTCCACCCTCCCTTTCCTCCCGGGGCCGGCGGGGCTGTGGCAGCACCGCTGCACCACCGCCGGGACCGAACTCCTCTGCACCGAGCACAGCCCGCTGGTCCCCGCCGTCCCCGGGTCCCCACCGCGCCCCGGGCAGCGTCCCCGGCTCCACTGCCACCTGTGCTACTCCCTGCCCGAGGCCACCCTCACTGTCACCATCCTCGGCGTCTCGCGCCTGCCGCAGGGCCACCAGGGCTCCCGCGTCAAGGTGTCCCTGGTGCCGCGGCCGCCCTTGTCCCGCCGCGTGTCCGTGCGCCGCAGGAGCCTCCGCTCCACCCGCCGGGAGCCGAGCCGGTGCCGGTTCGGCCCGTACGGCCCGGAGGAGCTGGGCAGCTGCACCCTGCGCTTTGCTGTCTACGCCAGGTCACGGAGCCTCCAGGAATCCTTCGTGGGCGAGGTCGTGTTCCCCTGCGCCGAGGCCTCCTGGGACCCCTGCGCCCCCTCCAGCTACTCCTGGGAGCTGGCCAGCACCAAAACCAAGCTCAGCAAGGTCAGCACGGCAGCGGTTTCAGTGTTTGGGCTGAGTTTTGCTCGATCTCAGAGCCCTGGAACTCCACGGGCAGAGGCAGAGCCTCCTCCAAGCACCACCAGGAACCCCGTGGTGCGTCCACGGCAGCACAAGTCCATGGCAGCGCCTCATTCGGGGCTTTGCACCTCATCCTCAGGGGGTGCTGGGGTGGAAGGGGCAAACGCAGAGCTGGCACCATCCCTGCAGTGGCGGTGAGCATCAAACCCACCTTGTTCTCTCAGTGCTCCCCATCCCTGACCTGCTGGGGGACGAGCATTGCTGGGCTGGAAGGGTTGGAGGTGGAAGGGCTGGATGAGACCAGAGATGGAAGGGCTGGGTGAGGTTCAAGGTGGAAGGGCTGAAGTCGGAGCTGGAAGGGCTGAAGTTGGAGGTGGAAGGGCTGGATGAGGCCAGAGGTGGAAGGGCTGGGTGAGGCCGGAGGTGGAAGGGCTGGGTGAGGTTCAAGGTGGAAGGGCTGGATGAGGTCAGAGGTGGAAGGGCCAGATGAGGTTGGAGGAGGATTCACAGCCCCTCCTGCTCTCTCCTCCCGTTCCAGCGCCCCAGTGCCCACGGCCTGAGCTGCAGCGTCCTCTCCTCGCCCCCCAGACCCGCGGGCCAGCTCCTGCTGCTGCTGCAGCACCAGGCTGCGGCCGGGCGCATCAAGGTGCTGCTGCGCAAGGCAGAGGCCCTGGGCCGGCTGTCCCGCGTGCCGGGCACCCCAGGTAGGACACGGGCACCAGGACGTGTCCAGATGGGCACAGGGCAGGGCTTCCCCTCCTTTTGCTTCACAGATCCTCTTATTCCCTCTCCAACTTCTCTCTTCCAAGCATGGGGGAGGGTTGGAATGAGATGATCTTCGGGGTTCCTTCCAACCCAAACCGTTCTGTGATTCTATGACTGGATGACAATGAGCGCAGAGAGCGTCATACGGATCTAGGTTATCTCCAGGATGGCCCCAAAGTGCTTGAAATATATTTATTTATGGTCCCAAATCAGCATGTGGCTTTCTGCCCTGTGGGCTGTTGTCACCTCTGGCTCTCCCTGCTCTCTGGGATGTGGGCAGGGATGTGAGCTGAGGCCTTTGGAGGTCCCTGCTCTCAAGAAGGGAGGGGCAGGTGAAACCTCAGGAGCTCTATGCTCTCCCCACAGCTCCACGGGGGTCCTGCAGCCCCCCAGGCACCAGCTGGGAGCTGCCAGCCTGCCTCCCTGGCGTGCATCCCTCTCTCCAGGGCTCTGTCTCCATTTCCAGGCCACTACATCATCGTCCACCTCCACCACGACGGCCACATCATCGACACCAAGGAGACCAAGTCCGTCAGGGGCTGCCACCCCGTGTGGAACACGCCCTTCCTCTTCAACATCCCCGCCGTGGACATCCAGCAGCAGGAGCTGGCCTTGGAGTTCATTGTCATGCAGGTGAGGTGACCGCAGCCAAGGAGGTGACCGAGGCCGAGGAGGTGACCTGGCTCACCCGTGCTTGTGCACCCGGTGGGCTCAGCCCCCGCAGGAGCTGATTCTCGCCGCCCACGGGAGCTTTCTGGGCTGGGACAGCTCCTCGGGGACGAGGGAAGGCCACCAGCCGTGTCCCCCTGCCCTGTGCTGCCCCAGGCTCGGCTGTACGCCCGTGGCTCTGTGCTGGGCCGCGTCCAGGTGGGGCCGGGAGCCCCCGGGGCCGGGACGGCGCACTGGAGGGACATGTGCAGCCGGGCACCGCTGGAGTCGGAGCGCTGGCACCGCGTCCAGCCTTGATCCTGCCGCACGGGCGGGGCTGGCCCAGCTCTGGGGGCGAGCCAAGGGGGTCTCCGAGCTGCGGAGAGGGGAGGTGGCACCCACAGACTGCCGGGGGAGATGTCCGGGCTCCATCTCCAGGGCTGCAGACCACTGGCGGTCGGCACAAGCCCGTCCCAAACGGCTGCAGAGGGGACCGAGCCCACCCGAGGTCTCCAGGGAGAGAAGAGGAGCTTTGTCTGCTCCATCCACCATCTGCACCTGGAGTCTTGGCTGTGGAGGAGCCGCGTGGGACAATCACCCAGCTGGGATCCAGCACGGTGGTGGCATCTCCTGCCCCTTCCACCCTGCCTGAGTGGAACCACAAGGATCATGGGGATGCCAATGTCACCGGGTGACAAAGGTGTCCTTCGGCGGTTTTAATTGATTGCTGGCCCTCGATAAATAAATAAAGGGGTTGGGAACGATCACGTGTGTGGAGCTCTGTCTCCTGTCCATGGGCCACCACCACGAAGACCATGGCAGGGTCACCACAGGGAGGAAGGCCGTGGTTGTCACCGTGGGGGTCGTCACGGTGAAGGTCATCATGGTGAGGATGACTGCGGCGAGGAAGGCCCTGTGGTGAGGAAGGCCGGCAGTGAGTTCAGCCATGGTGAGGAGGACCATGGTGAGGCAGATGAGGAAGGGAAGAAGACCATGCTGAGGGAGAGGCTGACCATGGTGAAGGCAGACTCTGGGGAGGAAGGTCATGGTGAGGAAGGCTGTGATGAGGAAGACTGTCAGGAGGAAGACCCTGGCGAAGAAGGCTGTGTGGAAGGTGAGGATGGTCATGGACAGGAAGGCTGTGGTGACGATGGCCCCGACGATCATGGGGAGGAAGCCGTGCTGAGGGTGAGGATGGCCATGGTGAGGAAGGACAGGGTGAGGATGGCCATGGTGAGGAAGGACAGGGTGAGGCGGACTGCGAGCACCCAGAGCGCTACGACCTCTCCGCCTCCTCCCAGTCCCAGTTTAACCCCAGCTCGTCCTTCCAGGGCGGGTTTAGCCCGGTCTCGCCCCGTGCCGTCCCTCTAAGGCGGGTTTAACCCCGTGCCGTCCCTCTAAGGCGGGTTTAACCCCGTTCCGTCCCTCTCAGGCGGGTTTACCCCCCTGCCGGCCCTGTGAGGCGGGTTTAAGTCCATGCCGTCCCTCTGAGGTGGGTTTAACGCCCTGCCGTGCTTGTGAGGCGGGTTTACCCCCGTTCCGTCCCTGTGAGGCGGGTTTAACCCCGGCCCGGCCCTGTGAGGCGGGTTTAACCCCGTTCCGTCTCTCTGAGGCGGGTTTACCCCTGTTCCGTCCTTGTGAGGCGGGTTTAACCCCGTGCCGTCCCTGTGAGGCGGGTTTACCCCCGTTCCGTCCCTGTGAGGCGGGTTTAACCCCGGCCCGGCCCT
>WAAE01000304.1:0-69150 GCA_013400495.1 Nicator chloris
AAAAAGAACTCCTTTAACTGTCAGGGAGAATTCTTTTTTCTCTTACCTCAGTCCCTGCAGGGCCAATGTAGCATTTCAGAGAGGGGCTGCTAGGGGACAGAGAGAATATTTTGGAGATGCCACTGGGTGGTGGAGTAGCTGCTGAGGGTTCAGAATCAAATCAGATCACCAGCAAACCAGAGCTCCTTCTAAATCAGATGCAGGAGCAGCTGAAAGACTGGCAGAGGTGAAGCAGACAGGGCTAAAACTGCCCATTCAGATGCACATCCTGCTTGAGCTTCCAGCCTGAAGGATACTACTGGAATTACAGAAGTTACACACTTGAGATGGCAACCAAAAAAAAAGGGATCTATGAACTGACCGGTCTCATGAAGCACAACTCATGAAAAGAAACATCTCCTCTCTCCCTCAAAAACAAATAAACAAAACCCCACAAAGACATAAACGAAAAACAAAAAAGCTTAATGGTTGAAAGGAGAGAATCGGAACGGCAAATTAAAAAAATAATTAAATAAAAAAGACTGGTTCATTGTCTCGTAGCCACTGATGAATAGCAAGGCAGAAGAAGAAGAGGAAAAATTAACCCCAAAGCATCAGTGAGAACGGGCCCAGTGAGACTGAAGTGTGAGGTTTTCATTCTGCAACTGAGGCTGAATTTTTCAGCTGCAGTGCTGCAGACTTTCTCATAAGAGTGAGCAAAAAAAATATGTAAACCTATCCTCACAACACTGTCACGAGATTTGTAAATATCTGCACCTGTGAAAACAAAAAGTGGTGATTCTAATTAACCAATCATGTGATAGAGTAGTGATTAAATTAACCAATTATGTCCAGCTGTCTAAAAACTTTTAAATAAGGTACTGTTTTTGAATAAACTCAGATCTCTCAGTCAAAAGAACAAGTCAGAGTCCGTGTGTTTTTAGCGTAACAAAAGCGACAGAAGAGTTGCTTACAAATGAGCTGCACCTTAAAGCCCGGATCTGCCCTGCACAGAGCAGATCCTGTGGGGAAAAATTACCCACTTCATCTCCCCATCCTCATGGGCTGAGCCTGCCACTCCTCCATCCATGAGGTGAGAGCAAGGCCGTGGACCAGAGGCAAAGCCAGGACTGCTGGGTCTCTCCTCCTCTCAGCACCTTTGATGCAGCCCAAAGAGGCAGCACAGCTCTGTGCTTGGTTACCCTCCCCATTTTGGGTTCTGTGGCCTGTCAGTGAGAGCCTTTTTTCCCTGAATGCCCTGTGTTGAAGCAGAAGAAGAGTTGAAAGCCACCATTTCAGGTTTTCTTTCTATCTACAAATTCTTTCTGTGCCCTGCCAAGGTCTTGTTGCAGCGAGGGCAGGAGACGACTCCCGCCCACGACAGGCAGGCAAAACCTTTTATACCATATTCTACATATCCTTTATTTACCATTAATCACCAATACCTACCACTAATGTTAGAGATGTCACCTCTATCCTACACCAATCCCTGTGAGCCACCACAGCAGAAAAATGGATGACAAGAAGAAGGACAAAAAGGACAAGAACCACACCCAAATCCTCCATGTTTTTCTTCTGACCCCTTTCTAAAAACCTTAATATTCTACATTTACACCCCGTGATTACTTAACTATTATTTTTCTTACATTCTCGTGACTTGTAATTCATTTCACAAGCTGAAAGCTCTTCCATGGACCAAGATCCAGGACAGTGTCTCTCTGGGGCTCTGTGCAGGGGGGTCTCTGACCCCCTGCTGTCTCTCAGGGGTCTGTGCATGGGGGTCTCTGACCCCCTGCCAGGATCTCAGACCCTCCAGGGCAGTCAGAGGAGTGCCCTGGACTCCAACATTACCCCAGTGAGGCTGCCCAGCCAACCACCCCCATCCACCTGCACCACCTCCTGAATGGAAGCAGACCATGAACCCAAGCCATTCACCCCTCCACATGGCAGCAGAGCTCCAGACTTTCACTCCTGGTGTGGGCCTGCCCTGCCCCTGTGCCATGCTGAGCAGGAAGGTGTCTGCAGCCTGAGCCCTGACTGCTCCATATCCATCATCACCCTCCTCCTCTGGCTCTGCCATCCCCTGCTGGGCATGAGCCATCTGGACTCTGACACCTTCCTGGAGCTGATATGGATGTCTCTGAGCTCTCAGAGTGACGGGTGCCTTGCCCAAGCCTCCACATGTCACCAAAATGACCTACTTTCTCCACACGACTGGGTGTAAAACTCTTGTAAACAGGTTGCACGGAGCCTATTTCTGGCTTGGCACATGTGTGCTCATCTCCACGGTGGACTCTTTTAACCAGTTGGGCTTAAGATGATTTATAGGTTTCCAAGAGCCCAAGTCAAATCATATCACTGGGTTATTTTTGTGTTATTGTTCATGAAGCTCGTTCAAAGCTCGATTCAAAGGGCATCTGTACACAGTTGGGGAAGAGCTGGGACCCCCCACTGTAACAAATGAGTCATTTCTCAGTGGAGAAGGAAAAACTTACCATGTCAGCAGGAAGAATGCACATGGCAGAGCCTTGAGAGAAAAATAAAATGGGATTAAGGAAAGGGAAATACAAGGAAATCTTAGGGGGGAAAGAGAGGTCAAAATATCCAAGTGGAAAGAACGTCAGATGGAGTTGTGTAAGGAATTGCTCTCATGAAGCTTTCTGAAAGCTCCAGAGCTTCAGAATGAGAGAAAATCATTCCGTTTGTAAAACTACTTTGCCACTCCCTTCCCACCCAGCTTACTTCTCAAACTGGGTGTCCAGGTGCAGAAGAGGTGGTGCAAGGATTCCCAAAGGGAATGAACCCCTAGCACATTGATCCATGAATAAACTTACCAAGTCAGGGCATTGTTTCCTAGAAGGTGCTTGGCTCAGAGCAGACTGGCTGGCAGGTGAAGGCCAGTTCACCAGCCTACTACCATTGTTCTCCAAGGAGAGAGCCAGCATCCAGGTGGGAGCATTCCCAGTACTAGGGAAAGCAGGCAGGAATATTTTTATATTCTTGCTGCACTCTCCACAACAAACCTTTTGGTCCTTAAGGACAAAATTTTCTCTTGCATTGGGGAATATCAGCCATTCCTAAACTATCTGGAACTTCTGCCTGATGTTTTGTTAAAAGAGTACAAAGCGGCCTTGACTTTGTGTGAGCTGAATCAGAGCTGAGCTACACCAGTGTCTCAGCAGGGGAATTTGGGGGAATATCTGTTCTACAGGGGCTGCCAAATCAGAGCCAGCCCTAACAGCTCCAAGGATGAAGGTTGGTGATGAAGGTTGGTGACCTGCACAGCTGGCACTCTCACACTGCTGCTCACAGAAGGAAAGATTTCTTCTCAGGACAGACCAAAGCTTCCTAACTCAGATGCCAAAGGTTCATCTGCCTCTCAGGCAGGGCTCAGCTGCATGTGGTTCAGTTTCACTAAAATAACAAGGTGTTAAAACCACCACTGGCTCCAAGCCTGTTAAAAAATATTCTTGGGCTCACCTGTGCCAATCTTTGCAGCTGGCTCCTTCCCCTCTACCTGTCCCCAACCCAGGCAACTCTACCACTTCTCCTGAGGTCCCCTTCCCATGTGATGACTATACTTTTGGTAAAAGTGTCAATTCTTTTAATTCACTATGCCTTTCTCAAGAAAATCTCCAGCTGAATTTTTTCCAGGTACTTCTGTATTTGTTCTGAGAGGTTTGCTTTCATCACTTTAAAATGTGTTTCATTAGGAGGCTCCCTGCTCTAGTGTGACTAGAAAAGCCTGAATGATAGACTCACCTCTTACAGCATCATTGGTATTCATTTCTCTCAGCAGAGGTTTTTGGGGGTTTTTTGTGGGGCTGATTCTTTTAATTTTCCTTCCCTGAGCTCTTCTTATTGCTGAGATTTTTCACTGCCAAAAGTACCCACAGAGGCTTTTCCCCTGCATGGTGGCTGATGCTGCAAAGTCCATCACTGCACGTGGGAAGCAGGAATGGTCCTATCTAGAGCAGGGAGCCCCATGGATCAGCACCTGGCTCTGCAAATCAAGCAGGTTTGAATTTAACACCTCAGCTCTTTTGCCATGATCGTGGTCGTAATTCTTCACAATTACCTCCAAGTGGCACTTGCTCCCATTCAAATGGAAAATCTCCTGCAGGGACTGCCAGGAACACGTGGAGGGGGAGGAGAAAAGGAGGGATAAAAGAAGAATATAACTAAAAGGAAAGGGAACACAACAGAACTACTTCTTTGTCTCCCTCCTTCCCTTAGTTTTCCTCTCAGAATTACAATTATGGCTTAAATATGAAAGTTGTTTACAGAAAATGCTGAAATAATTGCACCAGCAAAGGTGGTGAGGGATCCCAGGAACTGGAGCTGGGGTTGCTGCTCATGGACTTGGTGATCCCTGTGGGTCCCTTCCAGCTCAGGCTGTTCCAGGAGTGAAGGAGCCTTCAATGCCATGAAGCTGTGGTTCGTGCTACCTGCAACATCAAACTGTCTTGTCTTCTTGTCCCTTCTTAAATCTTAATGCCAAACTGGTCTGAAGACTTTTAATATCTCACTTATATATTCCTGAGGTGTGTAGATAAATGAAAGGGAAGTCAAGAAATCCATTGGACATATTTTGCCACCTTCAGAGGGTTTAGGAAGCAAAACTGATTGTGAAGCAGAAACACAGCTTTCATATTAACCATGATGGGCAAGAGCAGTAGGATTTCCTTTCCTTTCCTTTCATTTTGACACAGCTTGAAGATGAGTCACTCCACCTCTAGACCAGGCAATGAGTATCAAAAAAACGAATCCCAACCAGAGTAAATAATTTAAGTGTCCATATAGACAGAGCTTAAAATACCCAAATTCTGCTGGGGGTGCTGCAGAATCAGGCTGCAAACAGGAAACTGAAGTGTGGGGATATAAAGCAAAGAGCAGCTTCATGTTCAAACAGCAAACTTCTGAAAAAAGATGCTGCTGCCAGCCTGGGTTTGCTGCAGTGACCTCATTGTTGACCCTGCTTTGAGCAGGAGACTGAGCCAGAGGCTTCCTGAGGTCCCTTCCCCACTTGCATTACCCTGTGATCCCCCACTCACCTCCTGCCACCTTGGTTGTGGACTGAGCTTGAGTTTCCCTGAGGTAAAGTGTTCGAAGGCTTTGGTCAAAGCCCTTTCAGAACAGTAATCCATGGTACAAATCACTATTTCAAATGTTCTGCAAGCACACACCAAACCAAGCACACATTAGGAGCAAGCCTTCGGTTGATCTAGCCAGGTCTGCAGGATAAAAATGACTTAACAGGTGTTCAAATCCAGAAAAACCATCATGGCCATTGAGTGTGACCTCCTGAACACACAGACAAAAGCATCTGAGCCAATGTTCTGCACCAAACACCTCTTTGCCATGACCACTTTGCCCTTAAATGCAGAAGCATTGCAAACACCTTCAGAATTGAGATACCTGAAGGTCTAAATCCTTTAAGAGGATGCCAGTGTAGGAAAGAGGCACTGTAACCCTTTTGCTGAAACAGGTGCTTGTTTATTAACCACAAAAGGAAAGAGGAAGCTCCAGCAACAATTTAGGACCTCAGAGAAAAGCCTCCTCTTGTCCAGCCATCCTCGCTCTCCCCACAGGGCTCACAACCTGTGATTATGCTGAATCTGGAATTCCCACCAGACTGAAAATGGGTCCAAGACTGACCCAGACTCAAATATTATTTTATATATCATATCTTAAATCTCTTGGTGGTGAAGAGTGACACAACATACCCTGTAAGTCACAGGCTCAGGAGAAACTTGGAAACTCTTCTAACATTTTGCCAGTTGAATAGATGAATTAATAGCTGAACACTTGGACCCATATCACAAAAGACAGACTGATCTGCCAGCACAGACCTCCTCAACAGCCACAGAGCACAGAAACACAGATGCTGGTCTGTTTGGTCAGACAGGCAGCCTGACAGACACAAAGAAGGAAGTCACTTAATGAACACAGCATTTTTCATGTCAAAATTCACACACACACTCCTTTTCTTTCTGAGTAACATTAAAAATGGGATTCAGCACAAGAGACACCTATATTTTGGCATTCAAATACAGGAAATAGCTGGTTCTCCAAGTCTCAGTGGAGATCAGAGGGGCAAGCTGGCAAGCAGCTGCTGTCTGTTTGGATGTCTCAGGCTGGCTTCCCTGACCTCCATCCCCTCTCCTTCAGCCCATGAATCATCCACAGGTGCTGTATCACATTCACAAGCCCCACGAGGAAGATTTGCCAATTTGGCATCTCCATGTAGAAAGTTGAATCCCACTTCTACATTTGTCAAAATCTGGATTTAGGCCTGAACCTGGAGCTGAACAAAAATATTCTCTTCCCCTTCTGTGCCATCTCTTTACACCATCAGATGCCTCTTCCCCTCCTGCTGCATCTTACAGTCTCCTAAAACACTTTCTAAGGGATCATTAGTTGGCAAAGTTTCTAAAGAGCTTTTAGGGTCTTTAGGTGGAAAAAAATCAATTATTTGATAAGCCATTAATAACCAGGATAGCAATATCCATATTCCTGATGAGCAGGATTTAAACTGTCCCATCTGTGGAAGCAGTGGTTTAATTACAGGTGTGAATATTTTGCATGAGAGCAGGAATGGTTAGGAGCAAGGGAATGAGGTAAGAGCAGGAATGGTTTGATGCACTAGAGGTCACTGGTGGCTCAAATAGATCATTGAATTTGAATTGAAATTGAATTGTCCTGCCATTGCAGGACACTCCTGGGATAATTGGCATTTATCAGCTGATCTTTACTGCTGCATCTGTGGAGAGCACAATTTTCAAATCCTAAGGCTGGAATTAACTTGTCCACTCAGAAAAAATACACATAAAACAAACAAGGGAATAGGACAGAAATATTTCCAAATGGAATGCCAGCAAGCTGCTACTCTTACCCTCTCTTTAATCACTTGATTCATTTGGTGACATCAGTCTCCCTGGGAAGAGTCCAGGCTGTGAAGTCCTTGAAGAATCTTCACAGACCTGAATTCTTGCGATACTCAGAGCTGGATATTTGTCCAGCACATGGGAACAGGGTGTTTTATCATTGACTCATGGAATGGTTTGGTTTGGAAGAGACCCTAAAGATCACATAATTCCAACCCCACCACCATGGGCAGGGACACCTCCCACTAGACCAGGTGACTTCAAGGCTCATCCAGGCTTTGGATAAGACTTGAAGATCCAGCTGATCTTTAAGGTCCCTTCCAATCCAAACCAATTTCTGGTTCTGTGAACCACCTGGAAACCATCTCTTGTAACCCCCAGACCTGAGGCAGCTCGCTCACATCGATGGCAGAGGTGTGGTCAGGAACAAAAACTTTTCCATTTTTCCTTGTTCAGAACCTCCCTGGAAGCTTTGGCCACGTTGCTTAACAGCTTCAAAGATAGGAACCTGCTGCAAGATAGGAAAGATACTCAGAACTCCAGCTCTTGAACCTTCTAAAGAATTGTCTCCTTGCTTATGCCTTTGCAAAGGAAACACTTCCAAAGGCCTTTCTGGCTGTTCTGTCTGCAGAGGATGCAAAGTTCCCCTCATTTCAGTTTCTGAGCTCCCAGGTTGCAGGCAGGTCAGGTTTTCAGGCTTTTCTCCACAGCCTTGGGGTACAAGCTCCAAAAGTGTCCCTCCAAATGGAGACACAGCCACTGCAATGGGTTGGCAGCCTCACAGGGACACTTTTGCGTTCCAGCCCCTGGAGCAGGGCACTTAAGGAGCAGAATCAAGTTACAAGGCAGGCAACAAGAGCTTGAGAGTTAGCAGGGCTTTTGGTCGAAACTTTAAGAGAAGTTACTCTAATCCAAATCATCTTCAGGCTTCTGCATGACTGGCATCCAGGAGATCCTGATAGTCAAGGGGAATGAAACAAACCCCAGCTCATTACAACTATCCTCTGAAAAAAAGAAACATAGTTTGAAGCTGTAAATCCCAGCACTCAGACTCTAAAGCATAAAAACAATCTATCCAGCAGAAGATGTTCTCCCCATCTTGCAAGCATTATTCACACATTAAATCAGAACTGACAACGCAATCTTCTCAGCTGAGCTGTTCTCATCCTTCTTTTTTTATCATGATGAAATAATTCCCCCTTTTTAACGACTTCCAAATGTTCCTACGGATGCATTACTGAAGCGACAATGCAGACTGAGAGGACGGATTCGGGGTTTTTTTCAAAGCAGTAAATAGACAGGATGTTAACGAATTGGAAGAGTATTAAAAATTTGTTTTGCAAAAAGAAATGTTTTTAACTCTATGAACTGCTGCAACAACTATTGATTGTATTTCCACCACAACAAGGCAGGCAGGCAGGGGCTGATTTATGACAGCAACCCACCCTAACTATCTAACCAGATTTAATATAGTTGCCATCCCATGACACAATGATGTATACTTTGGTGGCAATCTAGAAAATAATTTGCAAGGAGTAACAGCTCGTTCTT
Source organism: Nicator chloris (assembly GCA_013400495.1). Taxonomy (NCBI): domain Eukaryota; kingdom Metazoa; phylum Chordata; class Aves; order Passeriformes; family Pycnonotidae; genus Nicator; species Nicator chloris. The sequence goes on from WAAE01000304.1 coordinate 8,418, forward strand.
CAGGCATCAGCCATAAAGCTGTCAGGGGAGGGTCCCCAGCCCTGTCTGTGGGACAGTGATGTAGTGAGGATGATTGCAAAGCCTCATGGGCTGGGGGGAGAGTGGAGGATCTCAAATTTATGGATAGGAGCATTTTCAAGAGACTGTGTCGTTACTGGGTTTATTTAACCATAAACCAAAGGTAACAACGTCTCCATGAGAATATGCAGTGTTTACCAAAACCTCACTTTTCACTGTCTGACAAAAAATTCAAATGGGCCCTTACTGTGTAAGCTCACAACGTGGTGTTTGGAGAGAGCTGGAAACAGCTTTCCATCTGGGAAACCAGAGACAAGGTTAAGGAGAGAAGAGTGGGGAGGAGTTCCTCAAGGAAGAACACCCATGTCCACGGGCTGCTGGGACACAAAACATTGTGCAGGAGATGCCCTGAGATACCTCCATAGCTTTGCAGGTCCAGCCATCTCCCGCACTCTTGGGCTGGCAGGGCTAGAAAGAAGCTCCAAATAGATTGGAAATCAGGAAGAATTTCTTCACAGAAAGGGTGGTCAGGTATTAGAACAGGCAGCCCAGGGCGGTGGTGGAATCAGCATGCCTGGAAGTGTTCAAAAGTCATGTAGATGTGATGCTTAGAGACATGGTTTAGTAGGGAGCTGGCAGTGCTGGGTTAACAGTTGGAATTGATGATCTTGGAGGCCTTTTCCAACCCTAAAGATTCTGTGATTCCCACTGGAGGAGAAGCCTTTTTCTATTCCATCCTCATTAAGTGCTTCATACAAGATAATTTCTACCATTTATCATAAGCAGAGCTAATAAATACCTTGACAAGCAATTTCTTTTCTGTGCTTCGATGCAGGTTAAATGGCTGAGCAGTAAATACAGACCTTCTCCTCCACCATTCCTCTGCTGCCTGCTTTCTTCTGCCTCTGTCGCTCTCCAACAGTCCCATTTTTGAGGTTTGAGGTATTTTCTTTCATTTTTGCCATTGCTATATCACCTCCATTTAGGGCGCACTGGCTTCCCCAGCAAATCTCAAAATCTGATCCCCAGGATCACTGATACACCCAGAGGTGCTCCAAGCAAACTTCAAGGTGCAAAGCAAAGAGGACAGGAGGACTGCAGGTGCTTCAGTGAGTAGCACCACACCAGGTTTTCCTAGGAAAAAAACCCCATTTGAAGCCTCTAAGGATGCCTTATTTGCCAACAGCAAATAAAAAAAATCAACAAACAACAATAACCCCTAAAGTTAACCACAGAAGACAGCCCCTGCTGGAAACAAGCTGAGCATATTTTCTTTAGTTGACTAATCCTTGTTTATTCTTTGAAGGCTGACGCTATAAAATTCACAATCCAATTACAATTTCCAGGCTGAAAGAATGGCTTCTAATTACATTGTTTTCCATCATTGCACGAAAGAGTGGATTAATGCTGTATGATTTCATTCCCTGTACAAAATCAGATCTCGGCGTTCTCAAGCGTTTTATAAAAGACACATTAAATAAATTATTAACTGTGTTTTTACAACAGAAATGGGCTGTGCCATCAACAGGACAAATTGAAAAATACGGATCTGCTGCTGTGTTTCAATGCATCAGAAATGAGGATGACACAGCGCATACTGAGTAAAATAACACTAATTCAAAACTGGAAGAAAAGCTCAGGTGACTTTTTGAAGTGTGGGAGTGGCAATTTGACTTCCAACATGACTTTGGGTAAGTCACTTGGCCGAGGGGAGGGAGATTGCAGCTCCAGGCAGAGCCAGCCAAGCCGTCCTGCAGGCATAGCTGTCTCCATGCAGGTGAGGGTGTCAAAGTTTCTGCTCTAACCAGGGGAGGTCAGTGACCAAACATGCCTGAAATGTGACCATTTCAGAGGTTCTGTCTTTACCTTGTTTTTCATGTGTTCCCCAAGCACTGGATTCTACCACATGTCTATACTTTGGGATATGGGTATGGATTTTGCCCCAAATTCCATGTTTCAGGACAGGGCTGAGCCACAGTCTAGGCTGGCATCTGTGAGCTTTGGTTGGATTTACATCCAAGTCATCTATACTCTGGGGAAGAAAAAAAAATTTAGTGCCTGTGTTGAACAAACATAACAGTTGCCTACAGAAAGATGAATAAAATACACTCAGCTAAATGACTGAAATGATTGGAGGCTAAATCTCCTGCCTGTTGCTTCTCCTCCTTGTAGCTAGGGCTCTAGACAATAATTAGACTTGCAGTCTTAAAGCAGAACAAGGGAGGAGAGGGTGACCTTGAGCAAGGCACTGTCCCTCAGGGTACAAATCCTTCAGAGACACTTTCACATGCACACATCTGGCTCCACACACACAGCAGCTGTTCCCAGACACAGCTCCTGGCCCACAAGAGCCCTGGCAGCCTCTTCCATGCAAGGGCTGACACTTCAGACCTCGAATGGTGGAATCACAGAATGGTTTGGGTTGGAAGGGACCTCAGGAGATCATCCAGTTCCAACCCCCCTGCCATGGGCAGGGACACCTCCCATGAGACTGGGTTGGTTCCACTAAACCAAACTGGTCTGGTGCCCAGCTGGCACTGACAGGAGCAGGACTGGTCCCAGCCCTGAGGGCACAGCTGACCCATGGCCCTGGAGGTTACAGAGCCTGGTGGACACAGCAGCACAGAGGACGCTTCTCTTCCAAGGAGCAAACAACTGAGTAAAAGAAAAAAAGTAAAGTCAGAGTTGCTAAGCCCTTGAAGAAACGGTCTGAGCCATTTCTTGCCTGTTTCAAAATGAAGACAAGTATTTCTCTAAGGCAGGTCCCATTTTGCCAAACCCACACCGTTCAGACAACCTGCAGCAAGAAAAACAAGAAGACATTCCAACATCATGAGCGTAGTGAGAACACCATGAGGAAACCAGGCAGGTTCTTTAACACCTCTCTCCAACTCATGTAAAAGGATATGGTCATAAATCAATTTAATACACAGAAAGAATAAAGTAGCAGTGGTTTGCTTCCATCTTTTATTTCTCCAGCAAACTTTGAGCCAGAGTTCAGAGCAGGAAACAAACCCACGTTTTGGAGTCAAAACCTGCCACCTAGAGAGCAAAACAGCAAATGGAAAGGAACGGGCTTGGAGGCTGGGGGCGTTTTTTAAAGTGTCTATCTCATAACATTACAGATGTGCTGGAAACTATAAATTTGCTGTGCTGTCTTTTACAGCAGCAAAATAGGTTTTAAGAGACCCTCAATTATGTATCTGCACAGCACAGACATCGTTACAGGATGCTGTTCCTACTCCCAGCACCAACACTGCTCTCTGTAGTTACTCATTACAGCACAGAAACACGGGTTTACTCCCAGTCCTAGAAATTTATGTGGTTTCTGTAAACAGAGAGGCATCTCGCGCCATTTCTTTTGAGATCATGAAACTGCTGCAGAAATAAAGTCAGATTTAATGAGAGTTTTTGGATGCTCTGAGTAGCAGAGAATTGCCTGGGTCTGAGTCCTGTGAGTGAGCTATGGATGGTCAGCAGGTCCAACAAATATCAGTTGAGACCTGGAACAACCAAAAAAACCCCAACACACAAAAAAACCCAGAAAAAAACCAACCAAACAAAAAAACTCAAAACAAAACAAAACAAAAAAAAAACCCACCAAAACCAAACCAAAGTTAAAAACCTCAACACAAACAAACAAAAAGCAACACACCACACACACACAAACAAACCAACCACAACCCTGGAGCAACCCTCAACAAGTTCCCTGAGGTTCTTGAGCAAAAGTCTCAGATTTACACTTTTAGGGAAATATCCTGTTTGCACCTCAAGTTCAAATGGGACGAGTTGACAAATTCCTCAAGAAAATTGAAATTGTTTCAACATTTCTGAGTCAAGAAATTTTCCAAAATTGCTGACATTGATTTCAGGTCAATTCAACACTAAACTAAACTCACAGAGATACAAGGAGAGGGGACATCCTGAAATAACCTCTCCCTAACAGTGCTATCTAACAGGTTTTAATTCCTGTATCACAGAGTCCTCTCCATCACACATTCAGTCACAGGCTCCATGGTTCATCATACAGCCCAGGCAGGAAAGGAGGAAGAGGCAGATAATTTCAGGATCGTGCTTTACACTATGAAACACTTTATTTTACCCCCTTCACTCAACTCAATCTGCCCTCTGTGAAGGGTCCTCAGAGCCTTGGGCTGCACAGAGCAAAGGTTGGGTGCAAATCAAACAGCAATTCCCAAATATGCTCTTGCCTGTAGCCTTAATTACAGACTAACTGCACCACCCTGTGCTGGGGTATAATCTCTGATAGATAAATACAATTTAACCCCTTATTCAATAACTCAGGAGAAACAATTATTTAACAATATGGCCAGTAGCACAAGCCTCATTTCATTGCTACTGGAGTGCTGCAAGTTGATGTCCAAGAGACGTTTTGTTTTGGTGTTAAAATTTCTGTGCAAAACATCAAACCTGGACTATTCCCTCTTCACCAGCTATTTCCAGTCATCCCAAAGCTAGAGGCTGCCTCAGTGCTGTACAGGTGCTCCAGGAGGAACAGCCCACTGTGTACAACACCCAGAACCTGCTGCTGCAGCCAGTTATCCACACCAGCATAGCTCCTGCTGCCACCTTCCAAAACCACCTGCAGGCTCCTGCCCATGGTATCAGACAGTCCTTCCTAGGAAAAGCTGTCATCTAATCCTGACCAGCAACAGGCAGCAGGAAAGGGAAGGTGAAGGTGAAACCCAACTGAGCAAATAGCCATGTTGGAGCATAAGATTTAATTCCACAGTTTCAACAAAATTAAGACTTTGGACGTCACAAGTTGGGCATTGCTTTGAAACTATCAGCACAGAAGGCAGTCTGAAGTTCTTTTTTAAATGTAGCTCTCATGGCTCAGATTCTGGCATTTTCTGGCCCAGTCTGCATTGAGACCTGGCTGCTACCAGGGGATCCAATCACTACAAAGTACTGGGGATCACCTAGAACCAAGTATTGTCCATTAACAGGAAAAAAACCCAAGGGGGTCTACATCCTTCTCTCTTTGTTGAAGAACATCAGTGTGGCAATAAATTTCCCTGACCACAATGAACTTCCAGAATTCATCTCTCAGAAGTAAAAGTGATTTATGGATTGACACCATTGTCAAGTGTAGAGCAAGAAACACAAAAAGGACTATTTCATAAAATGTTATTGGAACACCAACACTGGCAGCATTTCTCTTGCCCATAAAAACTCTCTGGGTTATACCAGATTATAGTTATATAGGTTAACCACTAGGTTATAGAGTAGTAACAGCTTTAAGGCTCAACACTTAAGTATTTTTAAAAAATCAATAAACAATTTTCCACATCAGATTACTCAAAAATATTTATCCACAAGAACATATGGTACTAAACAGATGTGAATGTTTTCCAAAGAGATGCTGTCATTAATTAGCTGGTATTTGTCAAGTGCACATTTTTAGGCAGCAAGAAAAAACTGCGCAGACCAAGCCTTTCTCTCAGACAAGGTCAGGGTCCTGCCCCATCCCGAGGTGACATCAGTTCCAGGTTAGCACAAACTGCTGCCCAGGCTGGAGCAGATCCAGGGAGCTGCTGAGGCAACAGCACTGGACACTGCTGCAAACCTCAGAACCAGGGGTGAACTGTTAAACCCCTCCTCAGATCTCAAGACAGAAGGAAACACTTTCTCAGGATGCAGCAAACACTGGAGTTTTATAGCTGTCTTCTAAAATAACTGGTGCCTTTAAAAGAGCTTCCAAGGAGCAATCCCTAGCAGGAAACTCCCTCCTCCTCAGTTGTCCTGGAAGAGCAGCTGTTACAGGGATGAAATTCAGGCAGTTCATCACAGAGCATTGCCCATCCCAAAGGGCACCAGCACAGCACTACCATGAGTTACTCTGATTATCAGGCACATAAGAAGGCTGGCTGCAATTCCCTGACACTCCTGGCTGAGGAATTGCACTCCTGCACAGACTGACACAATTTAGCACTGCTATTTCTCTAAAGGGCACCTGTCAGTCTTTTTGCTCCAGATTAAAATAGGCACCACCATTGAACAGATCTACTAAAAAAAAATAAAAAACACCTTATCTGTTGTCATAGGCTTTATCAAATGATTTACTGCTCAATGCTGCTTTCAGCTGTCCAGTGGCAGGGTATCAGGTTTGCTTCAGTAAATCATGCCAAGGTGAACAATGCAGCACCTGTGTCCCAAGGCCTGGATCACCTGGCTGATGCCAGACCGTACATCAAGTGCACGAATACACCTTCAGTGTGCAGAGATACAACCTGTCCCTTATGCACTTCATCAGGGCTTAGCTCTAGGAGCTGCAAATGTCAGAATTGACACACCTGCTTGCTTCAGGAAGAGAAATTCCACAGGGATTTATCTGAGCAGCAAAACTAAGAACAGTTTTAAATAAATAACGACAAGAGTTTTCGTAACAGCACCTTTATGGAACACAAGGTTAGCTTTAAACAAGTGCCAGGTTACATGAACTTTCTTTCAGTCCTCTATATAAAGCAATCTGGGGTTTAGTCCATCCTGATGAAACTTGCAACATTTATAGGCACAATACTTGGGCTATATCCACAGTAAAAAAAGAGGGGTTTCATTACAGCGCTGGGAGTGGTTAACAAGAAGGTTACCTTATGTTCTTTTCTGGAGAATAATAATTCTCCTCCACTATGTCCCATTGTTACTTGGATTTCAGAACACAAGCAGTGCAATGCTAGTTAAGATAAAGTGGTAATTAGGGTAACTTCAGCTAAAGACCAAATCATCTTCATCGTTACAGACAATTTCGAATATATATCTTGCACGTGAAATTATATTAATTTTTATCAATAACAATTCCATCTCTATACACAACAAACAGAATTCCTTGCCAGTAGAGGACTGCACCATGCATGGCTAATCAGCCTTGAAGAGAAAGTCTGGACCTCAGGCATATCCAGCTACGTGGATCAACACCAATCCCTCCTGATCCAGCTGCTTTGGTTTAACGGACGGAAACTTTGGCCTATTGTTCAAAGGTACTGGCCAGCAACAAATGAGCAGGACTGGACTTCTTAAAAATAAAGCCAAGTGTGGTATGTGCATAAAGTCAGTGCCTTGATCCTTAAAAGCAGCTCTACAAGCAACTTTACCTTAAAAAGGGGCAGTGCTTAAGTTACAGATGATTTTGTTTATGATGACTGAAGAAACAGCTCTGCTTCAGGAATTCAAAAGATGGATCAGATTTAGTAGTAGATTTATTAATTTGCTGTGATTTACAACAGAGTGACAATGTCTGAAACAAGGAGACACCAAAACAGGTTTAGCCAGGAGGTTTATGGCTTCCGAGTCAAATTCATTGACCAACGTCAAGTCATTGGGGCAACTGAAGATTAGCAGACAAAAGGTGAGCAGAGACCAGGTGCTGCACTGGTGTTTTGGAGAAAGTATTCCAAAGTGTCTTCTCTTACAGCAATTTCCTTTTCTCGAACTCCTGCAAAGAGCACGCAGATGTTACCAGCAGGGAAAACAGAAAGTGCTTCTATTATTCCTCTATTTCAAATTACTTTGTATGTATCTTAGGAAATCTGGTGTTAAGAATTAAAACTTGGTATTAAAAATTAAAATATAAAAAGCATAAAGTGTGCAAGTTAGGGGGAAAGGAAACTGAGCATTCTCCCACCTCACATTAACAAGCCAGCTCTGGAAAGCCAGACTGTAGTCACTGCGAGACTGCAATGCTGTCAAGGAACCATCTGCTCCCAGACACAGCATAATGGGCTTGAAAAACACCAATTCTGCATCAAAACTGCAGTATAATCCTTACAGTAAAGGACTCAAGCCAAGGAAGCAACAAAATCAAGATTTTCATTTCAGTAAAGGTAAAGCACAACAGAAGAAGGGAAGAATCCCACAGCAGCCTGTGGAGATGCTGTACTATAGAGTCACCACAGGAAACAAAAAATACCTAACAGAGCTGAATTATGCATCTCCTCTAGCTGTGAAGCAATCCCTTTTTGGGGTATGAATTAAGTAAAATGCAAATAATCCCATTCCACACCTCAGTTTTTCAGCTGCATATATTCAACCATAACTCTGAATTACATGCCAAGGCTCTCCTTCCTCAAATACCCTACTTAGAAATAATGTTCTCATATTTTACATTAATTCAGGCTCTTTGCATCCAGAAAACAATTTCAACAAGTAGCTACGCTTGAAAGCAGAATGTAATCTCTTCTCTATTTTGCTACATTTACTTTTCTATAAAACAATATTAAATAAAACTGTCTGCACATATTTTTTATGTAGTAACTTCAGCTTGTCCAGCCAATAGAGCTCGTATGTTTAAGCAAGTTCAGAGCAACAGAGCATCTGGGTAAGAGATGGGCTCCCAGCTCGTATTCCCTCAGAAGTGGCTTCTTGCTCTGGATGAGCCAATGCCTGAGGAACCAACCTTGTAGATGGTGCTGCCCAGCTGAGCAGGGGACATGCTGACCACAACCCCTGCACTCTGGAGGGCTGCAATCTTCTCCTTGGCTCCCCCCTTTCCCCCAGCAATGATGGCTCCAGCGTGGCCCATCCGCCGGCCCGGAGGAGCCGTCAGGCCGGCTATGAAGGACACCACTGGCTTGGCATTGGGGCCCTGGGAAGAGAGAAATGTGTTATGTGGAGGAGGGTGAGAGGAAAAGCAGTTCCAGGTGGCAAATTGTTCATTTTGTATTTTTTATTTAAATATCAACTCGCCAGGCAAAGTTATTAAACAGCCCACATGGCACAAAGAAGTGTGGAATACTTTCTCTCCTGATAATCATCATAAACCTGAAGCAAACAGAAACTTTGAATCTTTCTACAGACCCATGCATACTACAAAAAAAAAAATCACTACAAATATTGTCACAGGAATAAAATTCTAAAGTTGACACTGCTCCCCAGTTCACAGAACCACAGAGTACGGTTGGAAAGACCTCAAAAATTATCAAGTCCAACCATTAGATTTAATCTAGACAACACTCCTAATCTCAACTCTTTTTCTTTAAAAAAACCCATAACTGTCTGGGGTTTTTGTAAATAGAGAGGAGGGGCTGAACAGAGTTTTCCTTGATGTGGCAAAAGAGGCTGGCTAACTATGCAAGTGTCTAGAAGCAAGGTGTTTTAAGACTTACGGAATTATTTTCTTTCAAAAATGCTGCTGCATCTTCTTCAGCATTTCCTCCAATCTCCCCAATCAATATGATCCCCTCAGTATGAGGATCCTTCAGGAAGACATCGAGGCAGTCAATAAAATTAGTTCCATTGAAGGGATCACCTCCAATACCTAAAAAAAAATATTAAAACCACAAAAAAAAAGAGTAACTCAAGATGAAGATATTGCACTTACAATAGAAGTATAAAAGTAAATTTCAGCATGAGGAGTATTCCCAAAGGCTCATAAGACAGGCAGCTCTGAAGGCCCAACCCAAGCCAGAGTGTGTCAAATTCCTGCTCCAAATACCTCCCCCACAATTTACAGAAGGCTTTGATATCTGAACGTTCACCTCTCAAACCATGAACAAAATGTTATGGACACAGCAGGACCAAGACCCCAGCTCCACAATTTTGGTGTAAGAAAACTGAATTTACTTAACACACCCAACTAAATGCCTCAGAGTTCCCTAATCTTTTATAATACTAAAGTTCTTGGGACAGTCTGTTTCCAAATTGACGTCATATTTGCTGGCAGCTCTCTGTTCAAAGCTTGTTTTAAGGCTTTTATTAACCTGATGTGGAAATGGTAACAGAGAAGGGCTGTACTCTTCACAGCACACAGGGATCCCACTTCTCCACACAACTGCCATTCAGCAAATTCTACATGTGCAAAAAGAATTATTTTGGATTTACACTTGTGAAGAAAAAGCAGATTAGTCTAGGTCCAACAGGCTGATTCTGAGGGAACCTACCAATGCAAAAAGATTGTCCCAACCCAACTTGTGTTGTCTGATGAACAGCTTCGTACGTCAGGGTTCCAGATCTTGACACAATACCTTGAGGAAAGAAAAGAAGATAAACTGAGCACTAACACAGCACATAACTAGAGGCAGCTGTTCTTATAGTAATGAAAATCACCTCAATAAACAACGTGGATTCCAAGTTTTCCAGCTGTCCTTGCCAAAACACTCTGTAAGATTCTTTCTGTACTATTTGTTGGTTTTCACCTTTTGACACTTAAATGTCAATGGACTAAAGCTGCCCAGAAAGTCAATAATATTTTTGATATGCTAAAGCCTTACCAGGAAAGAAAACTGAAAAGCAAATAAAAGAACATACTTCTTATCTTGTATGTGAGTAGCTGATGCACTGGACTTGAAACAGAGTTGAAGCTCAACAGTTAACCAAAGAATTCTGTATTAGTCACATCCCCAGTATGGCCAGGCACACAAGAGATCTTCCAGAATAGAAAAATGCTGCACAAATGCAAATTATCACTATTAAGGTATTTGCTGCTGCTCTACAGAACACATCTGGCACTTACATTACAATATCACAGGAGACCATAACCCCAGTTTTACAATCAGGATGGAAGATAGCACAGAGCTTAGAGCAGGGGCAAAATATTTGCATGGCTTTTTGTTCATTTTTTCAAGTCAAGACTTCTATTAACACTACAAAAGGAAAGGTTTTCAGGAAAAACAGACACCATCTTCCATCTACTTCAAGCCATATAACAAGGAATATAACATGCACATTACATGAACAGAGGAGAAAATACACCACTAGACTAAGAACCTTAGTTTTAGCAACAATTTATACTGTTGGCCAGCTCAGATGTGTTCTAGCACAGGGTTTTTCCTTGCTATGCTTGAAAAGGCCTCCCTGTTTACCACTAAGATCAGATTGCCTCAGAGAAGCTACAAATGAAAGTCCAAAGACTGTGGCTATTTTTATGCCTTGCATCACAGTATATTCAGATGATTATTGGATGCCTCACAGTAATAGAAAGCTGCAGAGCACATCACTAAAGGTCACACGTTAGATGAAACTGGGAAGGTGGCAAACCTACATTTTTATTTCTTGATTCCTGGATCACCATTGAAAACATTTCCAGCAATGGCAGAGCTACTGGCTTCAAGATATTTTAAATATTCTTTTACTCTTGATGTGCCTTGCATTCAGATTCTAATAACTTGTGACTGCAACACATTTCTTGTATATATTTAGAAAACCTGAACAGAACTTTGATTCAGAAGGGAGCTCAGGGCAACACTATTTGATGTTACCTTTTACAGTCACAGAGTAATGTCTCAGTAGTTTTTATAAAGGGCATAACTGCAGCCATTTGATTTTTCAATTTCAGGTTTATGGGCACTTGTGAAAGCTGGAGGTGGAACATAACTTGGAACACATGAGCGTTAACACATCTTCCAGCATTCCCCAGGTGCAGTCCATTCTCAAGTCAGAAGAGGTTATGTAGCACAGATAGCTCCTCAAGCTAGAAAAACTGCACTGAGTCCCTGTTGTTCAACAGCATTGAACAGGCTTTCCCACAATAAACACACTTTGCATCAAAAAAAAAGGTAATGTTGTAAAGGGTGCTACTGTGCTCAAGTGAAACTGGCTACCTTGCTGACAGGCAACAGCAGCATGTGCTGTTTACAACAATATTTCTGAAGCTCTACCCAAGTACAAATGTACATTTCAGAATTATTTTCTCTATAGCTCTTGAACTGCATTATTTGGGAAAAAAAATTAAGTTGTTATTTCTATAGTTTATAATAAGGAGCTGACAGAAGTCAGGACAAGAGAATAGCATGTAACAGGATGTAACTCATTACACACAGGGGGTGTGACCAACATCGATTATGAACAAGTCACTGCCTTCACCACACTGCCTGAAAATTGTTATTTGTCACTTCCACTTGTGATGGTTTCATAGTTGTCTAAATTATGTTATAAACTTGTCTGTAGTCTCTTCTCTTTGCTGTAGTACTGAGATCACTAGAAGAGTAGGATCCCAGTCCCAAGCAGCCAAGCTGTTGGAAGGAATAGTGTTAGGAGAGCTTAGTGCTCTTAAATCCCAAGAAAAATGGAAGTTTCCTCAAGGCTCTCCTTTGAGGATACCAAGCCAATCACATTACCTACAGGAATTCCCAATTGCTTTGCCTCTACCATCAGCACCCTGTGTCTAGTATGGAAGAATTCCCAATTTGGGCCTTCAGGATTGATAATGCTAAAATTCACGTACAAACTGAGGACAGACAAGCTGCCCCACAGTGTTTATCAACTCTCTCCAGGGGAGGATGTGCCTTGCCTCACAAGGAAGAACACTAGGGCACCAAACTTGTGTTTTAGATGACGCATAAATATTGAAAAACTCACCAATTCTTCCTTTCTTGTGAATGTGACCAGGCATGATACCAATTTTACATTCTCCAGGCTAAGGAAAGAGTGGGAGAAGTCAGATGGAACATTCAAACCACCACTAGGAACAGTTCAGCCTTGGACTAAAGCCAGAGGTCACTCACATTGATGACTCCGGGGCAGTTGGGGCCCACCAGCCGGGTCTTGTTCTGCCGCAGCAGCCTGTGCTTGACCCGCACCATGTCCTGCTGGGGGATGCCCTCAGTGATGCACACCACCAGGGGCATCTCTGCATCGATGGCCTCGTTGATGGCAGCAGCAGCAAACGGGGGAGGGACGTAGATGACAGTGGCTGAAGCACCCGTTTTTTCTTTGGCCTGCAATGGACGCAGCAAAAAACACGTTGTATGTTTAGTGGGGCTGAAGAGAATGTTTGACAAGTCATTTAAAACACATCCAGTCTCAGGCATGAATTAAGGATATGTATTCATCTACTATAATCTAAGGAAGTGTTAAATTCCCTGAAGATGGGACACAACTATGGAACTGAGAACTGACCACTGTCTGGAAAGGATCTGCCCCATGATCACCATCATAAATACTCTTATGTAACAGTTTGCTAAATATTCATCATGCACAGCAGAATCAATCAGAAACTAGCTGCATTCATAAAGCAAGTGTACCCAGACTCTGTGAACTTCACACTGGAAGCCAAACTTGTGCCTGACTACCCTGAATGCTCCCTCTTTTACAAGGCTTCTATTTCACTCTGCCCAGTGACATCCACGGCTCAAATATTTCTCTCCAGTGTGAGCAATGAAATAAGGAGCCCTTCAGCTTTAAACTCCGTGCCCTCCAGTCACTGCTGCAAATTACCTCCTTCACAGAATTAAACACAGGCAGACCTAGATGAGTTTTTCCCCCTTTCCCTGGAGAAATTCCTCCAACTAGATTGGTGCCATAGTCCAATGCCTGCTGGCTGTGAAAGGTGCCCTATGAGAGAGAAAATAAGTAAAGTTAGAAGGCACATAATATCAAATAAACAAAAAGTTTGATGTTATCTACAGTTATGAAGGCAATTTATGTCACTGAAATTTGCAATAATAAGCAACGTTTTCACTACACATATATATAATAAGATATTTTGGAGCATGCATCCACACATTTTAAACGCATTTGGAATATGCTAATATGCTCTTTTTCTTTCTTTTTCAATCAGACTACTGTAGTGTCATGCTAAAGGGTATTCTGTTGTGTGCTGCTAACACACCTGCAGACACAGCAGCCACAGTTTCTTTTCCACATCAACTCTGGCAGATGACAAACACTACAGTGAAATAGGAGAAATTAGCATGCTAATCCATGACTAGCTATTTTTACAAAAGCAGCCTTCTCTGCCTGCAAATGTGTAGAAGAGTGAATCTAAGAAAATTATTAAATATCCTGAAATAAAAACAAAAATTTACTTCATAGGCATTGATATTGAAATGCATTTGTGAAAGAAACACTTTGAGAATGGGCGGGTTTTGCAGTTTTTTTGCAAATAGCCTTTTACAAAGAAACCCTTTCAGCTGTACACTATACAAAAAACAAAAATGAAAAGCACTATAATAGAGATGACTCAAAACCAACTTTCAAGCTTGTGCACAAGTATTTGGGCCAAAGAATGTAAACTACAGTGCTGAAGGGACCTTCCTGATGGTGAAGGAAGTCCAGCTTCCCATCAACACAAAGGCAGTATACAATCCCTTTCACATATAATTATGTTTTCTGAGCAATTAACTTTCTGATTGAAAGGCTGACAGAAGAAATGATTTATAAACATACCTGTTTGCCTGTAAACCCCTGACAGATAACCTTTGTGTTTTTGTTGACATACAGGTTTTTCCTGGATGCTGTGTAGGAGCAGTGTCGGACTCCATTCTGTTGAACTGGAGAGAAAAGAGAGAACAAACCATTAATTCACTCCTTTGGTGGATTCTGAGTCAAAAAATATCACAACAAGTAAATGCATATCAATCAATGCTTGAATCAAAAAATCATGAGCAGCTCTTGTTTTCAAAAGTAGCTCTGAAGCCATTCAGTGTTGGAACCCTGGAGGCTGAAGATTTCAGGTTTTCTGAGCTGAGGGGTGCTGACCCTCAGGCAAGCACCATGTTTGACTTGAGGCCTTAGAAAAGGCTCCCAAGATTGGGGGATAGCACAGAGGTTTGGGGTGTGTAGTTTGAACGGTGTTGTGTAGTCTCACAGAGTGAAAAACTTAGATTTGGGATTTTAGTATATAGCAACATATGGGAGCCAAGATGGAGACTTTTGGGTGTGGGTCAGTTGTCTTTTTGCACCTTCTTCTTGCTTCTCCACTGATTTGGGTGGTTTTCTGTGATTGGGTGAAAAGGGTCCGCAGTGCGGACCAAGGGTGATGGGTCATTGGGTTAAAAGTATAAATAATAGAGGTGTCATCTTGTTATTGAACAATTAGCACTTAAAAGACCTTGGAAAGGGTTAGAGAGTGGACATTTTTCTAGCTTGTTAGTTGGGACTTACACCTTGTGAGTCTGGAAGTAGATAAGAAATAATAAACAACCAATTGAGAACTTAGAGTATGCTTCTTGTGTGTTATTCATCCTGACCTTGGCGAAAAAACTTCCACAATTCACAGCTTGTCATTTAAAGATTTTAAACAGCTGTAGCTCACCCTATTATGCCGATCACTCAATTTACTAGAAATTAGGAGAAGTTTCTCATACTGAGTATTTGATATCAGGATTCCTCCTGACAGACAGAAACAGCTTCTTAAGCACTGCTTTCATTTGCAAACGAACACCTTTTTATCTTCTCAGATACTCTTGGAAGTGACAAAGCAGAACTAAAATCCCCATATCCAGAGGCTGTTACAACACTGGTACCATGTGACACCCCCTGTGAACAGAGCACAGTCCAGACCAGACAACAAGAGACACTGAGGAGCTCCAGGGTCCCTCAGCCCAGGAAAAACCTGATGCCAACAAACAGACAGCAAGAGATCTTTTTCCAACGGATTCCTAGCTATGGCATCAGTGCTGGACATGCATTTGGGCTCATGAGAAAACACAGCTCTCCAGATACTCCACTAGAGTGATTTTCAATTTAGTTCTCGCCACTCTGGTGCTGAAAGAAGAAAACAGCACAACACAATTGTAGAAAAAGAGCACAGTACGTGCTGGCAACAAAAAGCCAAGGGAAAATGACTGCATCTGTGCTGAAGGGAAAGGAATGATAACAGCAAATGCACAGAATGTCACCACAGGAGAAAGCTTGAGCTGAGAAGGGAGGGAGCTTCTGGTATAAATAGAATGCACACCTATGTTTATTACCATATGCTTTTTCAAACACCAGAGTTTTGAGGGGATCAGAACCTGCGTTTCACATAAAAACCTTAATTTATAATTTATCCATAGAGTGAACCTGGGAAGGCACAATCCTAATACAGGATCTCCAATATATAATCCACTATGTTACTATTTACCCCTTTAACTCTTTTAAAACTTTAGCAACTAAGACTTAAGGAAGTAAATAGTGAAACTGAAATCAAAGTAACAGATCCTGAACCACGGTCCCCAGATTATTTCATATACAAACTCAGGCACGTCTGAACAAGGGAATATTTTTTTCTTTTTAGGAAGGGAGTAAAATATTTTAAAGAGAAAGAAGTAAAAAAGTATTCTTATGATAATGCACAGAACGTGTTGAGATGCATTATTAAATTATTGTAACAACAGAATTTCTGTGGGTTAGTAAATATGCAGAAACTTTTTAAGATCCACGTACACACACATTTCCATCACAGAGCTACACGGTTCTCTCTTACCAACCAAATTTTAGTGCTACACTGCTTTTATGCTTCAGTTGTATTCAAAGGAGTGAATAGAACAACCAAACCATGGTTTGAAGCATGCCTACACACATCAGTGCTATTGCTAAACCTAAAGTCCTTACTCTGTTCTTAGAAAGTGCTGCCAAACCCAGGGTTTAACTCCAGACACCTTCTGCTGTTCTCTAAGGAGCTGCAGCAAATCCTCAACTTCAGTTGGACACAAAGTAAAACTCCCTACAGAAAGGTACAGACTAGGATGCAGTAAACTTGTAGGGAAAGTGGCAAAAGTGCACTTCAGCTTAGTGACCTGCAGGGTTTTAACCTAAATCACAACAAATACTCTAGCAGAACTCGTTATGCCAAGAAATACAAAGCAGTAACGGACAAAATCCATGTGAAATCCTTAGCAAAAGCCATTAAAAAAGCCAATTTTATCCTGGGCTGCATCCAAAGCAGGGTGAGCAGGTCGAGGGAGGGGATTCTGCCCCTCTGCCCCACTCAGGTGAGACCCCACCTGCAGAGCTGCCTCCAGCTCTGGGGCCCAGCACAGGAATGACATGGAGCTGCTGGAGCAAGTCCAGAAGAGGGCAGGAAGTTAATGAGTGAGATGAGGATGAGAGATGAGGAGCTATGAGGATGCTAGGAGGAAAGGCTGAGAGAATAGGGATTGTTCAGCCTAGAGAAAAGAAGCCTTTGGAGTGACTCAATTCCCTTCAGTACCTGAAGGGAACTTACAGGAAAGATGGGGCAAGACTATGGACAAGGGCATGTAATGACACGACAAGGGGGAATGGCTTCAAAGTGAAAGAGAACACATTTAAACTAGATATGAGGAAAAAAACCCGTACTGTGAAGGTGGTGAGGTCCTGGCACAGGTTGTCCAGAGCTGTGGCTGCCCCATCCCT
The DNA here is from genome assembly GCA_013400495.1 of Nicator chloris. NCBI lineage: Eukaryota > Metazoa > Chordata > Aves > Passeriformes > Pycnonotidae > Nicator > Nicator chloris. Next base: position 25,491 of record WAAE01000304.1, read on the forward strand.
GGAGTGTTCCAGGCTGGACAGGGCTTGGAGCAATCTGGGCTAGTGGAAGGTGTCCCTGCCCACGGCAGGGGTGTGGAACAAGATGGTCTTTAGGATCACCTTCCAACCCAAACCATTTAGTGATTCTATGATTTTATGACAATATGTCTAAGGCTGAGATTTAATGAACAGGGCTCCCACGCTGGGAGAGAGAAGCCACTGCTACAGAAAATAGCACAGGATGATCTTTGTCCTCAGCTGAGGACTTGGTCTTCCTAGGCAGAGCTGCAAGGCCCTGCACCTCCATCAACTCAAAGGCACATCTGGTGAAGAGCAGCCTGCCTCCAGCAAAGGAGAGGCAAAACAGGAACAGCTGGAATGCTGGTCAGGAGAGCAAGGAACAGATCTAACTGAGCCCAGCCAATCAGGAAATCCCTCATGGTCACGAGATGTGCCTGAGTGAAACCCAACCCTGAGGAAAACAGAGGATAATCCCCTTGGGAAGGAGCTGTTACAGTCCTTACCACCAGCGAGGCCTTGGGGAGAACACTCCACGCTTCAGGAGAATGGGAATGACTGTTTGAAAATAGGCCTGCAACAGGAAAGAACAAACAGGCAATATAAACTGATTCAGATCTAAGTTTTACAGAGTCTGTGCCCAACCACTGACAAATCCACCTGCAAAGAGGGACGATTGCTAGCCATGTATCTGAATGATTTCAGTACTTGGAAAAAAATAAAAATAAAAATCACAGAATGGGTCAGGTTGGAAGGGATTACAGTGGGTCAGCTGGTCCAACCTCCCTGCTCTAGCAGGGTCATCCTACAGCACATTGCACAGGATTGTGTCTGGATGGTTTCTGAATATGTGGAGTCAGGGAGACTCCACAGTCTCTTTGTTGTTGACAAACTGACAAACAGTCACATTTCTCTACTCCTTACAGCAATTCTACACTCCCAGTTCAACTGTTCATTCCAGATCTATTTTCAGACATTTATAACATTGCACAAAAATGTTTTTGAAAGCTTAAGTTTGTCAATCCTCCATTTTCAGAAGACTGCATAAATATATTTTTCAAGGATAAAAAGCTTTTGAGCATTTTCTAAACTATCAAAAAAAATTTTAGGCACTGATACCTAAACAGCAGCTTAGAATTTAATTGTATGGATTTACCCTTGAAAACCAGATGTGCTTCTTACATTATTGTATGGCCTTCCTTCAGAGAAAATACAGCTACAGAAAATGGCTATAGATTTGAGCCATTTGCTGTCTCCAGAGACAGGCAGCTTAGCATGGGCAAATGTCTGGAGAGCAATATATTTTTGAAGCAATTTATGGAAAAAAAATAAAAATAAAAATCACCTTGCAGTCTCTGGGCTGGATGAATCCGAGTTTGGGGGTTTTTAAAGTGGCTTGATACAGTTCTGTACTTCTGCTCCTGGCCCTGCCTGCAGCAGCAACGTTTGCCCCAGTTATCAGCAGAGTGGGAGCAGCAGGGCCATGGGTCAGGATGAGGTTCTGCTCCACGTGGCACAAACAGCAAGTCCTGGGTGCAAGCAGCTGGCAATTTCAATAGTTGAGACAGATACAAGATGAGAAGGAAACAGGTGGAAAGTAGAAATGGCATGCCCAAGTTCACAGCAGGTATGAGTCAGAAATAGAAGCCAAGTCTCAACTTCCACCCAGGACCTGCTTCACAACTTCCAAACCCCTCTGGATAATTGATTTCACTACAAAAAAAATCTGGGTGCTTAGGTGTACATGCATGCTCATTCATGAAGACTGGAGGTAAAAAAAAAAAAATATTAAGAAAATGCTCTTCAGCTGTGAACCAGCAAGGCCAAACTCATTGGTGATGCTATTTTAATGCTCACATCTAAATTACAGGCCAAGTTACAAAGGTGAAGGCTCCAGGTGAAGTCCTAGAGCATAAGGACAAGTCTCATCAAATCCAACTCTTCCCAAAAGCACAGGGGAAATATTTTGTCAATTCAGAGTTCTAGGATTGAATATTACCATGTCCAACAAAGGCCTGTAACAGACCTTTAGGAAAGCGTATAAAAATAAATTAAGAGACTGGACAATCCTTCCCAGGCACATCGTTCATTTCTGCCCCACCCCTGTTCAGTTTGTGGTTGAAAAATAAAGTTACAGAAATAACAAGATGCATTTGTTTTGGCTTTTCAGTACTTTTCACTTCTACATAGCTAAAAAGTGAGACGTACTGAGGCAAGAGCCTACTTTGGTCCACTCTAGAGGAAAACCAAGCAGTTATGAAAACTGCTCAAGTACCCAACCCCTGCTGTCTCAGGGGAGATTTGAAAAGCAATATCTAAATTTAGTAATGGGGCATAAGGCTGTATGTGGAACACCAGCTGTTATACAGTCAAGAAACCTTATTAGAAACTAAGGGACAGAGCTACTCCAACACCACACACTGCTGCTGGTTACTCTGGCATTTCCAGGCAACAAGGCCCCAGCCAAGAGCAGAATTCACTGCAGTACAAATAACTGGAAAATCCACCTCATTTACCTCTTACCTCACAATCCCTAGGCTCAAGCAGGACTTAAAGCTCACTTGTGTATTACAATAAACAAGCCTTTCTAGAAAAATACCCTATTATTTAGCATGGAGTCCAAAGAGGACTTTACATGTTAAAAAGAAAACTGATCCATTTACAAGGTATGTTAAAGCACACAGGGAATTTAAATACCATTTACACTGAGCTTTCAGATCCTCCTTGAGCAGCAACACCTCTCAGGCACAAATCTCATTTAAAACAATGCAACTCAAGATACATTTCAGGGAATCACAGAATGGTTTGGGTTGGAAGGGACCTTTAGAGGTCATCTAGTCCCTTCCCTATTTGGGTTGTGCAAACCAGGTGACAGCACAGATACTAAAGGCTGAATCTCCTCTTCATCCAAACTATACAAAGCTCAAAACTTACTGTTTTCAAGGTTTCCTGTAAGATTTCCTATGGACACAAATCCAATCAAAGTGTCTCCTTCTTACCCATATTTACCCCAAACCAAAAAAATAATGAAATTTGGAAGCTGAGGTAGCATCTGAGGCTGCTCATAAAACAAGCCCAGTATGAAAGCAAGGTGAAACAGCAGATTCCTCTCCACAATGACCTGAGCTGACAGCTACATTGCCAGAAGACTGAAATTCTTTCTCTATCGCTCCTTGACATAGCCACGGAACTTGGGAGATGGTGGAGGGTACTTCTTTTCTGTTCTATAACCTATGTAAGGAAAGAAGAAGGCCTTAGAAATCAAAGGAGCTTCAATGTAAGTGGAGAAAATTGAGGCAAATGCAGGGGAAGCTCAGGGAAGGACTGAGGTATGAGCAGTGCTACTTAAAATGCTGTCTTTTTTTCCACACACACATCCCAACCCCCCTCTTTATCTCCCATCAGTTATGGGCCTTCAGCTTGCTCCTCAGAATTCCTTTCAATATTTTCTACATGTTTAATTTTCATTTTTATGACCACACTCTTTCTCCTTCCTCTGCCAACAAATGCGAGGCCTGAGGAAGACAAAACAGGAACAGTTCTGGGGAGCTCCTGACAGTGCAGAGGAGCATAAACCCATCCCCAGAACTCACCCCTGAAGTTATCAGTTACATTAGCAGAAGATGCTTCTTGATGACAAAGAAGTCTTCATGCTATTAAGGGATGGTTCAAAATACCTTACTCCTTTGTTTAAGAGGAATATGCACTCCCAAGGATTCCTGTTTATCAGTCCCCAGGTTCTCTTCTCTCACCCTTCCCTTGCCAAATTCCTCTTAATTATGGAAACCCAGATGTGTGACCATGAAATAGGAGTTGAGGAATTAAGTAAATTAATCAGGCTGCGAAGGGCAGATGCAATGCCTACACTACACCCATCACATTAAAACAAATCTAGGACTAGTGGGAATTGACATTCAGAAAAACTTCAGTTCTTTCAACACATCTCTCTTTCCTAATCCAAGTCTCTCCTCAGTACGAATCCCCTGTTTCTTGTAAGCCAAGCTGCTTTTCCCAGGCGTCCTCCACCAAGAATGTGAGCAGGCAGAGGCCTGGGAGCTTTCCTCCCTCCACACTGTTGACATAAAAACAATTAAGGAATTCTCCAGTTTGGATTGTTATTTCTGCAGCAATCCTTTGCCAGGGTTACTCACATAATTACTGTAATCTTTTAATCTAAGAGCTCTCCAAAGCCTTTTAACACATCCAGGACATGGAACCTCTAATCCTGACTCTCCAGACAGTTCAGATGCCTACAAAAACTCTTCAAGGGTATATGGACAAGCACAGGTCTCTCCTGATTCCGTCCATATGCCAGCAGTGCTCTGAGCTGACCTTTGAGCAGCACTCACCATTCATTGACAGATTTCATACTCCATTTCCACAACTTCCTGATCTCAACCTTAGGTATACACACCCTACATGTTTCCCAAAGCAGTGCACCAACAAAAACAAGGTTTGCATCTCTTTTGCAACAGAACACACTGGACACTCATGATTTCATATCACTAAGAGAAACAGATGTTAACTGTTAGTGAAAATGTATGTACAAAGCCCAAATTTAAGGTTTCAGCAGTCTTTAAAGGGTAAAGAGTACCAAATCAAAGAAGTGAAGGACTATTTCATCTTGCAGGAGTTTCTGTAAAAGACTTCATGAACAGCTGCAAAAAGACACCTCTTGAGCCATTTAGATTTCCTTTTCCTTTCTATCCCTCAAATAATTTCAATAACTATTCCCTGAATCTCTTACTGCTATTTGTAAAGGGAACAATGTAGGGTTTTACACATAAAACTACACCCAAGCATAGCTTTGCAAAGAGTATAAATTAAACTAAATTGGAAGGTGCTACATTCCCATCTGTTCCCCTCCATCAGAACCAATTCTTATTGGGCCCAGGGGAGACAACTCAAAAAGCTGAAGTGGCAGAAATTAACAGCATAAATAGTTTTCTGATCCTGCTTGTGGAGAACAAGAGGCAGGAATGGATACCCACTTGGACAGTAGGTATGCCACACGAACTACTCAGACCAGCCTGAGGTTGTGAGATCACATCACCTGACCTGCAAGTCACCATCCCACGGAGACAAAAACTTTGTGTGCAGTCAAATGAGGTAGGTTTAAGTTTGTTCATTCATTTTCAGCTACAAAAACCACATTAATGCACAGATTCCTCTGTTTAGGTTCCTAGTAACTGCTCTTGTGCCTGGGCATACCCACACTGACCTTGCAGAATGGTTTGGGTTGGAAGGGACCTTAAAGACCATCTCATTCCAACACCTTGCCACAGGCAGGGACACCTTCCACTAGACCAGGTTGCTCCAAGCCCCATCATCCTGGCCTTAAACATGTCCAGGGATGGGGTAGCCACAGCTTCTCTGGGAAACCTGTTCCAGTTTCCTCACTGTAAAGAATTTCTTCCTAACATCCAATCTAAACTTACTCTCTTACACTTTGAAGCCACTATCCTTGTTCTATCACTACAAGTCTCCTATTCAAGAGGATGCAGCCAAAAATAAAGCACACGGAAAAGAAAAAAAGAAAAAGAGGAGGAAGAAAAGCACTTTATTTTTCATTGTCGTGTTCAGAACAACATAAATGTTTCAACCTGAAGTACTAACCTCAGACCGCTCGTGTTCTCCACAAAGGGAAGCCTGTAACCTTATTCTGGGCAACAAAAAGAACTTTACCACGCTGTGCTGAAACCACTGGGTAATTCAAGGCCCTCCAGAGGCCTCGAGCCCTCGCAGTGACCAGCCCCAACCCTACGGGCTCCCTCGACCCTTGCCCTTTGGAGCCTTTCCGGGGCTACAACGCCGAGAACAACCTTTCCGTGCCCCCACGCGTGTGGCCGCCACCCTCCAGGGCAAAACTTGCCATTACATTTCCAAATAGCTCCCTCGCAGCCAGGCGTGCCCCTGCCCCGAGCGGGGCGATCCTGCCCCGCTCCGAACGCCCAGCGAGGGCGCGGAGCAGCGCCGGGAGCAGCGGGGACCCCCGGGGCCACCCCGAGTCCCGCCCCGGTGCCCGCGGGCCGAGCGCGCCCGGCCGCGCTCCGCCGTGACCTTGCCCAGCCCCTGCCCTGCCCGGCCCGGCCGGGCCCCGGCGCTGCCCGCGGCCCCCGCGGCGGGGCCGGGAGGGCTCGTCCCGGTACTCACGGCGGAGGAAGCGGCCGAGCAGGCGGGCGGCGGCGGGGCTGCAGCGAGACATCGTCCCGTCCGCAATGACGGCGGCGGCGGCCCCGAGCTCGGCCCGCCCCGGCGGCGGAAGCGGCTCCGCGGGGCTTTCTGGGTCTTGTAGGCACGGGAGCCATGAGGGTGGGGAATGGCTCTGGGATCACCGAGTCCAAGCCGCGACACGGCACCGCTACGGACACGCAGTCTGTCCTCAAACACCGCCAGGGACGGCGACCGCGAGGAGCTGTCTCCGTCGAAGGCAGGGAGGCCCTGCAGAGAGACCTCCACAAATGAGAGGGCTGGGCAATCACCAACCTTGTGAGGTTCAACCAGGGAAAGTGCCGGATTCTGCACCTGGGATGGGGCAACCCTGGATGTACAGACAGACTGGGGAATGAGGGGCTGGAGAGCAGAGCCATGCAAAGGGACCTGGGAGTCCTGGTCAGTGGAAAGTTGAACATGAGCCAGCAGTGCCCTGGCAGCCAGGAGGGACATCCCTGTCCTGGGGACATCAGGCGCAGCATCACCAGCCGGGCAAGGGAGGGGATTGTCCCCTCTGCTCTGGGCTGGGGCAGCCTCACCTCGAGTGCTGGGGGAGCTTTGGCTGCCACAATATAAGAAAAACATTGAACTATTGGAGAGTGTCCAAAGGAGAGCAACAAGGGTGGTGAAGGGCTTTGAGGGGAAGTCATTTGGGAAGCAGCTGAAGCCACTTGTTCTGTTCAGCCTGGAGGAGACTGAGGGGAGACCTCAGTGCAGTTACAAATTCCTCGTGAGGGGAACAGGAGGGACAGACACTGATGTCTCCTCTGGGGTGACAGTGACAGGACCTGAGGGCATGGCCTGAAGCTGTGTCAGGAGAGGTTCAGGTTGGATATCAGGAAAAAGGTTCTTCCCCCAGAGGGTGGCTGGGCACTGAGCAGGCTCCCCGGGGCAGTGGTCACAGCACCAGCCTGACAGAGCTCCAGGAGTGTTTGGACAATGCTCTCAGGCACAGGCTGTGACTCTGGGGGATGGTGCTGTGCAGGGCCGGCAGCTGGACTGGATGATCCTTGTGGGTCCCTTCCAACTCAGCTTGTTCTGTGATTCTGTGACTCCATCACCTCACAGAATCACAGGATGGGAGGAACCACAGTGCGTTACCAGGTTCAACCCATGACATCAGCTGCCTCCAGAAACATGTCCTGTAAATATAACCAGTACAAATAATTGTGCATTTATGGGCATAGATGGTGTAGGCAGAGCTGTGGGAAGTCGGTCGAGAAGAGACAAAGTTTTGCTTTGGAGCAAAAATAAACAAGCAAAGTCATACTCTGATTTCTTCCTGATTTATTAATTAATCATGTCCTTAAGCCTGAAGCGAGAAGGAGACTGTAATGAATGAAGCATCCAAATTTTAAGCTTCTTATAAGGTATATATGATCCCCTTAGGAGGACTCACACACACTGATTTTACAAGGAACACTCTCACTACTAAAAGATTTATACCTGGATCCATTTCTGAATCAATTTTTCCTTGAGGCTTTCACTAAGACTCTTGTGGAGGTTATAGAATTTGAGTTAGATGCCAGTGCATCATCATTCTGTATACAGAAACATTTCGCTGTTTCAGTGTTTTTAACAGGATCAGGTAAGATGAGGGTAGGGCTTGTTGGTTTGATGGTTTGTTATTTTTTAAACCTGAGTAGCACGTGCAAATAATTCAGTCCTTTTCATTCAAAACCTTACTGCATATAGAGTCTTTTGATTCTGTAATTAACATCAATCACTCTTAACTGTTGAAGTTTCAGGGTATGGAAATGAGCTGTACAATATCAAATTGGCCAGACATGCATGGAATTGAGGAAAAACAAACTTATTTTCAATTGTTTTAATGCAGTGGTTTGGTTCCTGTCAGAGAACACTCTGTCCCACCAACATTAATTTTGCTGATGTATTCAACTGCCTAGAAAGAAACCATTCAGCCCAGGAAGAAACAATGCAGCAATTATCAACACTCAGGTAGCAGTGACGGGGGCTGCCTCACAAAGCTCAGGTCAGACCCAGTTCTAGTGGGGTGGCCAAAGGACTGCCCACTGTCCTAGGACTGGAGCCCCTTATGCCACAAACATTGTGGTGACCTTCCCACCAGGCAGAAGTCCTTCGGGATAGTCTTGTTGCCCAGAAAAGCTCATCTTTTCAACGGAAAGAAGAGCAGTGGTCCAGCTCCTTCCAGTCCCTTTGAATTCCTCATCCCTGAAAGTGTTTGAGACCAGACTTGATGAGGCTCTGAGTAGGAGCAGGAGGTGTGCCTGCCTATGGCAGGGGGTTGAACCTAGATGGTTTTTAATGTCCCTTCCAACCCAAACCATTCTGTAATTCTGTGGCAGGAGTCACACACTTGGGCCATACAATAAACTCAGAAATATTAAAAACCTTAAGGTTGTGTTCAGCCTGGCATCCACACAAACTGCACAGTTGGTACGGCCACAAAATGGACTGTGTGGGCAGGTATTTAACAGCATCAAATATACTCCTGATTTCCCATTCAGAATCTGAAGCAGGTTTGTCTCCTGGTGCTGGCCAGAGCTAAAAGACATCCCATTGACAAATGCAGGTTCCAATAGGGAGGGTTTAGGAGGAAGGCCATCCTTGGAGGGAAAGCCTGTATTTAGGGAATTGCTAAACTAGAGACAAGTTCTTGAGCTGGTTTAGCCCTTACCTCAGTGATGACTCTGGGCCTACATTTCTGGCCTCAGCTCCTGTCTGATCACTGTCTCCCAATCTTACCCTCAATAAAACATCTCAGCAGCTTGAAATCCTCATAAATCTTGTTAGCTGTAGAGGCATCATCACCTCCTATCACTGGAACTTAAGGATGTGCAAATAAATTGGTCATTCCCCACCATCTCCCTGGAATCAAGGCAGGAACCCAAGTGTGAAGCCAAACCCTGGCCTCACATCTATCCAGCTTCCAGCAGCTAAGGGGAGCTGACCCTTCTAAAAACAGACAAGTTTGTAGGTTTCTATACTTTAATTTATAGGTTGTAAGTAAAAATAATCCCAGCATCTCAGCTCTGGGAAAGTGACTGGAAGGAGCTGGACCACTGCTCTTCTTTCCTTTGAAAAGACCACAGAGAAATTAAGAGCTGAGGATTCCCTCTGAAGGGATTAACCACACTTGTGATTTAACCTGGTTATTTTTAACCTGCAGCCTGTGGTTTTCAGTAACAAAGCTATGGTTGAGAGCATCTGCTAAGGAATTAGTTAGAAATTGACTTGCTGGGACTTCTGTAACTCCAGAGAGCAGAGATAAAGACCAGTGGAGAGTTACGGCAGGGAGGGTGTAGGTGGAGCAAGAAAAGGATCATCCAGCTTGCTCTTTTTCTGTACAGTCTCTATTATGCTTTCAGCAAACAAATTCTATGTTTTGCTTCTGAAAAATCCTGCAAACTTTTGTGATACTGCTATTAGTATAGTTATTTGGGGGGGGGGGAGGGGGTGTCAGTATTATTAATGCCACATGAAAATAAAGAAGCACACAAACACTACCCCTTATCCCCTAAGCTGTGCCGTGGCTTGGTATTTCTAAAGAGGCTGACATTTCTACGGCACTTCACAAACAGGAGATCAGATTTCAGCTTGGCACCAACTGTGGTCTCAACACCAACATTTGGAAGCGCTTCAGTGGGAAGTCCCAAGGATGGACACCTGCAGCCTGCCAGCCCCAAAATGATCCCTTCAGGTCCATCATGGCTTGGCTTTCTCCTGGCAGGAAGATGCTTGCCAAAGACCTGTGGTGATCCTTATCTAAACAGTGTTTTTTTCCTTTGCTCTGTGATTTGAAGCAAGTCTGGCTTTGTCACATATCAGGGGCTTATCGGAGCTTACTCATTTATTCAGTATATTTTGCCAGAAATGCTTCAGCAGTTCCAGGTCTTATAGAAAATCTTGACATTTGATGGGTTTTTGTAGCAGCTCACTGGGCTGCAGCCGTACACCTCCCACTGCCTTTCTCCCTCTTGGAGACGGGGCAGCCAAGCACAGCGATCTGGTTTATTAAAAACACAGGTGTCAGACCTGGGGCTGCCCCACTGTGCTGGGAAAGGTCACGTCCTGCAGACCTGCTCTTCCAGATCATCAAGCTGCACTGCTGGTCACGAGGAGTGGAGCAGACCTGAAGATGGGAGGGGTTCACAAAGGGAAAACAGCAGATTGGGGGGACAAATTCTGTTCTCAGAGAACCTGCACATGGTTTTCCTGGTGTTGGAGCAGGATATAGGATCCTGCAAATCCTCTGCCACCCAGGAAGAAGCAGGAGCAAAATGGGATATAAGTTCCTTGAAATGCATATGCCAGAAAAGCCTCTGGCCGTGGCTTGTCCCCCTGCTGTCAGGAATTGAGTTTGGCTCTTAATTCTTTCATAGAATCATGGAATGGTTTGAGTTGGGAGGGACCTTAAAGACCATTTCATTCCAACCCTAATTCTTTGCCCTGAAAAGCACCCCACTGAATACCAATGAATCCCTGTGTGATAAATAAACTCAAGTCTTCTTTCCTGGAGGCCACATTGGGTTTTAAGGTTTCAGTTTTGTGGGGTGCATCTCAGCAGGAGCTAAGCTGAAAGCTGATAAAACCCTGACATCTAAGGGCCAGAACTGCAGCAGTGAGAATAGGCACATTCCTTTTGACCTCAGCATCCTGAAGTGCTGTGGTTCATGTGTCTCTGCATAATTAGTCATGGAGCAGTGGGTTTTTTTACCCCTGTGGGGTTTAAGAAAGCCATATTTCTGAAAATCAGCATCAGAAAATAAGAGAGTAGCAAGGACTGAGAGCACCCAAAAGCCACATCCAAGAGGAAGGTCTCAACCTGGCTAAATGTAGCACAGCCTACAACAGATCAGGTCTAGTCTGATGTCCCTAGAAGTCACAAACCCATGGGACAATGTGTTCATCTTCACCATGGAGAGCAGTAAATCCAGCTACTTCCCTTTTGTCCTGTTCCCCCATCATTGTCACCAGCTACTTCATAGGGAGATTGGTCAGGCCACTGCAGGACAACTGGGCTGGGCAGGGCAGGGCTCTGTGGTCCTGGAGAAGGAACTGGTGGCTTTTCTTAGTCCCAGGTGACAAATGTGTCCCTCCAGCAGTCTTCTGGGGCTATTCCCTTAGTTCCAGTGATGTTCACCCACCTCTCCTGGAGACACACACAGAAAAACACAAAGCAAAGCTCAGTTACAATTCATTTAATTCTGCATCATAGAGCCATAGAATGCTTTGGGTTGGAAGGAACATTTAAAGGTGCTCTAGACAACTTCCCTGTCATGAGCAGGGACACCTTGCACTAGACCAAGTTTCTCGGAGCCCTACCCAATCTAAATATATGTCAATGCCTTAAGAAGTGCTGAGCTGACAAATTACACATTTTTACTCCCTTTTACTGGATGCCATCAGCTCATTTTCAGTGGTCAGAAAGATCACCTGCAGTCTAGAAATCCCAGAGCTGGCCACAGCAGCTTCACAAATACATCTGTTGGACTTTTTGCACCAAAATTGCTTTTCTTTTCAGGCACTGTGGGATTGATGAAGACTAGAAGTTCTCTGGAGTCCACCATTTCTCTGGAGGCTTAACAGCCCCAGAATAAAATATGAATATAGGTTTATTCATGGCAGAATTTGTCTTGCACCTAAAGAAAAAAAAATTTTGCTCAAATTCGTTGTTACACTGAAGCCAGCTTTGTCCTTGTAAAAGTAACTGACAACATTAAAAGTGCCCAGATTCTTTCTAAAGTGAAGAGTTTTATTTGAGGTTTTTAATTTTGGAGAAACCTTGCTGACACAGCAATGCCAGTGTGCAAAGTTCTGCAGGACCAAGTTAATGTTCTACTGAATTCCTTTGCTTCAGGACTAGTTCTTGAATGTCTACAAAATGTATACAAATGTCTAAACTAAATCCACAGGGGCTAATCCTCATTTCACATCTTTGCAGTTAAATTTGGAGCAGCAGCAGTGAAGGCACTGCAATGAGACCTGGTGACCTCTGTGAGATCCCCGTGGCTATTTAGCCTTAAAAGCACAGAATCAGTTTTCACTAGGTATACCTATTTTTCGTTTTTAGTATTATGTAGTATATATTTTTCATTGGCCATAGAAGCTGTGGCTGCCCCATCGCTGGAACTGTTCAAGGACAAGGCTCTGACTAGCCCGATCTGGTGGAAGGTGTCCCTGCCCATAGCAGGGGGTAGAACAAGATGGTCTTTAAGGTCCCTTCCAACCCAAACTTTTCCACGAGTCCCTGATTTTTTCCGTGGCTTGTAACAGCCACAAACACCACTAGATGTCACAACTGCTTCACTGTTTGACTGCTTACTCTCTAACAGCCTTGGCTGAAGAACAACTTTTGCAGGTTCAACTGCAAAATTAAGGAGCAAAATACAAAGGCAAACTGCAGGAGCAAAATACAAAGACAGCTAAGCAAAATCAGATTTTGTCCTCGGGAAGTGCAGGGTGCTTTAGGACACACCTTGCTTGAGAAAAAAAAAAAATCCTGTGTTTCTCAGATCCTCTGGTTTTGGGCACAAAAAGGCTCTGCAGTATGTTCAATATGAAGGAAATTAATGTGCACGACCACCCTGACCCCTTGAAACTACAGCAAAAAACTGGAGGGAAGAAGTTTGATGTGGACTACAAACAACTGTGCTGGACACAGGAAAGCAAAGTGACCACAGAATATTATTTTTGCTTTTATTCTGATAATTTCAGTGCTGGAAGTGACTATCCTACACTTTCCTTAGTTATAGCATATGACATTTGTGTTGTCACTGTGATTGTTGATGCTTTATGGTCCTGGAACACAAAAGCACCCACCCACCTCCTCCTACTGAAATGGTGAAGAAATAGCAATAACATCAACTGAACTTAATTAGGCCAAACTCGAGGTGTTTTGTGTTGCAGGAGCTAATTTTAGATGCCAAACTGCCACAGAGGCTGGCTGTATCTCTGCCCTGTTTTAGCAGCTCATGGCAGAGAAGCAAATGATTGGAAGGTGAAGGAGAGAGCACAGTTGCTTCAGCCCATGGGAAGGTCAGGGAAGAATATTCTTCCTCTGTTCCCAAGGCAATCTGATTTCTGTCTCTGCTGGTGTCATCCAGAGGAATCTGTTCATCCTCAGGACTTGGCACTGAGGTTGCCACAAAAGAAAAATACACTGGTTTTGGAGGGAGGTTCAAACTAATTATCTCCCACAGGTTTTTAGAGAGTTTTTCTCCCTCCCCTAAACACACTGTAGTCAGTGCACCAGACTGTGCCATCCTTATATGCATAAAAATAATAGCAAAGCTGAAGATTATTAATTCATTTATTTGCTCTCTCATGATCAGTAATTGCTCCTGTGGATTCCTTTTTCACTCCAGCGACAACAATTATTGCAAACAAAACCAAAACTGGATTCCTGTGAAATTGCTGTTAAAGCATTCCCTGAAGGTGGGGAACATAAAACAAAACAAAACAAAACAAAACAAAAAAACCAAACCAAACCTAAAACCAATAAAAAAGTACAAATAAAAAGAAAACAAAAGTGATTGTCAGAACAACAGCACCTTACAAGAAGCAGTGAACATCTTGGTAGGAATGTTCTCACTGTGATGAATTGTGAAACACCTTCTTTGTGCAGGAAAGAGAAAGGGCAGACATTGATCTCTGCTCTGTGCCCGGGGACAGGACCTGAGGGCATGGCCTGAAGCGGTGTCAGGGGAGGTTTAGGTTGGATATCAGGAAAAAGGTTCTTCCCCCAGAGGGTGGCTGGGCACTGACCAGGCTCCCCAGGGCAGTGGTCACAGCACCAGCCTGACAGAGCTCCAGGAGTGTTTGGACAATGCTCTCAGGCACAGGGTGTGACTCTGGGGGATGGTGCTGTGCAGGGCCAGCAGCTGGACTGGATGATCCTTGTGGGTCCCTTCCAACTCAGCACATTCTGTGAAGAACCTGGTTTAACTTCCATTTTAGGGAAATGGACACAAATTGGGAAAGTCCAGGAACTTCAGCTAAATTAGTTCACATCCCAACTGTTCTTCTCTAAAAGCTGAGTGCATTTAATGGGAAAACAAGTTTAAAATCCCACAGAAAATAAATGGCACTTTTACCTTGAGTGAGCTTTGAATCAGACCTGCAGTGGGTTCCAGAGGAAATCCACTGGAGGTGCTCCCATCCCTCTGGGAGATGTCCCATCACAGAGCACTGGAAGCACAGGCAGGAGCCTGCTTTTCCAGAGCAAGGGGCATATTTGGCTCAGTGGGGTTTCTGTTTGGTTACACCACTTCCGTGGGTACCACAGAGGAGTGTTAGCTGTCTGCTCTCACACTCCACTGAAACACCCAGGCACATTTACCCTCAAACTGAAATATTTGCAGTGTTTAAATTCACTGGGATTATTGACAAGTTTAGAATGAGACAAGACCAGGTCCTGTAGGAAACCACAGTGAAGCACCACTCGTCATACACCTGTGTGTGACAAAATATGATTTTGATTGGATTTACTTGTGCAGGACAAGAAATATTTGAAAGGTGAGGTTCTAAATGGCTGATTCTGGCTGTGCTTCCTCCACGTTGGGGTGGACTGCGGAGGAGGAGGTGGACCACAGAGCAGGGGGTGGACCATGGGTTAGGACCCACATCTCTCCACTGTAACAGGAACCCAGAGTGGCACAAAGGTGTCTGAACTGCCTGAAGCTTGGGCAGAGGGTTCCCAGCCTGTCTACATTCACCTAATTTGCATGATTTGCTCGTCACAGGATTATTTATTACAGCGGCTCTAGTCAAATTCCACTTCCTCACTTTGAAGCAATGCTTTGTCCATCTGACTTCAGATGCAGCCTAAAACCAACTGAGGCCAGTGAGTCTGCTCAAGCTGACAGGCTTTGCTAAATGAGCTTCTCTGTTGGACTCAGTGGTGCTTTCTTTGGAGATAACACCAAATCACAGCTCACCCAAGCTTGGTGCCAACTCCCTTCATGACTGGAGGGAAAAGAAACTTGGCCCATAATTTGCCTGGGAAGAAAAGAGGGAATAAAAGAGAGAAGAGAAATATTCCTCCCCTCCTCCCCCGACTTCTAGGCTCAATATGTACCTCAGCTTTTTCTAAACCAATCTAACAAATCCTAGATGAAAACATTAATCACAGCTACAGATATAGCTTCTCCTCTGCCCCATTTCAGCCTGAGAAGCACCCTGTGAGACTCAGAGAGGCTTCCTCCCTTTGGTGAACTTCCCAAGCTGTGCCAATTGGACCAGGCCATCCTCAGGGCTTGGAGCTGTGTCAGAGATGCCCCAGGTGATCATCCTCAAGACACCAAAGGCTCCTTGTGTGTTTTGCCTCAACTGCTTGGACTGACCTCCCCAAGCATTGCATATGTTTGTCTGGAGAGGGCTTGCCTGTTTCCAGAAAAACAGGATGGTTTCAAACCATCTGCTTATCGGCAGGGGTTACAACTACTATTGCCAGGTGAAAACTGAGAGCCCTCATCTCTTTTGTCCTTTTGGAACTGTATTGCAAAACAAACAGCCCCATGGCTGTTCAGGTTTGGTCACAACCCAGAAATTCTCTTTAGCAACCTGGCTGCTGGCACCTGAGTGTGTTAAATCAGACTTTTTTGGGTGATGAAGGCAATGACAGGGCTGATACTGGATGTAGGGGATGACTGGCTGCCTGGCAAGCAGCCCCATCCCCAGCACAGCCACTTTCACCATCCCTCTGATGGGGAGGTAAACAACACAAATTTGAGTGTGTTGGCTTCGTCTCACTCCAAAAATCACCTGTCCTGTTTCTACAGTGACCTGGCAGTTTGCCAGAAATCCCCCGCTCCCACACAGGTTCCATGGAATTTTTCAGCACATGAATCTCCATATCCTCCCCATGATCACACCTCTGCCCAGTAGAACAAGCCCAGTGAATGTGTCCCATCAGGGATCTTCCTTTGAAACATCTTGGTTTTTAAAACTGCATTTCACTCAAAATTTCAAAGCATCTTTCCTCTCCATCTGTGAATCCATCTGCAGCTGCCAGAGATTTCTGGTTCATCAGCTCCACCTGCCTCACTGGAGCTGTTGGTGTGGAGGTGAGGAACACTAACCATGGGTTGTCACCCTCTGATCAGTGGAAGCCTTTTACTAGATCACATTTTCCTAGCAAGTAAGCAACAGCTCGGGTCAGCATGAGATACTCTGTATACTTGAGTAGATCTGAAAAACTCTCTCTGCATCCTCCACTGAATATTCTGAATTCAGGAAAATCTTATAGCAATCCTTTCCACTTCTACACATCCCTGCTAGAACAGCATTTTCTGGTCTAAGCACTGCAACATTTTCCTGCAGTGTTATTATAGTTCTCTGGTGTTGAGAGACTTGTAGGCAGGAGGGGATGTGAGTTGCCTTTGTCTGGGGTGGGCACTCCCAGGAGGTGAGAGGTCCTGCCTTAAATAGATGGGGTGAATCCATTTGGCTCTTTCCATACAGCTCCAGGTTTGTCCAAGCTCATCTAGCTTTTTTTGAGTGGGAGGTTATGTGAGATAAATCCTATTACTGCTGTGGGAAAACCAGGAGTAAGGTGTTCCTGGTCCTGCTCTACCCATCTGTTTGATCAGCAAAATGGGTGCAGAGATGGATCAATAGACAAATAAACGAATTATAGCAGACAGTATTTGTCCGTGCTTGGCCAGCCATCTGGCTAAATAGCAATATTGATCCTGTAAATAATGATATCCCTGAAATACCTCACTTACTCCTCAAGCAATAAATACAGGCTTTAGGGTGTGAATTTCTCCACTGAATTTTTCTTGGGGAAGCAGCCATCCACTACAGAGTAAGAGCAACATGTGGCTTCTCTCTCACACATCGGTTTTATCTTATCTATTTCTCTTAAATTAGTCAAATGAAGACTACAAAGGCATCAAGCCTTTTTTTCTGTCTCATTTACTGAATATTCAGCTTGGAACTCTGAGTATTATTTAATCAAGAAATGTTTGAGTTTCCC
The DNA here is from genome assembly GCA_013400495.1 of Nicator chloris. NCBI lineage: Eukaryota > Metazoa > Chordata > Aves > Passeriformes > Pycnonotidae > Nicator > Nicator chloris. The sequence continues at coordinate 42,664 of WAAE01000304.1, forward strand.
AAGCATTCATTGACCAAACAAAGCTTATTTTCCCCTTTATAACCAAAATGTTCCCAAAGTGGATGACTGAAATAAGCTGCAAGAGCTCACATTAGGCACTTAGTGACTGCAGCACTCTTAGGCAGCCCAGTGTGAGAGCTGAGTTAAAAGACAACACCTGCAGAAATGATCCCCTAGGTGAGAAGCCCCCATCAGGGCTTGGAGAGAAATAAAAGCCCAAGGCCAAGTCAGTCGTGATCCAGAGGGATGCAGAAGCCCAGAGCGAGGGTCTCAGGGGGGAGGGGAGGGACTGGGCCAGCCGGGGGCTCTGAGGGGAGGGCAGGGGCTGTCCTGTGCTGGGCACCCCCAGTTCCAGGTGCTTCCGTGGGTGCTGGCAGTGCTGGGGTGTCCCAGACTTCCAGGGCTCTTTGTGACACAGGGGCCATGCTGTGCCCAGAAGCCACTGTGACCTCTGGGGGGTTTTTGGGGCACAGAGGCCTGGAGTGCCACTGCCCAAGGGCACTTTTCTCAGGAGGCAGCAGCTGCCTGAGAACCTCTGCAGGAAAGCATGACAGAGACACCCGAGGGGGAGAAGGTGAATCCCAAATCCTTGCCCACCCAGGGGCTGCTGAGCCTGAAGAGGCAAAGGATGAGCAATGGGGCAGGAAAGAGAGGCTGGTGATGGGACAAGGCTGGGTTTGAGCTGTGCCAAGACAGCCCCCTCCACCCCATGCCTCCTCTGTCCCACAGATGGACTTCAAGCAGCCACAGGTGGACCGCAGGCAGCCACAGAACAAGAAGCACTGCCCAAATGCTCCTCCTGAGGCAGCAAAGGCAGCAGCCCTGGGCAAGCAGGTGCCCTCAGCAGGGGCACAGAGCCATGTCCCACCCCTGCAGAGGCCCTGCTCTCTCCCAGGCCCCTCATCTGCCCAGGGGGCAGTGCAGACCCTCGGCAGGCAGCGGGCAGTGCTGGCAGCACCAGAGCCTGGGGAGGGGGCCTGTGCCAACAAGGAGGAGAAGAGGGAAGTCTGCCATCCCCTTGAGCCGTGCCAAGGGGAAAACCACATGGAACAAGAGCTTTCCCAAGGGGAAGTCAACAGAATCCTGAAGCTGTCCCAAGGGGGAAACAACAGCAACAAAACATCACTGCATGAAAACTGGGGACACATCACAGTCCGGACTGTCTGGGTCAACCCCAAGTACCCGGAGCTCTTCTGGGACCCCCTCCAGGAGGAGGCAAGAGCAGCAGCAGATGAACAGGTGCCAGCAGCAGGGGCACAGAGCCCTGCCCTGGACAGCCCCTGCTGCTCTCCCTGTTCCTCACGGACTCAGCTGGCAGCCCAGACCCTCAGCGACTCGCAGGGTGTCCACAGGCAGCCCTCCAGCCCCAGGCAGGCCCTGCGGGCTCTGTGCACCCTGCTCTGGTGCTTCTGCATGGAGGTGCAGCTGGATGGTTTGTGATTCAGATCGGTTCACTTGGGGCAGTTCAGTTGTCAATAAATATTTTTGTATTTGTAAAGAGCTCTGGAGAATCGTCACTGTCCCTTGTTACTGCACAGAGACTTAAGGCAACCAACACCTTTCCTGCAGGAGGGCACACCAGTCAAAGATGCTGATTTGCCAGCAGTGCTCAGTGAGCCACCTCAGGACCCAGATGTGTTCCAGCAGCACCAGAGATGTGAAAATCAGAGGTTTCATAGTCATTGTGGCCACCAATTGTCACCTCACCCACGAGAGCCTCTCTGGGAACAAGTAGCAAAGCACAGATGACACCTCTCCGCATCAGCTCCCCGAGCCCCTCTGCCAAGAAGTTGTCATCCAGGTGTCTTGGGAATCTCCTGGACTTATCTTTTCCCAATTAACATCTGCCCAGTGGAATTGCCCCACAAGGACAACGGTGGTTGGGTTGGTGGTGTCCTGAGAGTCCTTAAAGAATAACTCCACCATGCCACGTCCTGGCTGGATCCCACGATGCCAATGAACAATATCCTCTGACTGGTGTCAATTCTGGGCACTTGAGGTGAAGAAATGTCACTTTGAGATAAAGGAGCTTGGATGAAATATTCCCTGCTGATCTGGCATGTGGGGGATGTAATCAACTTTACTTTTAGTTCACTGTCTCTAGAACGTCCATGATTTTTCAGGTATTAGATTTACTCTAGGGAAAAAGATCCCAGCTAAGTAACCAGACGGGTTTTCCTCTTCACAACTCAACACAGGACAAGCTCAGCTGTAGAGAGGGAACATGAAACTGTGTCTGCCTGCCTGGAGCTTGAAAACATGTCCATCTGATTTTCAGAAAAAAAAAAACAAACCTACCTTTTATATCTTTTATACATGACCCAAAACTGATTTAGTTGAAAAACAGAAAAGGCAAGAAAATGCCCAGGCAGGATGGATTAAATGATACTGAACCTCTGAGTAATGTTTTGTTGTGATTGTGACTGTCACAATCCTGTGGCAAAACCTCCAGCTGTACAATCCAGTGAGCAGAGAGGATTTTTCTAATGATTCTACAGCTGAGGATGTTCAATCTGCTAAAAGTTTCCTGCTGACTTGCTTTAAAAGTGATAAAAGCTCTTGGCCAGCCTCGCTGGTGCTGAGGCAATGGTGTTGGTAAGGCAGAGCATCCTAGGAACTGGAAATGAAGCCCACTGGGCATTTGTGAGCATCAGAGATCTGAATTACAGCAAAGCGGCTCCTTGAGCAGCTTCCAAGGATCGGATGAGGGAGCAGTAACAGCCTTGGGCTGCTGGGGAGCCTCTGGAAGGAGGCTTGAAAAGGCTGTTGATAGCCAGGGCTACCACGGCAGCAAATCCACAGGAAAAACACAGAGCCTGAGCAAAAACACTCTGTGCAGTCTCCAAAGCCCCAGCCAGGGTCAGCACGTGCTGCTTGAGCTCTCAGATAAGGATGAAAGAAACGTTTCATAAATGATAAACCACAGCCCACAGCTGACTTGCAGAGAAACCTGCAAGTACCCTGTCCAAAAAGTGGTGGTCTGTGGCAAAGAGGCTGAGTTTTCCTGAGGTGCTCATATGCAGTGGATCATACCCTGAAAACACTCTCAGGAAAAACTGTGATTATCTGCTTGCTCATCAATTAGACAAGATTTTGGTCCATTACTTATGAGCTGATGGATTCAACTCTTGACTGATCTGGTCCAGCCCTCACTAAGTTACATATAAAAGTAAAGGAAAGAATTATAGTCTCCTCTTCAAAAAATAATACTCATTTAAGGGTTAGAGGAAGGCAGGACTGTCTCTTTTTTTCCAGCAATAAATGAAGATAGTAAGAAAAGCAACCCAGTGTACCATCTAGATTTACAGCGGGGTTTTTCAATTGCATTTGTCAGTGCCAAATACATTACATTGGGATTAAACTGTACAGGTTATTAAATACTGATTACAAGAAGACAGCGTGCTGTGGCAGGCAAATAAAACTTGCAAGTCACTGAAATCAAGGCTTTGAAAATGTTTTAAGGGAATTAATGTTTAATTAGAGATTTTGATCTATAAGGCATTCTAGCAATAGCTTCAGTAGGAGATTACACAAACCTGTGAGACATTTATGAGTAGAAAGGGTACTTGATGTAGTATTTTCTTTAATTAATCCTGCACTGGAAGACCACCACAAGGGAATTTAGAGTTTGGTGCACAATAAAAAAGACCATTCCAGTTAGCAGGCACTTGAGCTTCTGTGGGGTTTCTTTTGCATTATCAAATTCATGTGCACGTATTTTTAACAATACGGCATGAGAACTCTGAATTTAGTGTGATTAAGAATATTTCTAACTCAACATCCCCAAGTGAACTTGCATATTGAAGTGTCAGGAGGTTTACAGATCTGAAGTATTTGGCTTAATAGTCACTTTTTTCTTCTGCTGAATTTCATCTTTCTGTTATTGACTTCCAGAAACAACATAAATCATCAAAAGCATTTTGCTTTCCAACATGACTGATGGTTTTATCTTTCACTCAGACATTCTTGTACAAAGTCTTCTGTTTTCACTAAAAAAAAAGTTTATGTAATTTCCTGTAGGCAAACCAATTGACTGATCCTTTACTGTTTTGCTCACTACCTTTAACATTGATGGTCTGACACGATTTTCACAAGGCTAGAAGTGTCATTAAGGAAGTGTAAGAGGCATTTGTGTTGGTAGGTGTTAAAATACAAACAGAAAAGTCTCCTGCTCTGAAAAAAAAAACCTCTAGGTCCCAGCTACCAAGGTTCTGGAGTAACAGGGATGATAAAACTCCCATTAAAGTTACTGGAAGGGGAAATGAATACAATTCTCAAGTTTTCAGTACAAAAACCCAGCAGTTTTAGGTCTTTAAATTCATCTTTAATCTGAAATGCATCAGCTTTATGCTGATGTACTGAGTGAAATAAAGCTGCAAAGACATTTTTGAGGATTCAAAAGGCTTGATAAACTTGAAAAATCACTTTGAAAATGAGGACATCTTTCCTTTTCCTCCTCCCTTCCTGGTACAGCTGGACCACATACAGTGTCATTACACAATTTTTTTTAAATCCGCACACTTAAAAATGGATCTGGCTTTATGTTTGAATTATATTAATACATATTACAGCTTACTAATATTCCTCACAGCTAATTTTTTATCTCTAGTTATGCTATGCTGATTTTCTCCTCATCACTTTAGCTGTAATTGTTTGGTTTAATACTCAGAGCACATATCCTCTATGCTGCCTGCTTAATTATTTTCACCTCTTTTTATGCCACATTTCTCAGATCAGTAATTATGTCAGATCATAAATCCCATCCTACACTGACTATAATAACTTGACAGATAGTAATACTTTCTATACAACATGGACCAAGGTGAGTTGGTTTAACAAAACACCTAATTTCTTTCTAGTTAGTTTAATTAATTAATCTTAATCATTTAACCTATTAACCACAGGTTAATTAAATTTAATCTGATGCACTCTCTTGCTATATTTATATTGCTTTTTTTTTTCTGAATGGGACTAGTGTTTCATTACCTCTGTTGCTCATTAATTTTAGTGCTGCTGTTGCTCTTTCTTGAAACGTTTGTTTCCTCCAGGGCCAAGTTAATCCATAATTCAGTGCTGATGGTAAATCTCCGTGCATTACCCACCACACAAAACCCAAAAGGCAACAGGGGGGGACTGGATCACATCAGGTAACAGAACCCACTGCAGGAATGCACCCTAAATAGCCACAACCAGCCTGCCTTGGGCGTAAAAGGACACCTCCTTCCACCTGCTTTTGATAGCATTTTTTTCCCAATGCTGTCTTCTAAAAATATATCCCTGCTTTTCTTCCCAGGGTGCGAGGGAGCAGGCTGGGATAGAAGTGGCAGCCCTTCCTAAAGGCTTCTGAAAAACAGCTTCTGAAAAATTAAAGCCCAGAGCAAACGCCACAGTGAAACCAGCCAAGGTGGTAAAATCAAATTCAACCAACTCAGGCTCAGGAGCTGTCAGGAGCAGCTGCACTGATTCTACCCAAGGAAGTGACAGGAGCTGCAGTGCCTGCCCTCAGCTGGAGATCTACCACATCATGCTCCTCTATCAACTGTCCCTCTCCAAAAACATATGGAATAATGGTGACAGCCTAGAAAAGCAAGGTCTAGGGACTAGAAATACCTCTGCTGCCTGTACACGTCACTTTTTTTCAAACATGCTTGTGGCAAGGCAGCTGAGCATCAATGTAAATGGGCTGTGTTGGTGACAGGGCAGAGCCAGGGCACAAAGCCACTGCAGGAGGGGATGGACTCCCTGCACCACACCTGAATGTACTGGCAGGTGAAGGTGATGGTGGTCATGACAGATCAGGGAGCCTGGCAGCCTCCAAGGGAAAGGACATGACCATTCCCAAGAGCCCCTTAAGTGAAACCCCATCTACTGACTGCAAATGTGAGCTGGGGGAGCTTGCAGAAGGATTCAGATACCAAATTTTCTCCAGGGATTTTAATTACACGCGTTTTAATTCCAGCTGCGTGGTACACTGCACACCATGCCCAAAACCCACAGCCTGAGACCCACTCAAAGTCCCACCCCAGCAGGGGAATCTGCTGCAAAAGCCCCCATGGGATCTGCCCCAGCACCCAGAGCAGCTCAGGAATCAGACCTGCCCATCTTCAGGCTAAGGAGCCCCTGCTGAGCACAAAGCTGAATGAGATCACAGCTGGTGCAGGGCCAGAAAGTAATGGTGCAGTAATGGGTTTATTGGCTTTTTGAGAAGGAGCTGTTTGATTTCAGACAGAGGAGAGTCAACAGCAGCATTCACTCCTCCTAATCTCATTTCCAGCAGCACGCTGAGTGAGAAGGCACTTGGGCACAAAGCTGTGCTCGATTGCTCTCTGTTTATCCAGGATTACATTAGGAGCCCAAGAGCATCTGCAAACAGCCCCTAGCCAGGGCTAGGGCTTTGCAAATGGCTCCTGCAGCACCAGGCTTGCAGGAAAAGAAATCCCAGTGTTTCCAGCAAGCTGCTGGCAGTTTGCTCTGTACGAGAGCTGGATTTAGAGGCACAGATTTTAGATGTGCAAATTGAAGACAGTGTCTGTTGAGGAAAGTACTGCAGATAACAAGTGTTGACCAGATAATTTGGTTCATTTAAAATAATTCATCTACCTTAAGCAAAAAGAAATCAAATGCAGAAGGATGGATTTGGCCAGGGTGAGGGATTTTTGCAAGGGGGAAGTTAGCAGAAGTTGGTCTGACCATGATGTGCCCCATTATCTACAAAATAAGTTACTCTGAGAACAAAATTACCACCAAGACTGGTATAACAGCTCTTTATTTCAGTGTCTAAAACACAAAGAAAGGGCTTGCATTTCAACATCAGAACCATGCAAAGCACCTATACACCAAAAATGAGATACTGAACGAGTGTCTCTCTCCTGCTACACGTGGAAAATTTAGGCAGGAAGACTCTGTTTTCCTGTGCGTTCTGCTCTATCCTTCCACAAATCAACCAGCTGTGAGGGGTGATAATTAACCTTCATTCCAAACCAAATCATTTGCCACCGAACACTATTCCATACTGCCCTAAGCTGCTAAAATATGCTCCTGTAAACTTCATCAAGCACCCAGTTCTGCTCTTGGTCTACAAGGACGAAGTCCCAAACATCTCCAGCTATAGGACAGACTTTAATCAGAGGTACTGAATTAAATGAGAGCAGAGTTTGGCTCAAAGGATGAATGTCTCCTCCATACAGAAGCCCAGAAAAGGCCTTTAGTAGGGTCCCAGAGAGGGGGATGTAGAGACCACCCTAGGCTCAGAGAATTGTCATGGTGCACAGAGGACAACCAGACATCCTGAACTATTAAAAAACAGTGGTATAGAAAAATAAAAGGCATAAAATACTGAACCAAAAAGGTTCCAAATAAGGCATCAGCAGGTCCCAACTGGATGTGCTCCTGTTACCTACTTCACCCTCCCAGCCAGGATAGTTAGGAACAATGCATTAGGATGCATTGTATTTCTGACTTCCATCATTAAGCACTATGAGCAACCAGAAGGGTTCAAGTTCTCTTTGAGAAAAAGAAAAAAAAACCCTCCAAACACAAAACCAGGGAGTAATGTTTTGGTAAGCATTTCTTAGAAAAGAAAATAAAAACATAACAGCAATTCATTGAACGACTCATTAAAAAAAGACGACATTCCTGTAAAGTAAAAATATATATATATATAAATAGAATCTATTTTTTGTTTGTTTGTTCACTTGATTTTTTTTTTTTTAAAAAAAAAGACATTCAGTATCAGGTCAGCGGATTCTGATGGGCTTTCCCTCGGGTCTCCTGCGACAGCCGCTGCTCCTTAAGGCAAAACGTCGGGTTTGGCACCGTCACGGCAGCTGAGTGCCCGTGGCAGGGCCTGTCAGCAGGGCTGCTTCTCCCGCACGCTGACGGAGCCGTCCTCCATCCCAAAATACACCACCTCGGCCATGTCGATGAACAGCCCCGTCTCCACCACGCCTGCGGAACGAGAGGTCGCCGGTTACTGCCACAGGCACCCCCGCGCTCCTCTCCTCTGCTCCGCCCGCGGTTTTGCTCGTTAGAAAGCACCAGTGCCCTCCATCAGAGGTCTGGAGAAGTGTCCGACCTCCATCAGCCACACGGGGAGCTTCTGGAAGTCTTTTCCCTGCAGCAAATCCCAGCAAGAACTCTGCAAAGATGGAGAAACAACTCCCAAAGCTCCCCCGACATTCACGCTGCCCCAGCCACCACTGTTGCACCAACACAACCACGAGAAAAGCGTTTTCTGCCATCTGATGACCCATGGGAGCAGGAGGAAGCTACACACCCCCACAGGACTGGGGATCATCTGAAAGACTCTCCTGTCAGAGATCTCCTGGCTAACACTTGTACAAATGCTGAGACTCGGCAGCTCCGGTGCTACCTCTGCAATTTGTAGCCCATTTGTGAATGGGCTTTTGATTGCATTTAATTATGGGGTGCTCCTAACTTCACAGTGATCACTGAGACACAGCCAGAGGCCAGGAAGGTGAATAGAAATGGAGGACAAGGGCCACCACAAGCACAAGGTGGCCAAAACCCTTCTACCAGCACTGCATTTAGGCTTTAACAGCCCCACATTTAGGGTCATCCACTTCTGGGCAGGGAAGAAGCTCTTCTTCCCTCAGCAGGTGCATTTCTGAGCAGAAAACAGTGCTGAGACCGCACCCACAGGATGGAACAGGTCCCATTATTTCCTATTCCTTTCTCAACCAAAAAGAAATGCAGGGAAGAAGTTCCTGCTGTGCAGGGTAAGCACTGTCTGCCTCTTGCACAGACACAGCTCTGATGATACAGAGATTCGTACAGCCATGGGCAGCACCTGGATTAGGCTATGGAGCACCAGGGGCAGCCCAGACCAGCAGTGCTCACCAGAGATCCCTTCCAATCCCAGCAATTCTGTGATTCTGTGGTAAGAGCTACTGAGGGAAGCAAAGCCACTGACCAGAAACAACTAGAAGTTACTGGCCACTCTTCACCCAGCCTACTCCCACAGCCTCTGCCTGCTCTGGTGTTTCAGTTGTGCAGCCAGGACAAGACACGGCTGCTTTGTGGGGATGCTGGCGTTTGTGCAACAAGATCCCAACCTGTTCCTGCATGTTCTGGCAACACATGAGCAGTCAGTGAAGGCAAGACTTCAGGGACAGGCTTTGCCAAGATAACCAGAAAGACATCCAGATGCTGCTTCCCTGAAGTTCAGAGAGTGCCAGTGCCCCTGGGCAGACCTGGATGGTCCAGAGGCAGCTCTTGCCTGGGCAGCAGGTCTCATGCAAGGCAGGAGTCCTTGCAAAGAGGCTGTTTCGTTTGCAAACAGAGCACTCAGCCACTGCTGCTCGAGCCCAGCAAGAGCTTGGGCACACTTTGTCCTCACAGCAAGGCCAGCAGGGAGGGCTTCCCAATGGGAATGTAAGCAGTTCCTGGAAAATATCAAAGCACAGTGCAAACCCTCCCTCCAGAGTGCACTGGTGTTTCCACGAAAAGTCCCCCTCTACATGGGCACAAGGAGGGTAAGGAAGAGGACAGGACTGTTGTGTCTAATGGGAAACAGTGTCAACATCAACCAGCATCACCCCAGGCTTTCACCACCGTAGGGAAAAAGCCACATGGGCACAATTGTACCAACTGAGCTGACTGCTCTTGAGTAGAAACAAATGCAGGGACCTGCAGGAGGGTAGCAAACACACACACACACACACACACACACACATTTCCTCATATCCAGGAGAGAGCTGCCACAGTCCAGGTTACTTATCACACACCAAGCCTCAGCCAGCTTTCGTGATTTTTAAAAAATCAGACATCACCTGGTATCATTTTTATAGCGCTGTTCACTTCACGCCAGTCGTGAACCTTGTCAAACTTCCAGTCCAGGATGAAGTTCCCATTGTCTGTCACCACAGGGCCCTGGAAGCAAACCCAGTTGTCATGGCATGAGCCAGGGACTGTCCCAGCCCTCACTGGGACCAGCTGTGGTGGTTTAGAGTCATCATTTAAGTGAATTGGGGCCGTCCCCACAACAAACCTGTCAGTGAAACCATCACCCCCAACTTGAGACCCTCTTTGGCAGCTCAGACTGCCCTGCAGCCCCCCAACACCCCCAGAGCAGCAGGTCAGACCCAGGCTGGCAATCCCTCTGCTCCAGGATGCTTCTTTAGGAGTCATAGCCAGAGAGGCTTTCAATGAGCAGCCTGAACACCCAAATACACAACTCAGTAACCAAAGTATAATAAGGAGGAATTACCCAAGACGTCACTTGTGGGAGTGAAAGCCCAGATTTAACTAGATGAAGGGCCAGACCTCTGGTCCTCCCTTTGCCCACGTTCAGGTGGTTCCTCAGGGGAAGCAGGGCTGACAGGGACACTCACTGCTTTGTTAACAGCCATCCGCAGCTCCACGACACCGCCGAATTTTTTGGTCAGGGCTCTGGTGACAGGGACATAAGCCATGGGGATGACCTCGATCGGAACTCCCTTCTTCCACTGCTCCCCAAGGTTGTCAGATTTTTTCCTGAGGGCACAGTTTGAGGTGGGATTAGTGCTGGACATTACACTGCTGACACCATGAACATCACCCCAGGCCCTTTGCAAAGCCCTCAGGCACAAGGCTCAGGAGGAGACAGGGTCAGTCCGTGTGTGCCCTGGTGCACAAGAGCCAGTTTAATGCACGATGCTCTATCCACTCACAAGCCCTGTTTTGACAGGTTTTGGACAAGCAAAACAGGAGCTGTTTTTTCCACAGCCCTATGGCTGGAAAATTTATCCCATGCTGACAATCACTGAGCTCAGAGAGCAGAACTGCCAGTTCCCCACAAGCTCTGCTGACTCCCAAGCAGGCCTGCTGAGTTGAAAATTGAGGAAAAAAAATAAATTGAATTGATGAAATAGGGGGAGCCAGGCTCATTTCCACCCATTCCTGCTCTCCTGTAACCATTGGAATGACAATAATGGCCTAACATAGCACCATGGGAAACCTCCCATGGAGGAGAAAGGTATTACAAACAGTAATATCTTCACCTGTAATCAGCAATAACAATGAACCTCTTTGCAAATCCTGCAACTATCTTCTCCTGTGTCAAGCAGCCACTGCAAGGGGGAAAAAATAAAAACAAAACCACAAAACATCAGCCTGCTCCTCATTGTGCCTAATGGTCTCGAAGTCCACTCCCCTCCAGTAAGTTCTTGCTGGTTTTGGTGCTGGCATTGCCCCACACCTTATGCTCCTTATCCCCACCCCTCACACTGTGTCCCTTGTCCCTGGCAGCCTTGGCCAGGAGCCATCTCCCACTGTGGGTGCACACACAGCCCTGCACAGGATCCTCTCCAGCCCACCCCAGAGACACCCACAGCCACACAGGGATGCTCAGAGCCCCCACCACCAGCACTGGGACAGACAGATGGACAGCAAGGCTCACCCGCCACCCTTGATAAGGTTGAGGTCACAGTCCACCTCATCTGCTCCATCGATGGCAACATCAAGCTGTGGGAAGAGGAGAAAATTGATGTGGAAACCCCTCCTGTGCAGCATCCAGGCCCTGCTCCCAGTGCAGCTCTGGGGCTGGAGCATTCCAAGCAGCAGTCACAAATGTCACCAGAGCTGGGACCACCTTGATGCCAGCCTGACCAGAGACAAGTGTCTGATGGGCCACCCAAGGATACCCCAAGCCCACCCAAGCCCCTCTAACAAGCACAGGCATGTGAGGGGAAGAGAAACCCAAACCAACTGCTGGCCTGCAAGGCACATCTCTTTATCCTCTGCTGTTGTTCAAGGACCAGCGTGCAAGATTTTCCCAGGAAAAATCTTTTGACAGTTCAGCAAGATCCCTGTCTTAAGCCTCATCTTGGAAGAGATGCCAAGCACCTGGAAGCAACAAAACTCAGCAGCCTTCTTGCCATCTAAAGGGACAAGAACTAAGACAGAACTTGGGGGAAAATAAACTAAACCTGTTAAAATCATAGCATCATCTAAGATCATTGAGCCCAACCATTCAACAAACCCTGCCAGGCCCCCACTAAACCATGTCCCTAAGCATCAAATCTACATGTTTTTTGCACACTTCCAGGGATGTTGACTCCACCACTGCCCTGGGCTGCCTGCTCCAGTGCTTAACCAACCTTTCAGTGAAGAAATTTTTCCTAATATCCAATCTGAGCTTCCTGGGGCACAACTTGAGGCCGTTTCCTGTTGTCCCAACTCGAGTTCTCACCCATGTTCTGCAGCGTGGCTGCCCAAACTCAACCTCAGGGGAGGGCTAAGGAGCCTGGATGCTTTCTGAAGGGCCAGGTGAGGGGGAGGCCAGGTGAGGTCTCACCTCTGTGGTCCCACTTACCTCTGGATTTCGGTCCAAGTCACTCAGTGGTAAGCCATTCTGCAGGATCAGCTGACGGGCCTGTGCATCAAGAAAACAACAAACACCATTTACCACTGGCAGGAAAGGAAAACAGGCTCTTGGTGTCATTCCCTGGCTGCAGCAAGGATGGAGCCTCCCTGGGAGAGCTCCACTGCTCCACTCTGAGCTCGTGGAGAGGCTGCAGCAGAAACACACAGCAAGAAGAAGATGATGTTTCCAGACCAGAGCAGTTTAATCAAAAGAAAATCCTGCTGCTGATTTGAACTAAAATGCTGAGGTGGTGCAACAGGACTTCTGGGTTTGGCTCTCTCCATACTAAATAGCAGGAGGCATCATCAGCTTGGTATCAGCTTGGGAATCACTTGTATCTGAGCACTAAAGCAGATATGGAACTTTTAAATCCTATGTTGTTTCAGCTTGGACATCATTCTCCCTCACACCCATCCAGCCCTTATCTCCTTCAGCTGAAAAATGGCACCAAGAAAATTAAATATTTACACAATGGCAATGTGAAACTAACAGAGAAAATATTTTTCATATTGGAAATAAGCTAGAAAGTAAACAATAAACCCACAACTTGTGGGGAAAGTTTGGGAAGCTGCTGAAACAGCTGCTTGGTGGCTCTGATCTACGTTTCCTGCAGTGGCTATGTATTTCCCTCTAGTGGCAACACAACACAGGGCACCCAGAGCTGCCCTTGGTTCAATCCCTCAGCTTAAACAGGGAATCACAGAATTGTTTAGCCAGCTTTACTAACATTGAGTCCAGCCCTTAACCCGGCACTGCCCAGGCCACCGCTAAACCATGTCCCCAAGTGCCACATGTACATGGCTTTTACATCCCTCCAGGAATGGTGACTCCACCACTGCCCTGGGCAGCCTGTTCAGTGCTTGACCACCTTCTCAGTGAAGAAATTTTCCCTAATATCCAATCTAAACTTCTCCTGGCAAAATTTGGGGCCATTTCCTCTTGTCCTGTTATTTGTTACTTGGGAGAAGAGACCAACCCTGACGTGGCTGCCCCCTCCTGTCAGGGAGCTGTGGAGAGTGAGAAGGTCCCCCCTGAGATTCCTGTTCTCCAGGATGAGCCCCCCAGCCCCCTCAGCTGCTCCAGACCTTTTCCCAGCTCCACTCCCACCTCTGGACACGCTCCAGCCCCTCGGTGCTTTTCTTGTCCTGAGGCACAAAACTGAACACAGCATTGTGGCCTCACCAGTGCCCACTACAGAGGGACAATCCCTGCCCTGGTCCTGTTGGCCACACCACTGCTGAGACAGGCCAGGTGCCACCGGCCTCCTTGGCCACCTGAGCACACAGTGGCTCATGTTCAGTCACTGCTGAGCAGCAGGGCCTTTTCCTCTGGGCCACTTTCCACCCACTCTGCCCACAGCCTGCAGTTCTGCAGGGGGTTCTTTTGGCCAAAGTGCAGACCCAGCACCTGGCCTTGTTGAACCTCAGACCACTGGCCTTGGCCCATGATCCAGCCTGTCCAGATCCCCTGCAGAGCCTTCCTGCCCTCTGGCAGATCGACACTCCCAGCCAGCCTGGTGTCATCTGCAGAATCTCTGACTGCATTTTCTGTCTCACAAATCATCATTTGAGTGAGATTCCCCACTTGCACAGACTCTGCTCGAGTCCAAACTTGCTACCATGCTGCAGCTAGACCAAGAAACCCCAGTGCAATAGCCTGGGTCAGTTGATTCCTCCAAATTCTACCCACTAACACTAACAGAGTGCATCAGTCACAGGTACTGGCATCCCAGAAACATTAGAATTAGCAGGTGGCACTCCTGGCAATGAGGTATGATTTGAAGAGTTTATCATGGCATTTCATAGCATGCAGTTTTAACACCCATGGGCTGTGGGGCCCTAAGGACTCACGAAATGAAAGGAATAAAAATCAGTGGGTTGGCATTCCTCACGTGGTGTCCACAAAAGGAGATTTCAGGGATCTGGGGAATCGAAAGCATTGAAAAACACTGTGCTGCACATGCAGGCCAGACCCTGAACAGGCTTCAAGTCAGCGGTGTGGCAACGAGGTGGCTTGGCTCTCTCCAGGCTCTGCTTGCAAGGCGATGGGAGCAGTGGGAATCAAAAGCAGAGCTCCCACAACTGAGGGAAAAGTGGTGGTAACTGCACAGCACTCGACAGGAGCAGTCCCACTCCGTGCTCTGGGCACACGCCCCGGTGAAAAGAGACAACGCAAACGCCAGGGGACAGATACTTACCCTGCTCTAGCTTTACTGATGGTGATGGATTAATGACCTGACAACAGGGAAGGGAGCAGTATAAAAGCCCACTGAAACCAACTCTTCCTTGCCAGTGACCTCAGGCAGCCACCTACACCTGTACACAGTGAAAATAAAATGCTGTTTGCTGACCTGGGAGCACTCCACTCAGAGCTGGTTGAGGTCTAAGGGACTGTGAGAGATACAAGGCAGCCCCGTGTTGGGAATTTTGCTCCTGCAGGTGTACAGTCTCTCTCTTCCCTTTAACAGCAACTTTTTTGTTTTACTGGTAAGAAACTCGGTGGTGTTAAATGAACTATGACAACATTTCAAGGCAGGACAGGCTCCAGCCCATGCTCACTACAAGAGCTTCATCAATATTTCCTTTAAGAACTACAGACTGAACTCAGAGCACTTCTTCTAGATTGAAAGAGGACATGACATTTCAGGATGGGAATCATTTGAGACAGATCAAAGAGACTCTCACCACAGTCTACATAAGCAACAGAAGTACTGATATAAGTTAATTTGTAATTTTTTTTTCACTTTCTGGCCTTTGCAGCACCTTGCATTATACCCCAGTTGTTTGCAACAGCTGGGAAGAGAGAGCCCTGTCACCTCCACACCTAAACAACTGCAGGGTAAGAAGATGTTAGGTTTTCCTAAGATTTTAGGATCATTCAGGTTGGTGTCCATCCAACCTCCAGGTCAAAGCAGGGTCAGCTCCCAGGCTGCTCAGGGCTTTACCCACCCAGTCCCTGAAAACCTCACAGGACAGGCTCTGCCCCACCTGCCACACTGCCTGACTGCCCTCATGGGGACAAGGCTGTGACAAAAGTACGGTCCCCAGGCCCACACCAGGACCATGAGGACACATGCCTAGCTCCTCAACTGGGGTACTGCCACCCAGCCTTGAAGACCCCTCGAGTGGTCCCCACCATGTCACCTCTGCCTGCCCAAAAGGAGGCTCCCACCTCAGGGAACAGAGGCAAGGAGACTAAAGCCAGTTGCCAAAGGCATGGGAGATGCTCAGAAGCTTCCCCAGCAGATCTGTGTTCCACCACCAAGCCAGGTTCTCCTTCTCCCTCCAGCCCTCTCAACATCTAGCTTGGTATGAATCAATTCCTACAAAGGCTGCACAGCAAGCAAGAGGTTAAGCCAATTTCTCTTCTGCAACTTCTTATCAAATGCAGCTGATGCATTTGAAGTTCCTGCTGAAAAGGCAAGAGCTTGCTATTATTCTTTACAGCTGTCAGGGCTGATACAGACTCAAAGGAGACAAAGTGTCTCCAGTGAGCTTTGCACTACGAGTCTGGTTCACCACTAAGCAGCGTTTTCCTGCAAGTGGGATCCAGAGGAAGCCACACACCTACCCTGACACAACCAGCCTTACCACACTGGCTGCAAATACACCTCCCAGCCCCCAGCTCAGGGCAGGGTAACACAGCACCATCACCTTCTTTGTGAGGTCTTTCTGTAGGCTGCACCACGACTGCTTTCACTGGTGCTTTTGGTTCATTCACAGCCCTGTGAACCAGAGAGAGGCAAGGTGGCCTCCCACAGCCCAGGGGGAGATCCCCTGCAGGAGTGTTGGGACGGGCAGGAAGCAAAGGAGGAAAGCACTCACCTGAAAGGATGTAGGGATGCAGACAATTGTCAGGTTCTCCTCCTTAACTCGCTCAGCTGCAGGAAAAAAGCAGAAGCCTTGGTTTGTTCATTGCACAAGGCAAAAACACAGCAACTTTCACTTTAAGAAACCTCAGTTCAGCACAGCCCCTCTGATTCACTGCAATTACTTGCTTGGCTTGCAAATAACTCAGTCACGCTCAAAACACAAACAGGTGCCCCCCTCCATAGGCTGAGGCTCAGTTTCAACAGTCAGAAATGTTTAAACACCCACTCTGGCCCAGCCCAAGCCACCATGAGCCATTAACCTTTATGTCTCCAGCAGCAGAGCAGCCCCATCAGCAAATCCTCACCTGGGAAATCGGCCCCATCCCCTCTCTCACTCCATTAGATAGGTTTTTGCTGCTCTCCATGTAAACACAGAGCTCCAGCAGCTGTCTGAAAGGTTTGCTGGCTTGTTGCCCTGGGGACATCACATTAATTTATTATAGAACATTTAAATATATAGCAGGGAAAGAACTAATAAAGTACGGTATTCCATTAAATGGAAGGAAATATTTCCTCCCCCAGGCTAACCTCAAATGACTAAAATCTATTACTAAGATATCATTATGGACAAAATATTATTTTAGTAATTACAATACTCAGGCACAAGCCAACAGCCCAAGAGTCAGCAGGAGCTCGTGCACCAGAGCAAGCACATGAGCTACATGCTCCAAGGTAATGCTGCTGCTGGAAGGATTGAACATGCAATACATGAGGCTGGATGTTGTTGCAAGCCACATCCCAGTTCCAAAGCAATCAGGAGACATGAAAAGCCAGAATTTGCAGCCTGGAACAGCCACTCCTCTTCAAATACAATAGCCATTTATTTAGAGACTGATTCTGTGCTCAAGGAGGGAGTGGTTGCAGTACTGAGCCAAGCCCAGAAGGCTGAACAGCAGCTCCCAGACAATGAAGTGCATCACAGAGTGGGGAAGTGGGTGACAAGGGGCAGCCCCAGCCCTGCTGTGACCCTGCACAGTGAAGGGCTGGGATGTGCTCAGAACTCAGCCTGCTCTGGGCTGCAGGACAGCTCTGCCCAGGGGAGCTGGAGGTCACCAGAGGACTCCCCAGACAGGCAGAGCCACCCAGGTGGGACACACTGAACGGTGCTGCCCAGGGAAGTGGTGGAATCTTCATACCCAGAAGTGTGGATGTAACACTTGGGAGTATGGTTTGGTGGTGACCACGGTGGTGCTGCACTGGATTCGATGATCTTGGAGGTGTTTTCCACCCTTAATGATTCTGTGGTTCCTCCTCTGTATTCAAGCAAGACCCCAAGAACAACAGGGCTGATCCTGCACTCCCAACCCCCCATGGCCCCCACAGCTGCTCTGCTCTGCATCCAACCACATCCAAGTTTCCAAGGTTCAGCACCTCTACAAGCAGATCTAGGGCTGAGAGTGCCCTGCAAAGGAACTTTAAACCTCTGCACCCTCTGTAATGAGCTGTGACAATAATTACCCTCACACTCACCTTGCAAAACTGCATTTGCCTCACTTGAGCATTTAGCTGAAATTTTCTGAATCACGCCCTGAGCAAAGCCCTGCACCTGGAGCGAGCAGGTAAACCTGGCTGCGGGGTACATAAATAAAATGCAGCAGGATTTCACATTCCTCATTTTCATTACACCTCAGCAGGGCCCTCAGTGTGAATTGTGCGGATGTGGGGACCAAAATGAGCCACAGGCAAAGGGGTTAAAGGAAGCAGAGCAGCTGCATGGCCCCGAGCCACACAGCAAGTCAGCACTGGGCAGAGCTGGGCAAAGCTGGAACCAGACCAAGGAGTTCAGCTCCAGTTTGTGGTGGGTGCCAGTGGAGAGCTTTTCCTGGCTGTGTGGGGAGAACAGGTGGCAAATCATTACCTCCTCAGGACACTCAAGCAACAAATTTGGAGCCCAAAATCCAGTTTTAACCTTCAGCTTCAAGCAGGGCACAGCAGGCGGTGAATAGACCCAAGGCATCAGCTCTCAGTCAGCACACAGGTGATTTAGGGTGTTTTTCAAGTTGGGGCAGATGGAAAAGGGGACTTTTTGTGGTGGGAGGGACAGGAAGGGGCACATCCTACCTAATCGTTGCACCGCGTGTACAATTGTAGATCCGCTTCCGATCCCAAGAACTTGATTGTTCTGCAAATCAAAGAGAAACAGAGGAATGGTCTTACTGAAGCCTCCAGATTGTCCACTTTGCCCAGCAAAACTGGCATTATAAACACATGCAAGAGGAGCCTTGTCCAGGGCTGCATGTGGACACAGCATCTCAGCACTCCGCAGGCAAGGGAGCGAACACACCGTGCCAGCGAGGGCACGGCCATGGTCTGCAGCCAAGGGATTTTAATCAACTCTCCCTCTCATTAAAGGACATGTGCTTGCTAATTACCAGCACAGTCCAATCTCAGGGTGTTCAATGCAGACTCACTGGTGGTTGCTGGCATTCCATGAAAGCTCTCCTGCCGGAAAGCTGCGAATTTCAGACAATACCACAGAGGAAGAAGGGGAAACAACCTCAAGATAAAATCTCCCAAGGAAGCCACACAGTAAAAGGCTGGGTTTGCTGCCAGCCATATCATTTGTAAACAGCACAGATGCACCAGCAGCCAAAGCAGAGAGCACAGCAGCTGTTCCTGTGAATAATAAAAAATGTTTTCCAAAACAGAGTGTAAAGCTGCCTATAGGAGAGTCCAGCAAAACTTGGAAGGTGGCTGAGCCTGGCTGCATGTGCTGAAGAGGATGAAATTTTAACCACAGCTCCATCCTGGCCTTTCTCTGTGTGTTGCCTGATTTAAGAAGGATCACTGCCCTCTCAACCATGACACAGATACACTCCTAAAAGGTGCTGCAGGCTGAGGGTGGATGGGTGCACTTGTGTTACTTCTGCAAGACATATTCTCTGCCATGTCAGTCTGTTTATTACCAACTCAGTTTCCCACCCCCTGTAAGTGACCTGCAGCCTTCTGCACTTCCCATTTCCAGTGTACTTTGTTTTCTTTGGATGGGATCCAGAGCTTAAATTGACTTAAAGAGGCCCAGTATCACCACAGAGACTTCAGATGAGGAAGATACGAAGACAACCAGAGATGCAGGCACAGAGCTGTTGTGCATTATCTCTTGGACATTAGACAGATCTGGAGCTCTTTCCTCATGTGCAGCAAATCCAGATTTCGGCAGCTGTGGAAAAAGCCACACCTGCAGCACTTCAACCAGCTAAAATCTTGCTGTCACGCAAGTTTACCTGGCAAGGTAGAGTTCAAGATAGGTCACACTCCCCTAGGATTAGCCATTTCTCTTGCTTCTGCAGGTTAAAAGCTTAAAGAAAACAAAAGTTCTCCAAAACCAGAGGCTCAGCCTACATCCCAGGCCTCACTAACCACCGTGACTTTGCAAAAGCTGGGCAGAGCAACAGGTCACTGCTGCACACCTGCAAGGTGGCCAGCAGAAACCCAGCAGCTCCTGAGGTTCTCAGTGTCACCCACCCGGCAGGCAGAGCCAAGCAAGGCCAGCCAAGGAAGAGGCAAGCAAAGCTGTGCAGAGGCTGGCAGGATACAGGCAGTACCAGTGTTCCCAAAAGACTTGTTCTGACCCAGGGAGAGGCAGTTTCTTCTCTTTGCCCTCATTTCTGTAGGGTAGGACAGCTTCTTGGAGCAGCTGGGTACCCTAAAGGGATGGGGAAAGCCTCAGCACCGGCGACTCCATTGTAATGAAGCAGGAAGAGCTCACAAGGGTCCCAGCCCATCCATTTACCAGTGATTAGAGGTGAAGCAGCACTTTAAATCACTCTAAACTGGTGCTGTCACAGCCCCTGCCTTACCAGACTCCCACTTCTCCCTCCTCAGCTCCAACGCCAGCCAGACCAGGGGCAAAACCAACCACAACACATCCACTTTTAAAAACAGGGGCAGGGCAAACACTGGTGAGAAGCAGAGCACTGAGGAGCAGCACCTCATGCAAAAAAATTACATTTCAAGTTGTTTACCAAAAGCCCACCAAACAAAACCAAGGCACTGAGCCACAGCACAGCTGAGGACCCACGTATGGGTGACGTGGGCAGCGACCACAGCGTTTTCTCAGCCAACCCAAGAGCCTAAAGACACTGCCCAGAATTACAGAAGCCAACAAGGCAACACACATGGAACAGTATCAGCAGCACACAGGCACTGGCCAGTCCAACCTAAGATTCCAAGGTCAGAGAACAAAGAGCTCCAGCTAAAAGCAGTAGATAAAAACAGAGCAAAGCCCGAAGTTTGCTCAGTCCTCTCTGGAGCAGCAGGACATAGGGCAGTACCTGTATTTTCATTTCTACCAGAGGCGCTCGCAGGGCCTGCCTTCAGAGGTGTTGTATAAACGCAAAGCCAGCTCTCCTCAAGCAGCTTACAGCTCTAAAGCCCCAAGCCCTGTGCCAGCCCCACTCCCCCAAGCTGTCACAGCCCCACAGTCCATGGCTCTGAGGCTGGTCACCTCAGTGTCCACTCCGGCACTGCGGAACTCTGCTCCTGCAGCCGCCTGGGGACAAGTGCTACGGGCAAACACACCAATCTAGCTTCAATTTAAAAATATATTTTAAAAAAAGAGAGAGAAACAAGTTTTCCTCTGCTAATCCCCCCCTCCCACACCCAGGTTTACATCTGCCACACAAGAAGCTGCTGTCCTGGCAAGGCAGGGGTGGGAAGGTGGATGCCAAGTGAGGAGCCTCATCCAGTCCCAGTCCCAGTCACAAGCCCCCAGTGCCAGAGATTTAGGGCACAGTTAAGCAAGGGAGTTCTGTCCAGCAGAAGCAAACCCTGGTGTCTCCCACACATCCCTGCTGTGCTAGGAAAGCCTTTGCTTTGCTTTCAGAGATAAAGTTGCTCCCTCCTGAGAGTTCTAACAAGCAAACACAAACGAATCCATTACAAACAACAGCTGCCCCAAACTGACAACTGAGACCATACAGCTCCTGGGGAGTGACTCTGAGCTCCTTCTCCACCATTTTTTGAAGCCAGCTTGCACAAGCATTGGGGTATTACCCCAGACATTGCCTAATTTACTTAACCAGCATCACAAGCTGGACATTGAACTTTAATCAGCTGGGACACAGCCAGAAACATCCTAAGTTTGCCTGGCCATAAAATAGCACAAAGGCCAGCTATTTAATTATAAAAGTCCAGAAGTACTGGTTTTACCCCAAATCAAAGGAGCTCCCATTTATGATAAGTCACAGCAACAGTGGTGTCTTGTCTCCACACCTTGTGAGACAAGTACTTCCTCCCACGACCCCTCAATGCACAATTTTGGGTTTGCATTGGGTAAGAAAGGGGATTTTTATGCAACTGCCAGACCCCCAGGCTCCCCCATTTCACAGACTGATCGTGTTGGCCTGGCAGGGGCTGCATCTCACACAGTTTGTGGCTGTGCTCTCTCAAGCAGGTACAGATTGCTCAGAGAAAGGGGGCTGCAGAACAAGCCGAACTTTCATGGGACATAAGGGAAGCCATCAGCAACTGAACCTCAAAACACTGACCCAGTGAGGGGGGAGTGGGAAGGAAAAGGGATTTTTTTTTCTCCCCTAACTGCCAATATCTACTTTCTTAGCAGCAACTCCTCCCCTCGATTTCACCATTGCTATTGCGAAAGGGCTGGCACGCGATAAACCCCTTCGTGACTGTGACCGTTGATCTCCCAAATCAGGCTGTGCCAAACTTCAGGCAGCTGCAGCCCTATCTGACATTCAAGGGGCTGACTCAAGCCCCTGGCTGCATTTCTCTCCCTGCAGAGGACAAGACAGAACCCCCGGTCAGGGACTGTTGCTCCCTGCTTGGGTGCTCAGAAACAGGGTGCAGCAGCAGCGCATCCTGGACTTGTAGAAAGGAGCAGTACATGACATTAGCCTGAACTCCCACCACAGCCCAGCTCGCAGGAGGGTGTACAATTAAAGTTTGGAGGTGCAAGACATTACCCCAAATTCGGCATCCATAGTGCTGAGCTGGATCAGGCATGCAGCTGCTGCCGGAGAGGCACACACTGGGGAAGGAAAAGCAGTTTTCTCTCTTTGCCTTAGCTAAAGGGAGTGAAGTCCAAAGAGAAGGAGGCTCAGCAGGACCCATCTGTACACCCCAGGGTCCCCCTTTACACCCAGGACTGTTCATGCTGCAAGGGGGGGTGCGGGGGGGTATTCTCAGTGCCCCCCACTGCATCCATGAACTTCGGGGCTGCTCTATGCGCTGCAGAAGTCCGTACCACCTGAAGTCCATTCATGCCCTGGGAAGTTCAGTACACCCCATGGCCATTCCAGACACTGGGGAGTCCCAGCACTCCCCAGCCTGTCCCTGCACCCGGAGCTGCCTCACACATCCCTGGGTCTGTCCGAGCACTGGAAGGCTCCGTGCACTCCTATGCTTTGTGGCCACTCTGTGTTTTGTGGGGTCCCGGCACCGTAGAATTACTCTGTGCACCCCAGGGTCCATCCATGCACCAGAGACTCTGTGTACCCCACAGCCCCTCTGTGCATTGTGGGGTCCCAGCACCCCAAAACCTGTCCCTGCACCTGGGGCCGCTCCATGAACCACAGGGTCCATCTGTGCTCTGGGAGAGTCCGTGGCTGCTCTGTGCTTTGGGGTATCCCTGCACTCCAGAATCGCTCCATGCATCCCACGGTCCGTCCGTGCACCGGGAGACTCTGCACACTCTGGCCGCTTCGTGCTTTGGGGAGTCCCGGCACGCCAGAGCCACTCTGTGTGCTGGGGAATCCGTGCATCCCGGAGCCTGTCCATGCACTGGGAAGCTCTGTGTACTTCACTGTCATTCCGTATACAGGGGGGTCCCAGCACCCTAAAGCCTGTCCCTCCAATCCAGAGGCGCTCCATGCACTGGAAAAATCCGTGCTCCCCGTGGCCGCTGTGTGCTTTGTGAAGTCCCGACACCCTGGAGCCGCTCCGTGCACTGGGGGACATCGTGCAACTCCCGGCCACTTCGTGCATTTAGAGCCCCAGCACCCTACAGCATTTCCCTGCGCCCGGAGCCGCCCCACGCAGCCCGGGACCCGTCCGTGCCTCTGGAGACTCCGTGCACCATGTGGCCGCTCCGTGCTTTAGGGGGTCTCTGCACCCCGGGGTCGCTCCGTGCACCCTGACCCCGTCCGTGCGCTGGGAGACTCCACGCACCTCGTGGCCCCTCGTGCACTGGGGGTTCCCGGTACCCCGGAGCCTGTCCCTGCACTCCGGGATCTCTCTGTGTACTGGGGGCTCCGTGCACTCCAGAGCCGCTCCATGCGCTGCGAAGCTCCGTGCACCCCATGGCCGCTCAGTGTACTGGGGGTCCCGGCACCCCAGATCCCGTCCCGGCACCCCGGAGCCGCTCCGTGTACTGGGGGGTCTCGGCAGCCCAGAGCTTGTCCCGGCACCCTGGAGCCGCTCCGTGCATTTGGATGTTCCGTGCACTCCACGGCCACTGCATGCGCTGGGGGACCCCAGCAGCCTGCAGTCACTCTGTGCTTTGGGAGGTCCCTGCACCCCAGAGTTTCTCTGTGCTTTTGGGGGGTCTCTGCATCCCAGAGTTTCTCTGTGCTTTGGGAGGTCCCCGCAGCCCGGAGCCCCTCGGCGCACGCCGGGTCCGTCCGTGCTCCCGGAGGCTCCGCGCACCCCGCGGCCGCCCCGCGCCCCGGGGCTCCGAGTCCCCCGCGCCCCGCAGCACCCCGGGCTGCCTCACCTGGACGTGCTTGTCCACGGCGGCGAAGGCGGCCCGTTTCTTGGCCTCCTCTGCCATGGTGCCGCCGAGCCGCCCGCGGGAGAAGCCGCGCCGCGCCGCCGCCCGCCCCGTTCGGAGCCTCCCTGGCGGCCGGGCAGCCAGGGGCGTGCTGCGGAGCAGGGCGAGCCGGCCGGGGAGCCGCATGCCGGCGCGGCCCGCCCCCGGGGGGCTCTTCCTCACGGGCTGCAGGCCTGGGCCGTGCCGGCTCCTCTCCTCCTCCTCCGCCTCCTCCTCCTCCTCTTTCTCCTCCGCCGGGAGGCTGGGACTTGTAGTGCTGCGAGCGGCGAACTACAGCTCCCACAATGCCCGACAGCCCGCGGACCAACTTGTTGCATCGATTTATATACACGTGTAAGTACCGAGAGACCGGGTTTGCCAGGGCTGGAATGGTTCAGGCATTTCCGCAAAGAGCAGAGGGATGCGGGGTGTCCCACGGGAATGTGCTGGGGGTATCAACCAGGACTTAGTCCTTTACGCCGCCCTACAGGAGGGTCAGGACAAAACTCCATGGAGATCTCCTGTCCTGAAGCACACAGAGCCTTTTTTTATTTCCCATAGTTTTTCCCTCTACCCTGGGTTGACCTCTGATGAAATTGTTTGTGAAACATATTAGAGAGGCAGAGCAACCTTGACGTCCCTGTACACCAGCACTTTCACTCCTGTGAGCCACATTAGGACCATTCACAGGCAACTCAGTTTCTCTCCAGCTGCAATCCCACAAAGGTGGATGAGAATTGCAGGTATTTACCCCTTACTACTCACTCCAAGGTCAGGCCACAATTCGTAGAGAATAATCTTTTTATTTGCTCAATACAAAAGCTTACGCTGACTTCTCTTTTTTAATTCTGTGTATGACTGGCTTGCTTTGCTGCCAACCTCTGCGATTCTGCTGTGATTTTCAAGGACTAGAAACATTTCCTTTTGTTCTCCCTGGGCCGGCACATCAGTCCTTGAACAATGGAGTGGGATTTCAACAAAGACTCTATTATCATTGCCCGGGCTTATCTCAGCTCGGTGAGGCCTTACCTTTCTGTACAGAGTGACTGTTAAGAGCAACACGTGGTTCTATGCAGTGGTTCAGTGTTTCCTGCCAGCTGGCAACGATTTTTCCTGCAAGTTACCCATTTTAAAGTGTAAATACATACATCTATTGGAGGGAATCAGACCCAAGCACTGTGTTCTTCCATAGTGCAACAAGGGTAAAACTGAAGGAGCAGCTGACTGAGCTTCGGGAGACATTACAGGAGCACGTAGTGACAGGGCAAGGGGGAATGGCTTCAAACTGAGAGTAGGTTTAGATTAGATATTAAGAAAAAAAAAATTACTGTGGGGGTGGTGAAGCACCGGAAGAGGGTGCCCAGAGAAGCTGTGGCTGGCCCAGTGTTTAAAGCCAGGTTGGAAGGAGCTCTGGGCAACATAGTCTAGTGGAAGGTGTCTCTGCCCACATCAGGGGGTTAAAACAAGATGGTCTTTAAGGTCTCTTCCAACCTAGGCCACTATTTGATTCTATGATTCTATGATCCTTCTGTTCAGTATCCTAAGTATTGACTGAAATGAAGAACAGTCACTAGGGTTTTATGCTGACTCAGGAAGCCCATCATGGGCTTCTCTCAAATCCCACTGTTGTAGGGAGTGTTAGTGCAGAAGTGTGGGGTGATAAACCTGTTGTACCCTCACAGCAGTGACTGACAGCTTCAGCTTGAAACACATCTTGCTGTGCCTGGGGAAACACAAACATTTCCACTTCTAGATAATGACCTTTCTGTTAGCAATTTATCTCAATCTGTTGGTGAGTTACAGCTCCAGTGAAAGCAGAAAATCTTTCATTTATGCTGTGCTGAGCCTTGCCTGTGCACAAAAAATTGGTATTGGACATTTTAGAAATGGATCTTCTGTGAATTTCAGCAACAACCAGCTCTGTTTGCAAACAGCTCAAAGTCCTTTTGTACAAGCCTGCTTTTGTCCCATGTCAAAGCCTCTCCAGGAGCCAACTCTCACCCTCTATGCTTCAGCCCAAGGAGGTATTTGAACCTGCTTTGAACAGACATTCTGCCTGTCAAATGGTGGCAACTTCGATGTGTTACCCCCAACAAAACCACTCTGAGGATCGGGCCAGCTCAGCCCTCAGGCCGCCAGGGCGACTGCGTGACTCCGGGTGCTGAATTCTGCATCTGAGGCTGAAATTACATGGTAGGAAAATTACATGGTAGCTGAGATAACAGCTTGCTGTTGACAAAAAGGGAAGAGCCTGCTCTTCACTCCCTTCAGCCACCATCCACACGCAGCCTGAGTACAGAGTGGATGCTGCTGCTGGCATTCCCATGACCCTGTGCTGATTCACCTTGCCACGCAGGCAAGAAAAGGCAGTTTCTTCTCGCCAGGTGAGTGAGGCTGAACTGGGTCAGCCAAACTTAATATATTTCTCTGAAAGGAGAGAGAAATTTTAAAATTTAGTGACTGGCTTAAGCTGCCCTGGTCTAAGACAGAAACAAAACAAAACAAACCAAAAAAAAAAAAAAAAAAAAAAAAAAAAAAAAAAAA